>JBBCBC010000026.1:31429505-31663381 GCA_037126765.1 Stenogyne calaminthoides | reverse complement strand
AAAGAATATTTATTATTATACAAATGACCCAATGCAAAATCAGATCAAATTAACAATATACAAAAGTGAACATCATGAAGTTGGATCAAAGAGCATTATTCTGCCCAACATTATTCTCCTACTAAAACTAAATAAAAAAATTATCAAAGAGCCTAAACTAATAGGACATTGAGCCATTTGGTTACAATGAAGCTCAACATCACTTTTATTAATTAAATGAAAATTAATTAATCAGAAAAAAATTGATTGAATTATTTAATTCAACCTGATCCTCCACGGCATTGCTCACTGGCTTCACAGCCCCTTTTGTATTGGTTTGCTGGGGCACCAATTTTAGGGGCGTGCCCGGGAATACCATCTCTCTCCATAGCCGGATACCCAATATAATTAGCTGATGATGAAATGATACTGCTGCTCAACATAACTAATACCATCAAGCTTAATACTAATGCCGTCTTAGCCATCCTTAATTTCTAGAAATTTTATTAAGATGATTTTTCTCTAGTTGGTTTTATGTATAAAACTCTCTTGGTTGATTATTTTTCCTTTGCATTTCTAATGTTTATGTAGTGCAGAAATTCGGTTGGGGTGGAAGGTTGTACATTCATTTTTTTGCACTAAATTTAGCAATATATATGAAGAAAATAGTTGAGTGGTTCTTTCCGAAAATAGGTAGTGAACTTCCGAAATTGTAGGTTTGCTTAAGGTGCTTCAATTAATGGAAGTCGAAATGGAAAGCCATGCATGCATCCAAGAAAAATTGTTGTTAATATAGGGGGAAATATTTTTCTAGGACAATAACTTTGAGTGTTGTGTTTTAAGGACAATAGTTTTATAGACTTGAAAATGTAGGACAATTTTTTTTTTAAAATATGTAAATATAGGACAATATGTATTAAAATCTGTAAATGTGGGACAATTGAGCCCGAATAAGCCCAAATTGCGATTGTCCTACATTTACATATTTTTAAAATATATTATCCTTCATTTACAAAATTTAAAACATATTGTCCTATATTTACAAATTTAAAAATATATTGTCCTACATTTTCAAATTTGTAAAATTATTGTCCTTAAAACACAACCCCTATGTTATTGTCCTTAAAAAATATTATTCCCTTAATATAGCGACAAATTTTAAGCTCAAGAAATAATAATTTATTGTTAATCTTCATATATTAGGATATATAACAAAATAATACAAAAGGAAAATACTATGCTTATTTTACTTTTAAATTTGAGGCTCGGTCTTAATTTATTCCCGAATATATAAAACATAAAAAACAAGAGGCCTACAAAGCGCCAAATTAACACTCTGATATATATACTGAAAATTGTTTTTTAATCCTTTAAATTATCACTTTTTAGTGTCGAATTTTAACTTTCACGAAATGAATTAATTATGTAATTTTTAATTATTGATATTTAATTAATTTAGTCTGACGCTCAGCCGGAGAATGTTAAATATCGATTGGTGCTAACGTGGCAGCGTTAATAGAATATGTTGAGAACTGCGATTTGGAAACACAATAAAATCGACGCCTTGGCTCAGGCCAGCATGCGAACAATTAAAATCCAAGAATTTGCTAAAGATATAAGTTATTGATTGATAAAAAATAAAGAGTCTTACACTATATAAATAAATACTAATTAGCAGACTCAAAGGTAAAATCTATCCTAACAACTTGATAGACATGAATAAAACTAATAAAAATGCCAATAAAGATAAATAAGTGATAAATCTGGAACATTCTTGCAATTCCTACGATATCTCGACAAATTTGGATCAATCTTGCCAAATCTTGCCAATCTAGCGATATTTTTGGGACAAATCCAGTCTCGCATCTTGCCAAATCAGTGACAATATCTTTAGTAAATCTGAGACAATTTCGCAAGTAACAATTTTAGGACAATTTCGCGAATTTAGGGCACACATTCTTGCACGTTACGATTATGGGACAATTTCCTTGCCGCTGACTTATTGGGTCTGGCTCGCCTGGCCCACCTGCGCCCCCATCTTGGGCTGCTCTGATCTTGGCCCCCTAACCCGAATGCACATATTCTTGAGCCCAAAGCCCTCGTTCGCATCAGAATACTTTGGCTCCTACGCAACTGAATAACTGAAACTAAAGATATAAAAAAAAATCAGAGATGACGGACATGTAGATTTTGCGGTGTGTATGGTCCTTATCAAAATTATGCTCTATATAATCCTTAAGCATACATAAAACCAGTGACTATATATTTATGTTTGTTATTTCCATAGCCGCAAAATAAAATGTAGTTAAGAAATTAAGGGCTTTTATTTTAACTTGGCCTGTACACATTTTCCCTGCCAAAATGTTTTTTTTTTTGGGGATTATTAGCAACCTTTTGTCATCCAAGAGTGGTCATAAGGTGGAACAGGAAGGGCGACCGCCCTCGATTCCGAGATTATCGAGGTTCCACTATTAATAAATTAAGAGCATGTGTAAAATCAAATGGGAAACAGAATTCCTTTTGAATCTCAACAAAGAAAAAGTCACTTTTAGATGTCGATTAAAACGATTTAAAAATTCTGGCATTTGAAATTCTTGAGCTTGTAAATGTCTTGGATTGTTATTTAAAAATAATTCCCCACTCATGAAAATAATCAGAAATGCTCGATTATCCTTGTCTAGGGGTTTGCAAAATTCGGTGAAAACCGAACTAACCGACCGAACCAAACCGAATTTTCAAGTTCGGTTCGGTTATTCGGTTTTCGGTTCGATTTCGGTTTCAAATTTTAAGAATTTCGGTTTTCGGTTCGGTTCGGTTAATTTTCGGTCAAAAACCAAAAAAATCGAAAACCGAAAATATTAAATATATAAAATATTAATTTATTATAAAATATATAAATATTAGGGGAGGGCACTCAGACTCAGAGCAGTTGAGTCTCTCAACATTTTTCACTCAGACTCAGACTCAGGGCAGCAGTTGCACTCAGACTCAGCCGTCTAGGGTTTCCACTTTTCACGGTTCTTCTTCATTTTTCAATTTTCAATTTTTCATTCACCACTTCTCCTCTCCCACTCCCCTTCCACCACTTCTCCTCTCCCACTCTGCCACTCACCCTCCGCCGCTAAACCCTCACAAACCGCCCAAACCACTCTCATCCTCCCCAATTCCCCCTCCCCTTCTCACAACAAACACTCCTCCCTCATCCTCCCCAATTCCTCCTCCGATAATCACAACAAACACTCCTCCCTCATCCTCCCTAACTCCAATAATCAGAGACAACAACAACTTCAAGTCTACCAGCCCTACCGCCCGCCGCCCACGCCGCTCCCCAACTCCTACCGCACACTCGACATCAACTTCATTCATTTATCGTCTTCTCCTCTGGTTTGTCTCAATTCCTTGGTTTCACTCTTCTTCTTTGCGGTTGTTTTCTCAAGATTACAAGTATGTGCTCCTTTAATTTCTGTAGAAATTGATATTTTATGTTGTTTCATAATTTCACTCCATTTTAGAAATTTTTAGATAGGTGGTTTTTGGAACCTGCTCACCAGGTGTTTGTTGAAATGCCTAAGAAAAGAGAAAAGTCTTATTCTTTGATGAGATGTTGTTGATAATAAACCCTAGAGGATGCTGCTGTTGGTGCCACTTTCTTTTCTGCCTTTGAATCAACCTGCAAGCCCGTTACTGAATAAATTGGAATGCTAATTGGCTTGTGTTGTTGAACGAATGTTTATTTTTGTTAAGATGGTTGTAATATATGATGTATATTACCTGAGAAAAATAATGTTATTAATATTTAAATAGCTAAAGACGTGGTTTTGAATTTTGATAAGCAGGGATATAAAATGCATATGCATGTATGTAATTGAATGCATATCTTTGCAAATTGATTATATCAGATCTAAGTCAGCTTCCACTTCAGGTCTACCACCCAAGATTAAAATTTATAACTAACTAAAAGATATATGGTTTATTGTAGATGTCAAGCTCACTAGGAGAATCTGGAGACATTGATGGAAATGGAAGCAATGACATCTCACAATCACATCTGTCTGAGGATGCAACTCAAGCTTCTCAATCTTCAAATGCCACTCTACCACCAAGACCTGCAACTGCAAAGAAAAATAACAAAGCACAAAGAAGATCTAAAGTGTGGGATCACTTCACGACCATCGTAAGTGATGATGGCACTGAAACATATAAGTGCAATTATTGTGATAAAATCTATTGCTCTGATACTAAAAAAAATGGAACTTTGTCACTTACTTTCCATATGAATGCTTGCTCGAAAAATACTCATAATCAAGAAACACGACAAGCATTGTTAAATTTGCAAAAAAATGAGGAGGGTAATGATGGGGTGGGTACACTTGGTACATGGAAGTTTGATCAAACTGAAGTTAGGGCTGCACTCGTAGAAATGATTATTGAAGATGAGTTGCCATTTAAGTTTGTGGAGGGGAGAGGATTTAAGAAATGGGTAGCTAAAGCATGCCCTAGGTTTCATATTCCTTCTCGACGGACTGTGTCAAGGGACTGTTTGATTTGTATGAAAATGAAAGGAAAAAACTAAAGTCTTTTATGAAGTCAAATTGTGATAAAATTTGCATTACCACTGATACTTGGACTTCATTGCAAAAAATTAATTACATGTGCGTTACTGGTCATTTTATTGATGAGGATTGGCGTTTGCATAAGAAGATTCTGAATTTTGTGCACGTTTCTAGTCATAAAGATGACTACATTGGTAAGGCACTAGAAACTTGTCTTCTAGATTGGGGATTGAGAAAGGTGTTCACCATAACTGTAGATAATGCAAGTTCAAACGATACATCTATAGCGTTCTTGTCAAAGAGGATGGTGAATTGGGGTAATGCAATTTCTAGTTGTAAATATCTTCATATGCGATGTATTGCACATGTGATTAATTTAGTTGTTAATGATGGCTTGAGAGACATTAACCCTTCGGTGAAGCGTGTGAGAGATGCGATTAGATACATCAGAAATTCACCTGCAAGATGGAAAAAATTTCAGGAGTGTGTAGAGTGGGAAGCGATAGAAAGTAAAAGTTCTTTGTGTTTAGATGTGCCTACTAGGTGGAACTCAACCTACTTAATGCTTAAAACTGCTGAAAATTTTCAAAGTGCCTTTGAAAGGTATGATGAACAAGATACAAGCTTCAGGGCTGATTTGTCCAAGGGTGTGGTTGATGGGGACCATGGGGTTCCAACTTTAGAGGATTGGAGTGTTGTTCGTAAGTATGCAGATTTGTTGAAGCATTTTTATGAGTCAACTTTGCGTATTTCTGGCTCTTTATATGTCACTTCTAACTCATTTTTTAGTGAGATTAGTGATTTATGTGCTATCTTGAATGAGTGGGTTGGAAGTCCAGATTCGGAGATCAAGACAATGGGTGAGGCCATGAAGAAAATTTTTGATAAATATTGGGGGGGGATCCGGAAAAAATGAATAAAATCATTTTTTTTGCTGTTGTGTTTGATCCACATGATAAACTTGAGTACATGGAGTACACGTTGGGTGCGATGTATGGGGTTGAAAAGGGCGGAGAACATTTTTCGTAGTGTGAAGAGTGAACTTTATGAGTTGTTCGATGAATATAAGAAGCTTTATCAACCGGAGGGTGATGCAAGTGATAGTGGCAACAACAACTCTAGTTCTAGTGAGGTGATCAATTGTGAAAAGATTGGTAAAAGGCCCGCCTCGATTTATAAATCAAGGCTTAAGAAGCAAAGACTTGAGAGTGGGATGTCCTGAAGCAAAAAAAGTGAACTAGATACTTACTTGGGTGAAGCGGTCGTAGAGGACGAGGATAGTTTTGATTTGTTGAGGTGGTGGAAGTCAAACTCTTCAAGATTTCCGATTCTTTCAAGAATGGCACGTGATATCTTAGCAGTTCCAATTTCCACTGTTGCATCGGAGTCGGCATTTAGTACCGGTGGTAGGGTACTAGATGTATTTAGGATTTCTTTAACTCCTAGAATTGTTGAAGCTTTGCTATGTGCACAAGATTGGATTCGAGGTTCACGACATCCCATATGTGTTGAAGAGCAATTGGAGGAGCTTGAAAATTTCGAGAAATGTAACAAACTTATTAATTTAGTTTCACATAATTTTCATATTTTATCACATGATTTTGTATTTTAATTTCAGATTTGCCAAATGTTGGAATTGGTAGAGGAGGATTAGCGTGCACCAACATTTAGAAGATTTGGAGAAGGTGTCAAGAATTTGGACGTACACGGTACATGGAGGAATATGGATTGTTATGAATTGAAGGAGTTTTATCACTTTTTTTTGTCTTTGTTGAACTATCTTATTTCAATTATTTGTTATGGATTGGACTAATGGTATGTATTTGATGAACAATTGAACTTGATTTTAAGTTATTACTACGAAGTATGAACTTGATTTTATGTTATCAATATGATTTTATGTTTGAATTCCATGTAAAAAAAAAGGAAAAACTTCGGTCGGTTCGGTTAAAACCGAAACCGAACCGATTTCGGTTCGGTTAAAGTTCGTTTATCATGTTCATTTGGTCGATTCGGTTACCAAATATGAAACTTCGGTTTGGTTCGGTTATGATTTTTCGGTTCGGTTTGGTCAACATTTCCATCAATGCCTCATACAGATGTGATTGTGAGATGTCATTGCTTCCATTTCCATCAATGCCTCCAGATTCTCCTAGTGAGCTTGACATCTACAATAAACCATATATCTTTTAGTTAGTTATAAATTTTAATCTTGGGTGGTAGACCTGAAGTGGAAGCTGACTTAGATTTGATATAATCAATTTGCAAAGATGTGCATTCAATTACATACATGCATATGCATTTTATATCCCTGCTTATCAAAATTCAAAACCACGTCTTTAGCTATTTAAATATTAATAACATTATTTTTCTCAGGTAATATACATCATATATTACAACCATCTTAACAAAAATAAACATTCGTTCAACAACACAAGCCAATTAGCAGTTCTAATTTATTCAAGAATGAGCTTTGCGGAGTTGATTCAAAAGCGAGAAAAAAAGTGACACCAACAAAGAAATCCTCTAGGGTTTATTATCAACAACATCTCATCGAAGAATAAGACTTTTCTCTTTTCTTAGGCATTTCAACAAACACACAGTGGCGGTTCCAAAAACCACCTATCTAAAAATTTCTAAAATGGAGTGAAATTATGAAACAACATAAAATATCAATTTCTACAGAAATTAAAGGAGCACATACTTGTAATCTTGAGAAAACAACCGCAAAGAAGAAGAGTGAAACCAAGGAATTGAGACAAACCAGAGGAGAAGACGATAAATGAATGAAGTTGATGTCGGCGTCTTGGTAGGAGTTGGGGAGCGGCGTGGGCGGGGGGTAGTAGGGGGTGGTAGACTTGAAGTTGTTGTTGTCTCTCGATTATTGGAGTTAGGGAGGATGAGGGAGGAGTGTTTGTTGTGATTATCGAGAGGAGGAATTGGGGAGGATGAGGGAGGAGTGTTTGTTGTGAGAAGGGGAGGGGGAATTGGGGAGGATGAGGGCGGAGATGGAGAGTGGTTTGGGCGGTTTGTGAGGGTTTAGCGGCGGAGGGTGAGTGGCAGAGTGGGAGAGGAGAAGTGGTGGAAGGGGAGTGGGAGAGGAGAAGTGGTGAATGAAAAATTGAAAATTGAAAAATGAAGAAGAACCGTGGAAAGTGGAAACCCTAGGCGATGAGTCTCGAGTCTGCAACTAACGCCTCGAGTCTGAGTCTCAGTCTCGAGTGAAAAATCTTTGAGAGACTCAACTGCTCTGAGTCTGAGTGAAAAATGCTGAGAGACTCAACTGCTCTGAGTCTGAGTGCCCTCCCCTAATATTTATATATTTTATAATAAATTAATATTTTATATATTTAATATTTTCGGTTTTCGGTTTTTTTTTTCGGTTTTTGACCGAAAATTAACCGAACTGAAAACCGAAATTCTTAAAATTTGAAATCGAAACCGAACCGAAAACTGAATAACTGAACCGAACTTGAAAATTAGGTTTGGTTCGGTCGGTTAATTCGGTTTTCACCGAATTTTGCACACCCGTAGTTGCCCCTAGTGCCGAAGGAGACGATTAACTTCAACGACGGCAGATGGCGGAGCACTTTCACCATGACGGGGTTGTTATGTTATAAAACTCTCACTATTATTCAGAAAAACTCTCAATGTTATTCAGAAAAACTCTCACTGTTATTTTATAAAACTCTCACTGTTACGCTATAAAACTATCACTCTATAAAACTCTCACTATCATATTATTAAATTATCATTGTTATTCTATAAAACTCTCATTGTTACGCTACAAAACTATCACTCTATAAAACTATCACTATTATGTTATTAAACTATCACTGTTATTCTACAAAACTCTCACTGTTATTCAGAAAAACTCTCACTATTATTCTATAAAACTCTCACTGTTACGCTATAAAACTATCACTTATAACTCACTATCATGTTATTAAACTATCACTGTTATTATGTAAAACTCTCACTGTTATTCAAAAAAACTCTCACTGTTATTCAGAATTTAATTAATTCTTCACCATCTTTTTCTGCTTGGCATCCAGATTCGTGTACCAACATAAGAATAGAGACAACTACATCATCTCCGACGACGACTGCATCGCCGTAAAGATAGGTGGGACGAATACGACATCGGCTACAACATGCCAACAAAGCAGCTAATAATCCGCCGCCTCACCTGCATTTTCCCCTTCAGCGTCGGCATATCCCGAGGCAGCAAAATATCTAGCAGGATCGAGGACGTCGGAGTAGAGGACATAACCTCCATCAACACCGATTTCGGCGTGCAAATCAAGATGGCTGGGGTGGCGACGTGAAGGAAAGATGATACGAAAGAAAAAAGAATGAATGGACTTGGTTTATATATGACCCATTATGTAGTATATAGGTCAAGTTTATGTTGGGGAATTAATTGCCCGGATCTATTCGGGATGAATATTTAAATACAAATTTAATTCTAACAATTATAACTAGCATGAATTAATCCTATATTAATTCAAATAATAATTCAACAACAAATCATGCATATAAACAGTTCACGTAAATCCTACGCATGCAGAATTACTACGAGTTTACGTGAACTTACCTCTTGGAATGGCAATGGTCTCGTCGATGAAAATACACCAAAAGACCTTCCCAAGTATTTCCTAGTCCTTGCTTGACAATCCGGTGGAAGGAAGCTCACGAACAATTAACAAAAGGGAAAATAAAATTTGTTGCACCACCTTTGTGGATTTACTAATTTTTCCAGCACATGGAATTGTACTTGGGAATGAAACATTCATCCCCTATTTATAGAGGTGTAGTGGCCGATTTTTTGCATATGGAATAGGGGGAAAAAATCTTTTCTTGATCTCCAAGAAATCTTGAATATATCTCATATATTCTTTTTCTCCATAATTAAAATATTCCATAAAAATCCCACTCTCTCTTGTTATGGTGTATTTTCAAAAAAAAGGATAAAGATTCCAAGATTTGGATCTTCTTGAATTTATGAGATATACTTGTATTTCAAGAAATACATATCTTCCATAATATCTTTTCAAGAAAATCTTTCTTTTCCTTCTTTTTCAAAATTTTGAAATTTCCAATATAAATAACCAAGTGGGAGATTTCTTGAATTTAATGAGATAATCTTGTATTCCAAGAATACATATCTTCATTCCATAACAAAATTCAAAGAAAATCTTTCTCCCCTTTTATTCATATTTTTTGAAAAAATGAGGAAAAATAAGCAACAAAATTTATTTTATTTTTAAACACCTTTTTCAGTTATTGGACTTTATGTTGGGCTACTTGGGGGGCCTTTAGGAGAATTAAGATTGGACCTTCCAATGGACCTTGAATTATCAATATTGAGCCACAATATTATTCAAGCCCATAAATATTAATTAATCCCACTACATATTAATATTGCACTATCCATCTTAACCCATATTACAGTTAATATGGCTCCCGGTTATTATTTCCCGTGCTTAAGGTTATCTAGCCCATTAATTAAGTCAAGCCACTGAAATAGCTTTCCATTAATTAATATCTTTTATCCTTGGTAAAGGAATGGTTCAACATTATTATCCATACCGGAAACTAGTTCCACTTGCAAGATTTGGTATGATAAAACTTATGAACCTCCCAAGGGGGCAAATCGAACAAGCGTACTTGCACACGATTCTCCGTATTAAATCTTAGCAATCGCATGTGACCAATAATATTGCCCAAGATATAAGGTATTGAATCTCGTTGATTCTCTACCCGTCATAAGTCAAAGCAATAATTACTAACCACACGCGATCCTATTTAAGGGACGAAGATTAAGAAATAACGAACCACTGAGGTCTAATTCTTCCTAGTTCAGTGCTGAAGAATTTATCCTCCTGTAGGTCCTATTCAGTGCATCAGTCATGCACTAGTATAATCTCTTGGTCAAGACAAACCAATCTGAGCCTTACACTTCAACCTTTCACGATGGATTGTTCATTTCCATCTAGGTCGTGAATGGTGTACTTTTAGTTACAAGGAACTGTTAATTTAATCTTCTGTTATCTGGTATCACTAAATTAACTACAATGTAACACGTACTATTTATTGAATAGTTATGCAGTAAATATATGTAACATTCGATGATATTTAAAGCATCAGCGATAAACAATTTATTTCAGTAAATAAGTCCGAAATTCAGTCTGATTATACAAAGTAAAAGCATATTTTTCAGTATAATCCCAACAGTTTAACCAGGGTTCATAGTATGAACCAAGTCTACACAAGTTTTTGCCTTGTTCATCTACAGAAAATCCTGGCTCTTTCATATATAATTCGAACTAGCATAAGTTGGCATGTACATTTTATTCATTTTAATTATTAAATTTTGGTATCTTGCTTAACATATTTATTTTTAGGCATGATGTATTCAAATGTCCATAAAATATCAATTTTTACTTTGAGGGGTTATTAAACTATTTTATAGTTTAAAAGCTATATTCTTGATTCATGAGATTTTTTTAAACTATCTGTGGATGTGAAGATTTTAGTGACATATATGTTGGGGTTATACTGGAAAGTATGCTTTTACTTTGTATAACCAAACTGAATTTTTATCTTATTTATTGAAATAAATTATTTATCATTGATGTTTTAAATATCATTGAATGTTACATATATTTACTGCATAACTGTTCAATAAATAGTACGTGTTACATTGTAGTTAATTTAGTGATACAAGATCACAGAAGATTAAATTAACAGTCCCTTGTAACTAAAAGTACACCGTTCACGACCTAGATGGAAATGAACAATCCATCGTGAAAGGTTGAAGTGTAAGGCTCAGATTGGCTTGTCTTGACCAAGAGATTACACTAGTCCATGACTGATGCACTGAATAGGACCTACAGGAGGATAAATTCTTCAGCACTGAACTAGGAAGAATTAGACCTCAGTGGTTCGTTATTTCTTAATCTTCGTCCCTTAAATAGGATCGCGTGTGGTTAGTAATTATTGCTTTGACTTATGACGGGTAGAGAATCAACGAGATTCAATACCTTATATCTTGGGCAATATTATTGGTCACATGCGATTGCTAAGATTTAATACGAAGAATCGTGTGCAAGTACGCTTGTTCGATTTGCCCCCTTGGGAGGTTCATACGATTTATCATACCAAATCTTGCAAGTGGAACTAGTTTCCGGTATGGATAATAATGTTGAACCATTCCTTTACCAAGGATAAAAGATATTAATTAATGGAAAGCTATTTCAGTGGCTTGACTTAATTAATGGGCTAGATAACCTTAAGCACGGGAAATAATAACCGGGAGCCATATTAACAGTAATATGAGTTAAGATGGATAGTGCAATACTAATTATGTAGTGGGATTAATTAATATTTATGGGCTTGAATAATATTGTGGCTCAATATTGATAATTCAAGATCCATTGGAAGGTCAAATCTTAATTCTCCTAAAAGTCCCTCACGTAGCCCAAACATAAAGTCCAATAATCGAAAAAGATATTTAAAAATAAAATAAATTATGTTGCCTATTTTTCCTATTTTTCGAAAATAGTAAATAAAAGAAGGAGAAAGATTTTCTTTGAATTTTGTTATGAAATGAAGATAAGTATTCTTGGAATACAAGATTATCTCATTAAATTCAAAAAATCTCCCACTTGGTTATTTACTATGAAATTTTCAAAAATTTTGAATAATTAAGGGAAAGAAAGATTTTCTTGAATTTCTTGAAAAGATATTATGGAAGATATGTATTCTTGCAATACAAGTATATCTCATAAATTCAAGAAGATCCAAATCTTGGTTTCTTTTCTCTTAAAATTTCGAAATATCCCATAACAAGAGGAGTTGAGATTTTTGTGGAATATTTTAATTATGGAGAAAAGAGTATATGAGATATATTCAAGATTTCTTGGAGATCAAGAAAAAGATTTTTCCATATTATTTTTATCCCAAAATTTCGACCAACCCCCCCTCTATAAATAGGGGATGATTCTTTCATCCCCAGCTGCAATTCCGTGTGTTGGAAAAATTAGAAATCCACAAAGGTGGTGCAACAAATAATTTATTTTTCCTTTTGTTAATTGTTCGCGAGTTTCCTTCCACCGGATTGACGAGCAAGGACTTGGGAATACTTGGGAAGGCTTTTTGGTGTGTTCGTGCCAACGGAGTCCATTGCCATTCCAAACAGGTTAGTTCACGTAAACCCGTAGCAATTCGCATCGTCGTAGGATTTATGTGAACTGTTTATATGCATGATTTGTTGTTGAATTATTATTTGAATTAATATAGGATTAATTCATGCTAGAAATAATTGTTAGAATTAAATTTGTATTTAAATATTCATCCCGAATAGATCCGGACAATTAATTCTCCAACAACGGGTATCAGAGGCTCGGTTTCGGGCTCTGAGTTTTAAATTATAATTTAATTCATTTTCATTAAATTTGAAATTGGATAGTAGAATTGCAAGATATTTTTTGCAGGTATCCAATTGTCATGGTATTTGATGAATGTTTATATTTATGCATGCATATAAATTGTGGTTTTTAATTCGATTCGTTCGAATTCGTTTTGCCTCGTGAGAAAATTCACGAGTAGATTAGGATTTGTTTGGTTCGTTCAATGTAATAGACTAGTCTAGATCTAGGTTTATTTATTTATCGTAAATAAATTGCAACTGGATCGTGAGCCAAGATGAAGACGATGGATTAAAGACGGATGGATCCGAAACCGGGCGCAGGCGGCGCGCATCACGCGAAACGTGCCAAGGGAGGCACACGCATGACACGGGCGCAAGATAGCGCCAAGACGGGCGCTGGGCGCCGAGGGCCGAAGCGCGCTGGATCACGGTGACCACACGGCAAGGCAACCGCGGCGCTACCGGGCGGGCATAGCGGGGCGCGAGCGAGGCGGTAGATGGGGCGCGCTACGGAATGCGCGACGCATCCGAGAACCGCCAAAGGATGTCCGCCGAAAGGGCGTGATCCGCTAGCGACGCGACACCGAGCGCTTCGGGCAAGACGCCAAGACGCCACCGACACACGGCCGGGGAATGCTAGGCGGGCACTTCGACCCGCGAGCTGGTCGATGACGTTGCTTGACGTGGTGAACTTTTCGAGACGAACGATGAAGGCAAAGAAGACGATTTCTCGAGATCAAGACATGACAAAAATTAACCGTGACAATTGGATATATGTGCCCAATGTGTTTATTTTTTTTTGTTTTGATGTTTATGCATTATTTTATACTTATTTAAATTGTGTTTAAATTTGCGATGCATGAGAAAATATTTTGAAAAATCTCACTTTCGAAAAATTACTAAGTATGCTTAAACAATTAATTGATAATTTTATTCCGGATAATAAAATTGAATTAATTTTGACCTCCATGATTTATTTATTTGTGGATTCTTTTGGAGAAATTCCCCCCACGGGACGGTCAAAAGATGGCTTTCACATGAATAAATTCCAAATGGATGATTGTGAATTATTATTAGCATCGACGATGACCCGAGGCTCGTTCAAAGCGAAATAATAATTCTGTATTTAATCATGGTTATTACGTAGGTATAAAATTGATATGCATATACTTCCCCGAAGTCCCTGTCAATTTTATATTGGTCAAGTGGGAACCAACTATTAATCAGGATATTAAAGGTTTGTAATGTTCTTATTTGTAACCTGCTTGAATGTGTTTAAATAATGACCCACCCCACGTGGCTTATTTAAACTGTTTCAAGATGTTGGCTGATGCATGTTCATATTTTTTTGAGATTTTAATATGATGCATGTGATCGAACTTTGTGATATATTTGTGCTTATGCATATTGTTATTTATTTCAGTTCATCATGTCGCAACCTTTTAATCCACTACTTTATACTCTCAAAGAACACCAACTTTCTGGTGATAACTATGTTATTTGGAAACGAAATATGAAATTCGTTCTCACTGCACAAATACAACATTATTGGGTTCTTGATATACCCACGCCTCGTAAGACTACTGAAGGATCAACATATGCGGAAAGATACTTATATAATATCTGGGAGCAGGCTAACGAACCTATGAAGCGTATAATCTTGACTTCACTGTCTGATGATTTGAGATACATTCATGAAGGTGTTGAATCTGCTGCGGAAATTATACAAAGTCTTGAAGAAATGTTTTTAACAAAAGACCGCATGATCAATCAGTTTAAAAACGACGACGTGGCTATGCTAAAAATGGCTGAGGGAACACCCGTAAGGGAGCATGTTCTCAGAATAAAACGTCATTTTAACAAGCTTGCCTATCTCGGTACTAAGTATTGTGATTAGGCCCAAATCGAATTTCTTTTCCTAACTCTTCCAAGGTGTTTTGATGAGTTTTACTGTAGTTTTGTGATGAGTAATCACATGTTTACTATGGACACTCTACAAGAAGCCTTGGAGAAAATAGATAAGCATTTAGGAAAGAAAGACGAAGCATTGGTGATCAAAAGTCTTTTCTCAAGATCTAGGCCAATGGAAGACAAGACTCAAGAAAAGGAAAGTGGTCAGATCCAAAGCAAACTCATCACTAAGAAAAGTAAGAGAAAGACAGCTAGCTGGATGGGTGTCAAGAAAGTACCAAAAGGAAAATGTTTTAACTGCAGTGAAAAAGGACATTGGAGGGTAGCCTGTTCCAAACCCAGAAGGGATGGAAATAAAGGTAATTCTCACGCACTAGTTGTTGAAACTTGCTTAGCGGCGTATGCCTCCCATTTATGGGTGGTGGATACGGGGTCCACTGATCATGTTTGTTTCACTTTACAGGGGTTCAAGCGGACCCGACAACTTAGTGGGAGTGAGATCCTCATCACACTGGGCGATGCTACGAGAGTGGCAGCTGAAGTAGTGGAAGAAGTGCACCTGTCCTTTGAAGATAGAGTTTTAATTTTAAGAGATGTTCTTTACGTTCCTAGTTTTAGAAAGAATTTAATTTCGGTTTCTAAACTTTACCTTGATGGATATTCAGTTACTTTTAATAAAGTTGTTACCATATCTCTTTATGATAAATTTATCTGTCATGGAACGTTGTTGAATAATCTCTATACAATTAACTGTGCACACCACTCACGAAATGCATCCTATAACACATCAACTGTTTCCGATAAAAGAAAACATTCATCAGACGTGAACGAGACACTTCTATGGCATCTAAGATTGAGACATATTAATCTAAAGAGGATCCAAAGGTTGGTAGAAGACGGTTCACTGGAGTCTCTCCAAGTTGAACCAATCCCAACCTGCGAATCATGTTTGGAGGGTAAAATGACCAAGAAGGCATTCAGAGCCAAGGGGAATAGAGCCAAAGAAGTGTTAGAAATCGTTCACACAGATTTATGTGGTCCAATGTCAATCAAAGAAAGAGGAGGTTATGAGTATTTCGTCACTTTTATTGATGATTACTCAAGGTACGACTATGTTTTCCTTATGAAGCATAAATCTGAGACCTTTGAGAAATTCAAAGAATTTAAGGCTCAAGCAGAAAATCATAGGGAAAAACGTATCAAGTCTCTACAATCCGATCGTGGAGGCGAGTACCTCAGTTATGAGTTTTTGAACTACTTGTCAGATGAAGGGATTGTATCCTAGCTAACTACACCTGGAACCCCTCAACAAAATGGGGTTGCAGAGCGAAGAAACAGAACTCTTTTAGAAATGGTTAGATCAATGATGAGTTATGCGGATCTACCCAAGTCGTTCTGGGGTCATGCCTTGGAAACAACGGCTTATATTCTGAACTTGGTGCCATCCAAATCGGTCCCCAAACTCCCAAAGAATTATGGACCAGGCGCAAGCCCAGTCTGAGACACATGAGAATTTGGGGGTGTCCGGCCTACTGTTGGACAAGGAAGCCGGAAAATTGGATCCTCGATCAGAATTAAGGTTGTTTATAGGATACCCCGAGAGAACAAAAGGGTGTATGTTCTATGGTCCCGAAGATCAAAAAGTGGTAATAAGCACCCACTTTAGATTTTTGGAAGAAGACTATATGAACGAAAGAAAATCCAGAAGTGAGATTACCTTAAATGAGCTAAGGGGGCTAACCTCAGTGCCAACTGTACAAGATGACATACCAAATGACACACTTACACAACCGAAACCTCGTCGTAGTGGGAGGGTTGTAAGACAGCCCGAGAGATTCATGGGGATAGGAGAGTCCTCGGACTTGGTCCGGTCAAGATGAATCAGACCCATGGACATATGACGAGGCAATCCAAGACAAGAATGCGGTTTCTTGGCAAACAGCAATGGAAGCCGAAATGGGTTCTATGGATCATAACAGAGTGTGGGAGCTAGTCGAACCACTTAATGGGGTCAAACCCATTGGTTGTAAGTGGGTATATAAGAGGAAAATAGGACCGGACGGGAGGGTGGAAACCTTCAAGGCAAGGCTTGTGGCGAAAGGTTATACTCAGAAAGAAGGGATCGACTATGAGGAAACCTTTTCACCTGTAGCAATGCTCAAGTCCATCTGAATTCTCTTGTCGATTGCTGCGCATCTCGACTTTGAAATTTGGTAAATGGATATCAAGACGACTTTCCTTAACGGAAGCCTTGAAGAGGAAATCTATATGCAACAACCCCAAGACTTCATTGAAAAAGGCCAAGAACACCTAGTTTGTAAGCTCAAGAAGTTCATCTACGGACTCAAACAAGCATCCAGAGCTTGGAACCAGTGTTTTGATCAAGTAATAAAGTCTTATGGGTTTGATCAAAACGAGTACGAAAGTTGTGTGTACAAAAAGCGTGTCGGAACTGCATTAGTATTCTTAGTACTATATAGACGACATTCTGCTCATCGGGAACGATGTAAAGGTGTTGTTAGACGTAAGGGCATGTCTTTCAAAACAGTTTGATATGAAGGACTTAAGGGAAGCCGGACACATCCTTGGGATCAAGATCACTCGAGATCTCAAGAAAATGATGATAGGCTTATCGTAAGCTTCATATATAGACACTGTCTTGAAGCGATTCAGCATGCAGGATTCCAAGAAAGGCTTCGTACCTTTCAGACATGGAATCCATCTATCCAAGGAAATGTGCCCCAAGACACAAAAGAAGATAGATGACATGAAAGGCATTCCTTATGCTTCGGCTGTCGGAAGCCTTATGTATGCAATGTTGTGCACGAGACTGGATATCTGCTTTGCCATTGGCATGGTGGCAAGATATCAAAGTAACCCGGGGAAAGAGCATCGGACGACAGTTAAAAACATTCTGAAGTATCTGAAAAGAACTCAAGATAGAATGTTGGTTTATCAGTCAGATAGTCTAATCCCCATCGCTTACACGGACTCGGATTTCCAATCAGACTTAGATTCCAGAAAATCTACCTCCAGTAGTGTGTTTTGCATGGGGGGAGGAGCCATGACATGGAGAAGCGTTAAGCAGAAATGCATCGCCGATTCTACCACGGAAGCCGAATATGTAGCTGCTTGCGAGGCAGCGAAAGAAGCGGTTTGACTCAAGAACTTCCTAGTGCACTTGGATGTAGTTCCGAATTTGCCCAACACAATCACTGTTTATTGTGATAATGCCGGAGCAGTTGCAAATTCAAGGGAACCAAGAGCCCACAAGACCAGCAAACACATTGAAAGGAAATACCATCTTATCGAGAAATCGTTAAGAGAGGAGATATAGAGGTGGCAAAGATCGCGTCAAAAGACAACCTAGCAGATCCATTCACAAAGGGTCTGCCTCATAATACATTCGAGAGACATATGGAAGGAATGGGTGTCAAGACCGTTGCCAATCTACTTTGAGTATAAGTGAGAGATATTATTAGGTTCGTGTAGGTGACATTAGATGTCACGCATTATGAACTACACGAGGCATGTTGTAGTATACTTAAAAGCAGACTTTGAGTATAAGTGGGAGATTGTTGGGGTTATACTGGAAAGTATGCTTTTACTTTGTATAACCAAACTGAATTTCTGCCTTATTTACTGAAATAAATTATTTATCACTGATGCTTTAAATATCATTGAATGTTACATATATTTACTGCATAACTGTTCAATAAATAGTACGTGTTACATTGTAGTTAATTTAGTGATACCAGATCACAAAAGATTAAATTAACAGTCCCTTGTAACTAAAAGTACACCGTTCACGACCTAGATGGAAATGAACAATCCATCATGAAAGGTTGAAGTGTAAGACTCAGATTGACTTGTCTTGACCAAGAGATTACACTAGTGCATGACTGATGCACTGAATAGGACCTACAGGAGGATAAATTCTTCAGCACTGAACTAGGAAGAATTAGACCTCAGTGTTTCGTTATTTCTTAATCTTTCGTCCCTTAAATAGGATCGCGATCGAGTGTGGTTAGTAATTATTGCTTTGACTTATGACGGGTAGAGAATCAACGAGATTCAATACCTTATATCTTGGGCAATATTATTGGTCACATGCGATTGCTAAGATTTAATACGAAGAATCGTGTGCAAGTACGCTTGCTCGATTTGCCCCCTTGGGAGGTTCATAAGATTTATCATACCAAATCTTGCAAGTGGAACTAGTTTCCGGTATGGATAATAATGTTGAATTGTTCCTTGATCAAGGACAAAAATATATTAATTAATGGAAAGCTATTTCAGTGGCTTGAATTAATTAATGGGCTAGATAATCTTAAACACGGGAAATAATAACCGGGAGCCATATTAACAGTAATATGGGTTAAGATGGATAGTGCAATACTAATTATGTAGTGGGATTAATTAATATTTATGGGCTTGAATAATATTGTGGCTCAATATTGATAATTCAAGATCCATTGGAAAGTCCAATCTTAATTCTCCTAAAGGCCCCTCAAGTAGCCCAAACATAAAGTCCAATAATCAAAAAAGGTGTTTAAAAATAAAACAAATTATGTTGCCTATTTTTCCTATTTTTCGAAAATAGTAAATAAAAGAAGGAGAAATTCCAATGTGTTGGAAAAATTAGAAATCCACTAAGGTGGTGCAACAAATAATTTATTTTTCCTTTTGTTAATTGTTCGCGAGTTTCCTTCCACCGGATTGACAAGCAAGGACTTGAGAATACTTGGGAAGACTTTTTGGTGTGTTCGTGCCAACGGAGTCCATTGCCATTCCAAACAGGTTAGTTCACGTAAACCCGTAGCAATTCCGCATGCGTAGGATTTATGTGAACTGTTTATATGCATGATTTGTTGTTGAATTATTATTTGAATTAATATAGGATTAATTCATGCTAGTAATAATTATTAGAATTAAATTTGTATTTAAATATTCATCCCGAATAGATTCGGACAATTAATTCCCCAACAATATACGTAAATTACATACACATTTTGCATATTTAACGATATTACTCATATGTAGGAGTATATCGCAATAATTGGAATGCAAATTAATTAAGTAGCAAGAAGCAATGAATGAATCGACCATATATATTTATGATAATTTCATAGTGTGTAATAATGTTACAAAATATGATGAATTAAGCTTTGTAGCTAGCTAGAACAAGAATTGGCCTAGCTAAACATACCAATTAATAAATTGGGATATATGATTAATGCAATTTTAAGAGGAAAAATGAATTGAAAAATTATGGATGCATGGGATGAGATGAGATGGCATGGTTCGGCATCATCATCATGAGTCTGCGGCGATGGCATAGTGACTTATGGTTGCAATCCCTATAGTCGTCGTCTTCATAAACTGGTTTTTTTGGTGGAGGGTGTGGATCATTATTTTCCTCCAAAGCTCCTTTGCTAATCCATTTAGCAGCAGTCATACTGCAAACTAACAGCAACGTCGCCATTAGTACCACTAATCTTGTTGTCTTTGTTATCGTCATATTTATTTATTTATTTTCCTCTTAAAGTTGCAAGGTACGTAATTTATTGATGACCAATGTTGTCCTCTGAAAATCTCAATTTCTTGGCTTTATATAGCCACATTGAATTCCTGAACGTGCAACATTGTCCGTACATTAATTGATGATCAATGTTGTCCTCTGAAAATTATATGTAGCTACTAGTGTGCGCAACCATTCAATCTAATTTCATCTTCCGAAAATGCCTAATTACCATTGACTGAATAATTTTTCCAAATTTCTAGGCTCCATATATATATATTTTTTTAATGAAATGTTAGATGTACGTAGGTATAGAATTGAATGGTACAAAAGATTTTTGCTATTTTAATGAATAATGCGATATATGATTGAAATTAAATTGATATTATATTCACTACTAAAGAAAAACCCCTATAGTGACGTTTTTAGTGACACTGTCGAATAAGCGTCACAATATAAAAATATAGTGACGCACTCATTATTTTGTTAGTTATTGTGACGCTTTATAATATTTTCAGCTCTTGTAAGTCCGTGTCCGATTCTCAGTGAGCGCAAAAATATTTCTAATATATCTATAGTGACGCTTAATTAGATTAGATATGCACTTAGAAGAAATTGGTGTTGCGTAATTATTTTAGTCCCCTTTTTTAATTAATTAACTTTCCTCTTAATATTCCCATCACCACCGGCATTCATATTTAATTTCTAAATTTCTTAATTTTCGCATACCCAACATTCATTGATAGTGGGTCTTCTTGAAAAAAATTCTATGTCGTTCACCCAGCCACCCACTAATTCATACCGCCCCGCCTATTTCGACCGCCACTGATAATCCGCCCACCTTCATTGCCACTGATATTGCGGCCGCCTTAACCGTCAATTCAACCAGCTCCGCGCATATTCTTTTCATTTACGGAGGAGCCCTAATTCAATTTTACATTCACGCTAATTTGTCGATTGCTTAACTACGAATCCTTACTCACTCACAGACTCACAGTCACAGGTTCCCTTTACTGGGAATACAAAGACGCTCTCCTGTAGCTTCCAAATAGTCAAAGGTAAATCCAATAAACCCTCTTCCCTTTTGATCAATAACGCTTTACCCCAATGTATCAATCCTCTAATTTAAAGATCTGTGTAATTTAAGTTCACTATGTTATGATATTGATAGCTATTGAGTTAACTCATTGTCAAGTTGCTAAGTTCTTCCGTTTCTTTCAAGAAATTGATATCTATTATGTGGTTTGTTCGGTTCTAATTTTAGACCCTGCATTTCCTCAGAGAAAAGTACAAGAATTGAAGTTTGCTGATTAAAATATTTTGTATCAAGCATAATGACTGGCTATTTTGAAACTTTGGCATTATTGGTGATAATGGATTAGGGAATGTGCATCGTCTAATTATCAGATTTGTTTAGATGTTTGGTTTAAAATTCTTCTAGTTGGCTTGAATATATTCATCATCCTTTCTTGAAAAAGAAGTTTTCAATTGCGATTGCAGGAAAATGGTAAAGGCCGACAAAGCTATTACTATAAATGCTCTTCAAGCAGTGGCCAAAGGCTGCATCTTTAGGTGAGGTTGTCAACATGCAAAATGAGGTACCATGCATGATTCTTTATACTACTCTTTTGTCTTTTCAGAATTATCTCAATTTTTGCTAATTAAACTCTTTTTGTCAATATATTCTATATTGTAAAGATTATGGTGTATCAATGATTCGGGAACAAAATTACTACTGATCCTGAGCAACATTTCGACCCTCCAGGTATATAATAGTATGATGAAGTCCAAGAAATGGTCCCATATTATTCTTCTCATCTTGATGTCTAAAAAAAGAGGCACCTAGTCCCACTTATAAGTGAAAGAAACAAGAAAAAAAAAAAACAGATTGGTGGATAGACTTAATAATAAGGTGGTTTCACTTAGAAATTAGTTGGAGAATATGGGCCTAATCTAGGGAACAATTGTAACAATATTTGTTATGTTAATTTGATTTTTGTCTTGGTTTAAGTCTTGCAGATGATGCTTCTAGTGCAATTCTATCTTTAAATTTACGCAAATGCATTGGATATGCGTGTAATCGTGTGTATGTTTATAGTAGAAACTGTATCAGGCTTATCATCTATGAGACATCATCTCATTAGTATCTAAGTTAATTATTTTAGCTTATGTCCTTGTAGAAATTAGAAACCACACCCACTTAAATTCTTGAGAAAAAGGAAAGAAAGAATAACATACATATATTCCTTATAATCTTCACCTCATTAGAACTTTGAAATCTGCCTCAGTTTTATATGTTTGTAATAACAAGTACGTAAGACACAATATGCGGTGGCTTGAAACATCGGAGTATAAGTCTGTTAAGTTTAGCCTTATTAAAGTGTTTTAATATCATATTTTAGAGAATCTTGTAGATCTAACCAAGGGAAAAAGAAGTAGAAGGGTTGAAAATAGTAATCAAAGAAGAGATAAATCCAATTAGTAATCTTTTTTTTTTTCACATTTTATGTTTATTAACTGACAGTGTGTGTGCGTGTATTTTCAGATTGTTGTTGAAAATGTTGTGAAACATATAAAATAACATATGACAGCGGAAGTATAAAAACGCAATGCAAATGGTTTCAAAATTGTGTATAGTCTATAATCAGACTATACGAACCTCATGGTTAAAAACATCACTATAACAAGTAGTGAGATACACATGAATCTCTTACAAGATCCTAAAAGGTGTAGTGAAAAACCACACACCAAAAATCAATCTATTCGAACAAGTAACTAGTGATCTTATTCAACCTAAAACTTGATCTACTAAGACAAAAACAATACTGATGGGAAATGTTGGTATACACTCGACGAGTACAAATAAACATAGCATCGACCCTCACACTCCACTCACGGTTGTGTCTCGGATGCTACTCTCTTAAGTTTGGAGTAGAGCAAATGGGATTTCACTTTAACTCGAAACTTGAATGTCGACCAATGCAGTCTATTTATAGACTTAAGACCAACTGCATTGTCCTATCCATTCGACCTTGGACAGCCTTTTACAACTCCTCCACTATCTCCATGATCTTGGTGTAACCACCTATGATCTTTCTATTCTTACTCCATCAGTGCAACCGCTTGACAATATCCGAAATTGTCTTCAACCTGCAATATAAGAAACATAGAAAAACACATCTAATAAAACGGAGTCAGTGTTAGGAGAAAGGACAAATTTAAGATGTTGTGCAGAATGTTGTCCAACATCTGGAACAACATCCGTGCAACATCAACAAACTCCCCCAATTTGGCATTTCTACTGCAACACACCTGATGTTAAAAACATCTGAACTTGTGTCAGGAAAGAAACATATAATAGTCATTTAGAGAACAACTACTATTCAACCAAATCATAATTTAAAAACAAACAACCAACACAAGCACTAAGTACATCAGCAGTGTACTTAGGCCAAAGGTATCCAACATAAAGTAAATGACAGAAACATAAACCTATCATCTAATTGTCCATTAACAGATATCATAAAGTAAAGAGCAATAAATAAAAGATTGTAATAAAGAAAGGAATTTTAATAGTGAAGCATAGGGAAGGACTGGGCCATTGGAATGACTGCATCTCCATAATCTGCAAATGCTCCCCCATGCATCAAAAACTCCCCCTGTCTTGAATCTGTTCACCAATTGTCATGACCATACATCTCATCAAGCATAGCAATACTCCCAGGAGACATATTCTCTCTGTCTGGAGTCTTTCTCACATTTTCATCAGTGCTATCATCAATTGTAGGGTCAATTGGTGCAGGGTCAGGAACAACTTGTTCAGCAGCCGTATCAGCATTCTGTTCAGCATTTAGAACATCTTCCACAACATCCTCCACAGCCTCATTCACAGCATCTTGTACAACTTCCTTTACCTCAGCATCAAATACTTCTTTCACCACTTCAACAACAGCATCTTCAATCTCTCTTTCTTCATCAGCATCAGCATCAGCATCAGCATCAGCATCATCCTCTTCAGTATCTGGTTTTTCTCCTGCATGTCCAGAGGGACCAGCTCCATCATCATCTACATCATCACCATCATCAGGTGATGCTCCCCCTGTTGGAGTAGAACTCCAGAAGATTTGTTGTTTAAGTAGAGCATCTATGTTCTGCTGGATGGAAGTAATCTGATCAGAGATGAAATAATTTGTAAAATGAACAGAGGGTGTACCATCTCTTCTGGTTACTGTGTAGGGAATGTTGCCAACAGAATGGGCAACATTTTCGGCTTGCGGTTCTGCATCAGGAATAGGAAGATCTACAACTATGTTTCCACCTTTCAACACATGGGATATTCCAAAGCTTGAAATATACCCACTTATTTTCTCACTTCTTGGCCTCTCAAATTCCAATCTATCCAAGAACTGACAAATCAAACTCGGATATGGAAGAATGCTTCCATCTGTGTGTTTACCAGCATATGACATCATATTATCAAATATGATTTGCCCCATATTGAACCTATTCAAATGTACAATCTTGTACAGCAAGAAGGCTTGCTCTTTGGTCAACACAGTGGAGTTCTTTGAGGGTAGCCAGTTGGAAACAAGTAGGTTGTGCATTACAGAATACAAGGAAGACAATTTGGCAGCAGAGAATTGCAAAGTCCATTCAGAATACTTTCCACCAGTTATGACAGACATCACTTCCTTAATATCCAATTCAACATTATCTTTCTCAGTTTGTCTAGTCCTTAGAAAGATATTGATCAGCCTAGGATTGATTGTGACCACATTATATCTGAACCTAATCTTCCCATAGTTTGAAGACATTCTATTTCCACAACTCTTTTTCAAATTGACATAGAATTTAACAACCCACCCAACATAGTACGGTTTAACATATTGAAGGGCATGCAACAGAGATCTACTTTTTAAGAAACTAATCAGATTATTGGCTTCAAAGTCTGGAACTTTAATGATCCTCTCATCAACAATGTTCCTTTTCAGCAAAGATTTAACTAAAGCAGACTTTCTATCATACTCTTTTCTATCATCAGGTCCAGAGTCAGATTCCATTACTTCATCAAAGAGTTTATCAAACTCATCATCAGTCTGACTTTCAGCAGGTTCAGCATTGTCAGATTCTTCTTCTTCATTATCTTCTTCTACAGGTTCTTCTTCAGGTTCTCCTCCTCAGGTTCATCTTCAAAATCATCTCCCTGCTCAGAATCAGATGATTCTGTAACATCAGCAACAACATGCACAGGAGGATCAATTCTCCTTTTTGTTCTCCTTTCCTTTTTGGCCATTAACTCCTCCATGGTCAAATCATCATCAGAATCCTTAAGCTCAGCAGCAGGGGCTTCAGGAATAGCCATCTCCTCATCTGAATCCTCTACTATGATAGGATCATCAGCACCACCATCAGTCCTCTTGGGACGTTTTCCAGTGTAATCAATTTTCTTTCCAAGGTTCCTCTGTGACACTCTCCTCTTTCCCCATTTTCCACGTTTGTGAGTGAACTTCTTCTTCCTCAGCCGGATGTTCTTCAATTTCTCCCCTATTCCATCTGAATCAGAGGAATTAGTTTTTTCCATCTCAACATCAGTAGCTTGAGTAGGGTTTTCAGTAGGTTCTGAAGCAAGTTCATCAGGGATTTCTTTGGCTAAGGGTTTAGTAGAAAGATCAACAAAATCATTGATGTTTACTAGTTTTTCACCAATGAGAACATCGGGAAGAACATGAGGGTTAGATTCGAGCATTTGTTCGATGACAAGTCGAACCAGAGAGTGAGGGGTATCAACAGGAAAGACATAAGGATTGGGTTTCGGTACAGAAGAAGACGATGATCCACCAACATTAGTGGAATCACAACCTGGATTTTGAGCAGCCATTTCAGCAAGAAGATTTAGAGAGTTCGAATTTTCTGGAGAGGAAGGGTTTGAGCGTCGATTTGAGAGAGAAGGGTTTTCATGTGATTGAAAGTGATCAGAGAAGTCCGAAGGGTTTGGTTTATCAGTCATCCCACCTTTATTCTGTCCAATCAAATTAAATCAAGACAATTAAAATAATGGTTTGAGAAAAATAGGAGGGAAAGAATATTGTATATGACTGAAAATGAAATAATACAAAGTAAAGACAATACAAACCTCGATTCCTATGTGCAACAACAAGGTTTTCAGCTTTTAGTAAAGAACATCACAAATAAATCGAACTTAAGTAGAGAAGAGAGTGGAGGTTATCACACAAACCACCTCAAAAACCGACCTAAAGTGGACAAAGAAACCACCCACTAAGGTAAGTGTGATCGTGTGTATATGTATAAACCGCTTAAACATTTTCAAAAACAGAAACTATATCTAAAATTAAATAAATCGAAATCAGTTCAAATAAAGTGATTGAACCGCGAATTCAACTTGATCAGAACATTGATCACAACATGTATAATAGATAAAGTTTAAATCCTTTAAGGTTTCACAAAATGTCGGCACACATATATCTCAACTCAATTTCGCATGAAATTCATCATCAAAGTGTTGCATATTTTGAATTTTTCTTTTAAACACATGTTCACATTGATCCATCTTTTCAAAAGAGAACATCGTAGTCGCGAGCTCCGTGTCCCATAGTTACTCAATGGATTGTGAACAAACATGAATGTATATTTAATCACCTTTTGAAAAGAGAACATCTTAGTAGCGAGCTCCGTGTCCCATAGCTACTCAGTGATTACACATCTAAGTTGTGTCTTATTTTTCAATGCATTTAAGAGATATACGTCCAGAACTCTGTATCTAAACCATGATTCAACAATAAGATCATTACACATCATTCAAAGTTCAAATATAAGCAAATCAGCAGACAAACTCATTATCAGAACCAAAATGTTCCTTCAAATGTTGTGAAACATTTGTTACAACATCTAATGTTTATTTTCAGATATAGCAAAGACCAAGAGATTTTCTAAGTGAAGAAAACCTCTCATTGTCAAGGGCTTTTGTGAAAATATCAGCAAGTTGTTTTTCTGTTGAAATGTACTCTAACTTCACAACTTCCTTCTCTACAAGATCTCTTATAAATTGATGTCTTATACTTATATGCTTAGTCAAAGAATGTTGCACAGGATTCTTGGATATATTGATAGCACTAATATTATCACAATAAACAGTCAAAATACCACTTTTCAACCCATAATCATCAAACATCTTTTTAAGCCAAAGCAGTTGAGTACAACAACTTCCAGCAGCAACATATTCAGATTCAGCTGTTGATTGTGAAACACAATTCTGTTTCTTACTATGCCAGGAGATAATGTTGTTTCCCATGTAAAAACATCCTCCACTAGTACTTTTTATGTCATCACAATTACCTGCCCAATCTGCATCACTATAGCCAACTAAAGAGCAATTAGTATCTTTTGAATACCAAATACCTAGATCACATGTCCAGCTACATATCTTATAATTCTTTTCACAGAATTAAGATGTGATTCCTTAGGATTAGCTTGATATCTAGCACAAAGACAGACACTATACATAATATCAGGCCTACTAGAAGTTAAGTATAAAAGACTTTCAATCATTGATCTATACAAAGTAGGATCAACATCTTTTCCAATCAAGTCTTTACTCAACTTTTGAGTTGAACCCATAGGGGTTTTCATAGTTTTAGCAGTTTCAAGACCAAATCTTTTCACCAAATTCTTAGCATTTTGAGAAAAGAAAATACCATATTTCATTTGTTTGATTTGAAGACCTAAAAAAGAAATTCAGTTCTCCAATCATGGACATTTCAAAGGTATAGGTCATTTCTTTAACAAAACTCTCAAGCATATCATTACTAGTTGAACCAAACACAATATCATCAACATATATTTGAGCAACCATGATATCATTCTCAGAATTTTTAATGAACAAGGTTCTACCAGCTTCACCTCTCAAAAATCCAAATTCAAGTAAGAAATCAGTAAGTCTACCATACCAAGCTCTAGGTGCTTGTTTAGACCATACAAATCTTTCTTTAACTTGTAAACATGATCAGGAAATTCCAGATTTTCAAAACCTTTAGGCTATTCAACATAAGCTTCATCATCCAGAATACCATTTAAGAAAGCAGCTTTAATATCAATTTGATGCAAGTTAATGTTAATGAAACATGCAATAGCAAGAAGTAATCTAATAGATTCAATTCTAGCAACAGAAGCAAATGTTTCATCAATGTCTATTCCTTCAATCTGAGTATATCCTTGAGCAACCAATCTAGCCTTATTTCTCACAATATTACCAGATTCATCAGTTTTATTCTTGAAAATCCACTTTGTTCCTATGACATTAATATCAGAATTAGGTCTAGGTACAAATGTCCAAACATCATTTCTTTCAAACTGATTAAGCTCTTCATGCATAACATTTATCCAGTTTTCATCATCAAGAGCTTCTTTCACATTTTTAGGCTCAATTTCAGAATGATAACACTCAAAAGTTACCTGATTGCATATGGATGACATGCAAACTGATCTTACAAGGTTATTGATATGAATACTCATTCTTCTTCTAGTTTGTACACCAGTGGTAGCTTCTCCAATGATCTGATCTGATGGATGACTTTTCATTATCTTTGTTGAGGGAACCAAATGTTTTGGATACTGTGAATCTTGTGACAAATTTTCAGTATTTGAACTTTTGGGTAATGTTGCATCAGATGTTGAAGGAACATTCTGATTCTGATCAACATTTTTACTATCTTCAGTGTTATCAGTATTTCTGGATACTTCTATCAAATCTGATACATTAAATTCAGCACTTTTACCTGCAAGACTTGCAAGTTCATCAAATACCACATTCACAGATTATTGCATTGTATAAGTTCTCAAATTATAGATTCTATATGCCTTGCTATTCTTAGAATATCCTAAGAAAAATCCTTTATCACTCTTAGAATCAAACTTGTGCAACTGATCTCTATCATTCAAAATGTAACAAACACAACCAAACACATGAAAGTATTTCAAATTTGGTTTCTTGTTATTCAGAATCTCATAAGGAGTACAATTACTATCAGAACGAATTAGACTCTATTCACAATGTGACAAGCAGTATTCAAAGCTTCTGCTCAGAATTTCTTAGAAAGATTTTTTGAGGTTAGCATAACTCTTGCAATTTCTTGCAAATATCTATTCTTTCTTTCAGCAATTCCATTTTGTTGAGGAGTTTTAGGTGAAGAAAACTCTTGCAAAATACCTTTCTTTTCACAAAAATTAGTAAACAAACTGTTTTCAAATTCTCTTCCATGATCAGACCTTATCCTACTGATCTTTAAACATAAAACAATTTTAAACCTTTTGTAAAGAATTTTGAACTCAGAAAAGGTATCTGATTTTTCTTTTAGAAAAATAACCCAAGTATATCTAGAAAAATCATCTACAAGAACATATGAATACCTCTTCCACCTAAACTTACAGTTTCCATAGGACTCATTAGATCCATATGAATCAATTCACAACACCTGTTTGTTGTACATGCTGACAACATTTGATGTGTTGTTCTCACTTGCTTACCTTTCTGGCATGGTCCACAGATTTTTCCTTTTTCAAAGTTAAGCTCAGGTAAACCAACAGCAACACCTAGTCTATGCAATTTTTGAATACTTCTGTAATTAACATGACCAAGTTTTTGATGCCACATGAAAATAATCATCTGCTTTAGCACTTTTACAAGTATGATTTGTACCAATCAAATAGCAATTATCAGCAGATCTTTTGCCAGTCATTAAGCAATCATCATTTTTATCAAACACATAGCATGAATTCTTGTCAAACTTTACATGTAAATCATCATCACATAACTGATAATCAGATTAGCAAGTAAACCTTTTACATGTAACACATTTGTCAATTTTGAAAAACCAGGAACATTCAAGGTTCCTTTGCCAACAACTTTACCTTTTGAACCACCACCATAGGTAACATGATCACCATTACATAATGTATAGTCAGATAAGTAATTAAGTTGACCAGTCATGTGTCTAGAACCCACTATCAAAGTACCAAGATCCAGGAACACATGCTTTCAAAGATGTATACACAACATTACATGACATGTTCTTATGAATCAACTTTTTAGTGTTGTTAACCTGTTTTATAGGGTGTTCAATTTTATCAGGTAAAACAATTCCAGCTTTTAAGTCTCTTCTTAACTTAGAACAATATGGAAGAATATGACATATTCCAGCACAATAAAAACAGACATACTCTTTAAACAAACCATCAGATTTCTTTTGTTTACCTTTCAAAGATTTAGGCAAAGAAGTTTCAGCTTTTACAAAAGAAATAGGTTCACAGGATAAAGGAGTATTTTCAGAAGTTTTCACAAAATAAAGTCCAGCATTATTAGATCTACCAATCATTAATGCCTCATTCAATTCAGTAGTGCTTGCAGAAATTTTTTTAAAACTTAGAGTAGTGCATTTAAGTTCATCTTTCAAAGAAAAAAATTTCACATCTTTTCTAGTTAAAAGAACTTCAAGCTTCAAAAGATTTTCTTTTAAATCTGAATTTTTTAAAGATAAGGAACTCAACACCTGTTTTTGAGTTTCTAAATCAGTTTTAAACTTCAGATATTCAGATTCACAATCATCAGATTTTGATGTTTCAGCATTCAGAATAGTTCCAGTAAAATAGTTAATCTCAGAGTTATATTGACTGAATGTTGTTCCAGATGTTGTATGAACATCTGAATCTGCTTCAGACCAATAATCATCGAGATCATCATCAAATGTATCATCATAAACTATTCTAGCAGACATAGCACTTAGCTTACATTTACCAAAATCAGTTTCATTATCAGAATCATCACTTCACATTCATTAGCATAATGACCATATCCAGAATATGCATCACATTTAACCTTTTTATGTACTCAAGATCATATTTGAACTTGTTATCCTAATTGAATTGTCTAGGTTGATTGAAACTGGAAGACTGACATGGAACAAGCTTTTTATCAGAGGGAGAAGTATTTTGGTTAAACTTATCCTTTGATTGAAATTGACCATTTAGTCTTCTGAAATTTCCTTTTAGAAAAGATTTGAATTGCTTAGTGATAAGAGAAAATTGTTCAGAAACATTTTCATCACATAAATCAGAAACATCATCATCAGAATCAACTTCAGTCACATAAGGATGTTTACCAACATTATCAGAAGTTTCACCTCTAAAAGCAAGTACTTTCTTGTCTTTTTCTTTCTCATGTTTATCATCATCTTAACATATTTGAGTTAATCTCATAAGTTTTCAAAATACTTATCAACTCATTTTGACTCAATAAATCAGTGTTCTTAGCCTCTTCTATTGCACATATTTTTGCATCAAATCGTTTAGGAACAGTTCTAAGTATTTTATTAACTAACCGAGTGTTGAAAATTGGATCACCAAGTGAGTGTGACTCATTAGCAATCTCACTTATCCTTTCATTGTATGATGAAATGTTCTCATCATCTTTCATCTTCAAGTTTTCAAACTTGGTTCCCAACATTCTGAGTCTAGTTCTTCGAACACTTTCTGATCCTTCACAATGTTCCTGCAATATATCCCATGCATCCTTAGAAGAAACACAGTTAGATATCAGTTTAAACATAGAAACATCAGTAGCAGTAAAAATCACATTAAGAGCTTTAGAATTGAAATTGGCCGATGTGCATTCATCATTGGACCAATCAATCTCCTTTTTGACTTGCGATTCTCCATCAATATCACCCACTGTTTTTGGAGGATTATAACCAGACAACACACTACGCCATGCTCTCTCATCTATAGACTTAATATACATGCGCATTTTGGGTTTCCAGTAGGGATAATTTGATCCATCCAAAATTGGAGGTTTTAAAGAAGGAGTTAGTGGATATTCCATTGCAAAAACTACACTTTAAACACAGGACCTTTAACTTAGTGTATCAAGTTTATGGCTCTGGCGCCAACTGACAGTGTGTGTGCGTGTATTTTCAGAGTGTTGTTGAAAATATTGTGAAACATATAAAACAACATATGACAGCGGAAGTATAAAAACGCAGTGCAAAGGATTTCAAAATTGTGTATAGTCTATAATCAGACTATACGAACAAAAAACATCACTATAACAAGTAGTGAGATACACATGAATCTCTTACAAGATCCTAAAAGGTGTAGTGAAAAACCACACACCAAAAATCAATCTATTCGAACAAGTAACTAGTGATCTTATTCAACCTAAAACTTGATCTACTAAGACAAAAACAATACTGATGGGAAATGTTGGTATACACTCGACGAGTACAAATAAACATAGCATCGACCCTCACACTCCACTCACGGTTGTGTCTCGGATGCTACTCTCTTAAGTTTGGAGTAGAGCAAATGAGATTTCACTTTAACTCGAAACTTGAATGTCACCCAATGCAGTCTATTTATAGACTTGAAGACCAACTGCATTGTCCTATCCATTCGACCTTGGACAGCCTTTTACAACTCCTCTACTATCTCCATGATCTTGGTGTAACCACCCATGATCTTTCTATTCTTACTCCATCAGTGCAACCGCTTGACAATATCCGAAATTGTCTTCAACCTGCAATGTAGGAAACATAAAAAAATTTACATCTAATAAAACGGAGTCAGTGTTAGGAGAAAGGACAAATTTACGATGTTGTACAGAATGTTGTCCAACATCTGGAACAACATCCGTGCAACATCAACATTAATCACTAGTTGTTCTTATATAATTTAATTTGTCTCTTCGATCTGATTCTTTTCTGTGTTTTGTTATACTGATCCTAATGTTCTATAGCTTTTTATTAACGTTTTTTATATTTTCCTGCATCATTAATTTCATAGTAAGAAAGAGTTGTATCATAGATGAAATAAAACATATATAGGGTTTGACTGGTCATGCTTAATTTCTTACACAAAATCAATAAGCTATGTAGTCTATGTGTGGTTTTGTATATCTAAATTGCATTTTTTTTTTTTTTAAAGAATATTTATGGATCTGAACGAACAAGACTCTTTATCAGATAACCAAAATAAAGGTCAGAACACTGATGATGAAGTCCATGAGCAATATATTGATCCTCAAGGTATGATTTCTAAGTTAGTCGACATATGTTTACCGAATTGGTTTTGAACATTGAAACATTTGGTAAAAAAAAAAATTATTACAACAGAAAAGACAGTTGGTCCCATTTGTAAGTACGTGAAAGAAAAATATGTAATTGTGTATTTGTTTATAATAGAAATTGTATAAGACTTTTTTTTTTGGAAACCAGAAATTGTGCTAGACTTGAAACACTGGAATATAAGTCTATTAGGGTATGTTCGTTTCGGGCTTACAGTGGGCGTGGGAAATCCAAACTTTGAAGTCCTAGGATTTCAAAATCTTGATGAATAGTTAAGATGTATGTTTGTTATGAGATTTTATAGGTTGGGATGGTGGAAAAGATGATTGATGTGATATTATTATATTATATTGAGTGTATTGGGAGAATAAAAAAGTAGATGATGTGAGTTTATTGAGAGAATAAAATGTAGAGTAGTAGTAGGTTATGAGGTAGAGTAGGATTAATAGGATTTCAAAATCCTTACTTTAATTCTCAAAACAAATGGGGGTTTGAGATTGTAAAGTCCAAAGTCCGCCGAGATAGTCGCGAAACGAACATACCCTTAAGTTTAGGCTTAATAAAGTGTGTTAATTTCATATTTAAGAGAATCTTGTAGGTCTTACCAAGGGAAAAAGAAGTAGAAGGGTTGAAAATATTAATCAAAGAAGATAGAAATCCATTTTTGATGTTGCTAACCAACTGGTGGGTGAAAATGCAAACGAGTCAGCTACGGAACAACATGACGGCAAACAAGGTACACCATTCTAGAGCATACAAACATTTATTAATAGTTCTGAATTTTCTTTCATGTTCGTGTTAACGACTTTACTTTCAATAATTTAACAATTTTTTTATTTTTGGGTACTTGTAGATGAAGTCTTTAAACAACCTAGAGCTAGAGGTTATACATATATGCTAGGCCCTCTGCACCTATCCAATCTGCTAGGCCCTCTGCCCCTACCAAAGCTGCTAAGCCCATTGCACCTGCCCAGTCTGCTAGGCCCTCAAGTGCCAATTCTCGCCCCTTGCAGGTATGTATAACTTTGTAAATTTTAGCAGTTTTATCTATTTTTTGTTCATTAGACGGCTTATAGCCAAATTGGGCATGTTAGAGTTATACATAATGAAGGTGATTAGTCTAGAACTTCGTTAGGTGAAATTATTAGTTGTTGAAATTGTTTTTATTGTGGTGGCCTTGATTTTATGCAAAGCTGTTATGAGCTTTTTTCTTTTATGTGTTGTGTGGATTTTGTGTTTCATTGTCAAGTAACTTTGCAATTTTTTGTTCTTTTGTGTGTTTGTGTGAGAGAGACAGATAGAGAGAGTGGGTGAATCATTTTATTCTGTATGATTTTGTATGCTTTAGTTGAGTTCTTGCTAATTTAGCCTTTGAGATTGGTGATAACCTTCATTCAATTCTTGAAATTTCAAATTATGTGAAATCATCTGTTCTTTCTGTTTCTGTATGTTGTAGTTGAGTTCTTGTTGTTTTAGCCTAAGATATTGGTGATAGCCTTTATTAAATTCTTGAAATTCCAACTTATGTGTTTCATTGTCCAGAAAATTTGAAATTTTCTGCTCTTTATTTCCTTTTTATTTTTGTATGTTGTAGTTGAACTCTTGATACTTTAGTCTATGAAATTGGGGATAGCTGAACTCGTGATACTGTAGTTTAGTTGAACTCTTGATACTGTAGTTGAACTCTTGATACTTTATTAAATACTTTAGTCTTTATTTCCTTTTTATTGTTGAACTCTTGATACTGTATGAAGAAATTCTTGATATTTCACAATTAAAAGGCTAGATTTTGTTAATTTCATTTGTTTTGAAGTTGTATGAAGTTGGCAAGACGTGCGAGGGTTATATTGTATCTTCTTGTGGAAAATATGGTTTATAGTTCCAATTAAATTCCATATTTTCCACATTTCTTGAATCTTGAACCTAGGTTTAGAATAATAATATTTGTTTTAACAAGTGGGAGCAAAGGTTCTCCTAAATGGTATTTCTGCTCCAGTCCATGTTGCGTCCATGTTGCGAAAGACACCATTGATAGTTTAGATCCAGTTAAGCTCTTAGGAAATGGTGAATTATTAGGACCTGAATAGTGTGAGGTGAAAGTTATTGTGGCAATTAAATATGAGGAACTATTAATCCGAAAAGTTGGAGGTTTCAAAAATATTGGACAAGCTATAGAACATAACATCATTTGGCCAAAGCATCTGGTAAGTTTCTAATGATATCTTTCATTTGTTTCAATTTAGTTCTTTTCAAGTTCAAGTATTAATTATTTCACTTCCATTCGTTATTATAGGTTCAATTGGAAGATGCAAGATAAGGAGAGTGCAGCAAAATGGATTTTGTCACACGTAATTTAAGTGCAATTTATTATTGAACTAAAAATGTTGGTACATTTGTTTAGATTGGTTTTGATTGATAGCTATTACTTTTCGTGATGTTACTTTTTAGATGTCACATGTGAATGACGATATATTTGTTAGTGTTAGTGTCCTAGAGACAATCCATTGTAAGGATATAATACTCGATGATATTCAGTTTGGTTTAATATTATAGTTCATTTAATATTAATGTATGGCAATACACTTGTTTGAATATTATGTTTGATTGTTTGCATTTATTCATATAAGTGTTCCCATGAGTCATTATTGTCATTGAGGTTGTGAGAACTCGGATGACTTAAGCATGACTCTCAAATAGCCCCGATCAAGGATCATCAAGAATGGGATATTGATAATGCAGTGGAGATTGGTGTGCGATCTGCATCATACTCTTAGAGAGTGTAGTAAGATCTCACTTACTACGAGATACTATAGGTATCTCATGATGGATGCACAAATACCTTAGAGGGTATTGGTATACCCATCCGAGAAATTGTTTGATGTATTTCCACTATATGTGTCTACGGGTGTCTCGGTTAGTGGGAGCGATGTGATACTCCTTGACTTAAGGTCAATACGCACGACATGTGTGGAGTGATGAACTTTGACCATGACCAATGCTTGCACCCTTCCATGGGTAGATACGGCTTGGATTTGGTTCATCACGAAGTGCATGTGCATGGTAATTGAGCCAAGAATATGATTCATTCCTCAATGTAGATTTAGAGAGAATACTCATCTTCTCATCATAATTGGATCAAAGTCATTGGTCGATGCACGTCAATTTAGACTTTGTCGCTAAGTGTGACATACATGATCAATTAGTGATTAGAGATAAATTGATTAAGTTATTTAAATAGACACTTCATCATGTTCAAGACTTAATCGAAGTATTCTCGAATGAAAGGAGGAAATCGTAATAGCCCATGTTTCAGTTACAGGTAGTTGTACTTTTCTGGCAACGTACCTCATATATCGAGAATGTTTGATTTATTGTCTAGGGTTCAATTAAGACCGTTAGTTTGACTAATCGATCAATATATGAGGGCCTATGGGTCACACAACAAGTAGTTCCCTTTTACGGATTATGGTTGGTTGATTAAATGTTAAATTGGATTTAATATTTAATTTATGGAGAACTAATTAATAATAAATTAATTTGGAATTAATTATTATTAATATTTAAGTAAAATGGATTTAATTAAATAAGAATTCTCAATGATTATATTTGAATATAATTATAGGATTTAATGTATATGGAAATAAATCATAGAGATTTTCATATAAGGCATTTGAATCCGTAGAGATTTATATTTAGGGAATTAAATTAAAATGAATTAATTTAATTCAAGATTAGAGATTTTATTTTCCTAATTGGGCTAGCTTGGGAAATAAGCTAAGCCTCCCTATATATGCAAGTTATTGGGATTCACAAACAGTATCACTTCATATTTTCTCCATAAGATTTAGAGTTAGAATTTTCCTAGCAAATTCATCTCGGGATTCAACACTGGCAAATCTGTGCAAGTCCGTAATTGGGGATTACGTGGATACCATAGTGGAGAAAACTGTATACGAATTACTGTAAGAATTATGTTTACGTTTACTCGTATTTAATTATGCAATTAATTGTTCGTTGTTGGTGAATGTTGTGCACATAAATAATCTTTCCTGCCACGTGCTCACACGACGAACACGTGGACCAGTAAAACAAAGGTGCCCGCTAGCCCATCAGACAAGTGCTCACCAGTTGGATACACATCCCGCTCATCCATCTGTGCTCGCCAGGAGCACGCCAGTTTAGGCGACCAGAGGGTGCTGGGCGCCAGAAGCCATCATACTGCAAAAATTATGCTCTCCCGGCAACCCAGTGACCATTCAACAAGACAGGCCAACACGGGTAATGGTCGAGCAGAAAATCAGACGAACAGAGAAGGAAAGACGAAAACCAGACGAACAGAGAAGGAAAGACGAAGCCCGGATGAACAGAGAAGGAGAGACGAAACCCAGACGAACAGAGGAGGGAGGACACGCTCGCCTCCGAAGGCGAGCAGACAGCAAGAACCAAAGCATTTGGTTTACAACAACGTTTTCCAGGCAAGCAAAGCAACCTATCGGGGAGCGAGCACACATACATGGTTAACAGAGGTCCGGAAGAGTGGAGAGCAGAAGAGTGTGCTCACCCCCTAGGGAGAGCACAGAATCAAGGCCGTGGTGTTTGGTTTGCGGCCACGCCCAATGAACGACCACAAGGGCCTAGCCTCATGAGTGCGAATAACCACCAGGCGAGCACAAGAATCGTGTCACCCACGACGCCACCATCACCACCTGGATGACAAGTCGAATACTTCTCGAGCAAGTAAAGACAAATGTCAACCAAAGAAGCACAAACAGAAAACGTGGCAACACCACATAGATTCGTGCATGTTAAGAAATTGCCCACTTCGTCTTAGCCGACACACCACCAGCTCAAGCCTTGACACCACCAGCTCATCCAAAGCCTATAAATAGGCCCAAAAATAACAAAAGAAAGGTGGAGAAAATTCCCAAGTACTCACACATATTCTCCAAATCACCATCTTTCATAAAAGGAAGTTTTCACCACGAGTAGTATTGTGTACTCTATACTTGAACCTCGCAATATAACATCCCTGGCTTGGAATGCCCCCAGAGTAGTCATTTATTGATGAACTGGGTCAACAATTTCTTGTTATTTACTGTAATATTGTACACGTACTTATTTTATTTGTGAGTTGTTTTAAAATTAGCCACATAGTATTCTCATTAAAAAACGACTTGCAACAATTGGCGCTAGAAGAAGGGTTTTGAAAAAACCAGCCCATACACAATCCTAAGAGACCGAGGCAGAAAAAAGAAATATGATGCCTCAATCTAGGAATACTCAGATGGAGAGGTCGGGACAGAGCCGACCTCGCGCTCAGAAAGAGGTTCAGCATCAGCCTCACGAAAATCAGACCGTGGAAACCATCAATCTTGAAGATATCGCCAACGATCCGACGGCCACAACAAAGGCCATCACTTTCTTGTTGCTAGCACAGAAAGAGAGGGCCAAAAAGGAGTTGGCCAAGTTGAAAGTTCAAGATGATGATGATCGACACTCGCACACACCTGATAGCGAGCAAGTTAAGATGAAATCTGCGCGGAAGCGGGCCAACAAAAAGGCTGTTGATATGTCGGACGACGAGCAGCCTCAAGGGTCCAGACAATCGGCGTTTGGACGTTTGAGGCTCTCTATTAAAGACCGAATCGGCGATCATAGGCGTCAGGATCCTGGGAGGGAACAACCAGCGAACATGTCGGCCCTTTTAGCTCCACATGATCGCCCATACCATGAAAGGCGGCAAGAACCGGAGAAATCGGCTGGAACTAAATTGTCTATCCATAATCGATTGGGTAGTCAAGGACGGACACGGAAAGGGGGACTGCCCCATCATGAGCCTGACCCCCCGGGTCCTCATGATGGGACACAACCCCGATCCAAGTCTGTCAGTTCCACGAAATTTGCAGAAATGCAGAAAGCAATCGAGGGTTTACAGGCCGACCTGGCCACAACGAAAGGACTCCCGCGGGCGGGCACAATGTTGTGCTCGCCACTAACACCGGCGATTATGGCAGCCGAAGTACAAGAAAAGGTGGCAAAGAACCGACCACCAATCCCTATGTTCGATGCGGAGTCTGACCCACATGTTCACCTCAGCAAATACTCGGATTTTATGATCGCCATGGGTGCCACCGACGCAACGCAGTGCCGATTATTCCCTATGACTTTGGGCGATCGAGCACATAGGTGGTTTTCTACTCTGCCCGCCGCGTCCATAACGTCTTTCGCCCAGTTGGGACATAAATTCCTGTCCCATTTCTCATCTATGTGTGCTCGCCAGTCCCCGAAGCAATGGTTAGCACATTTTTCCCAACTCAAGGGAGAGTCAAATCGGGCATACGTGGAAAGGTTCGATAAATGTTTGTATGATGGGGCTCCCGTCGAAGAGGATGCCAAGATCCTCACAGTGGTCGGAGGCCTGACCCTGAATACGGACATGTGGAAGGCCATGCATCAAGAATGGCCAAACACATATGCCGAATTCCGTGAGCGAGCAGCCAAAATTATAACGATGCATGACCTGCTCGCCTAGTCGTGAGCAGGCCAAGAGGTGGCGACCAGGAAGGTGATCGCCGGAAAGAAACCAGCAGGCGAAGGAGGGTACAAACCCCCAGGATCTTTCAAACCATTTGAAGCAGGGGCCGAAGCACATGCGCTTCAGAGTATTCTCGGGGTCTCGGCCGAGACAGTATATAACCAGATCAAGGACCGAGACATGTTGAAAAAACCCTGGCGCATTATCATGGATAAAACTCATCTAAATCCTTCCAAGTTCTGCTCGTTCCATGAGTTTATCGGGCACAATACAGACGAGTGTCGCGACCTCATGCGACAGCTCTGGAAATTATATGAGAAAAAATGCCTTGCCCAATATATTAAGAATCCGGCGAGCAGAGAAACCCGGCGCGAGAGGTCAGGCGATCAGAAGAGAAAGCGTAAGGTGGAAGAGGTGTCCGACAGCGATCAGGAGGAATTCCGCCGACAGCTGGACTTACCGAAGAAAGGGGCCCCAACCACGAACAAAGGTAGGGAGGGGCAAGAAATTAACATGATCCGTCTGAACCACGGCCCTGTGGGGGGTTGCTATCAAATGCCTTCCCTATCAAACAGACGCAAGAAGATGGAGATGCGCGCCATGCAGGACATCCATCAGGTGAATGTGGCGAGCACATCAGCTAGCACGCCACCCTCTCACCAAATCATGTTCTCGGAAGATGATCTCGACGGCATAATCACCCCCCACAATGACTCTCTAAGCATCAGCTCTCGTCTTCTCGGTTTGAAGGTGCATCGCCTCCTGGTCGACACCTGAGCATACGCTAACATTCTGTTCGTTAACACTCTGCACCAAATGGAGAAGCAAGTTGGGGATCTAAGTATGTATATAGAACCATGTGATCACACCATCATGGGTTTCGGGGAATCTATAACCCGGCCCTATGGTCTGATCAGGTTAGGAGTCGAGCTAGAGTCAACTTTAAATCCGGAGATCCGACGAACTAGAATGCTAGACTTTGTAATCGTCGATGCTCCATCTACCTATAACGGGTTCTTAGGTCGCCCGTTCATCCAGGAATTTAAGGCAGCTTGTTCGACTTACTACTATTGTCTTAAATTTCCTACTCTTGATGGAACGGGCAACATAAAGGGCGATCAGAAAAAAGCTCGAGATTGCTTACTATCATGTGTACCAGAAAGACATAATACGGTCAGCATGGTAGAACCAACATGGGAAGTCGGAGATTCAAGTTAACGAGCGAATACATCGTTCCGGACGGACATAACTCCCCGGGCGAGCACGGAGCCCGGGGCGACCAGACAGGTCCCCGATCCCATGAGTATAGATCTACCCAAAGAACAATCTGACCGCGGGTTACCGGACTTAGAACCTCGCATAGGTTTCGACCCTATGGAGGTTGAAGATGAGCACCGGGCGTCGAACATAGATCCCCGGTGGAAACAAAAGAAAAGACGAGCAACACCTGTTGAGCAGCTAGAGTCCATCATGGTCGACCCAGCCAGGCCAGACTTGGAAATTTTTATCGGCTCAGAACTCCCGGAACCGCTCCGGACCGAATGATCTCGTATCTCCGAACAAATTTGGATGTGTTCGCTTGGTCACATGAGGACATGGTCGACATCGATCCTAAGCATGCATGCCACCATCTCTATATCAACCCAACACAAATCCCAATAATTCATAAATGAAGAAAGTTCGGTCCAGAGAAGTACGCGGCTCTAGATGCCGAAGTTAAAAAGCTGCTCAACAATAAGCTCATCCGGGAAGTCAAATGCCCAGAATGGCTAGCAAACCCTGTGCTCGTCCAAAAACCAAATGGAACCTGGAGGTTGTGCATAGATTTTACCGATTTAAACAACGCGTGCCCCAAAGATAATTTTCCCGTACCTCACATCGATTATCTAGTCGATAGCACTGCGGGGCATGAGCTTATGACGTTCATGGATGCTTTTGCCGGGTAACATCAAATCCCTATGCATCCCGACGATCAGGAAAGCACCTCGTTCTGCAACGGAAAAAACATGTATTGTTGGAAGCGCATGCCTTTCGGGTTAAAGAATGCCGGAGTAACATATCAAAGGCTGGTGAACAAGATGTTTGACGAACACATAGGGCGGACGGTCGAGGTGTACATCGATGACATTGTGGTCAAAAGCGATCACAAAGAAGACCACCTCTCCCACCTAACACAGACTTTTGATATCCTCCGGGAATATAATATGAAGTTAAACCCGAAGAAATGCAGCATCGGGGTTCATTCGGGAAAATTCCTCGGACATATGGTCAGCCAACGGGGAATCGAGGCGAATCCATCAAAGATCCAAGCTATGCTCGACATGCAAGCTCCCAGAAATGTGAAGCAAGTTCAAAAACTGACGGGATGTTTAGCTTCTCTGAACCGATTCATATCACGGACCAGAGATAAATACACTCAGATTTTGTCCAAACCCATACCGGGCGGGCAACTATATTTGTACCTGGCTGCCTCCGAGCACGCGATCATTGTTTTGCTCGTCCGAGCAGAGGGAACGACCCACTTGCCTGTGTATTATGTCAGCCAAGTATTGAAAGATGCTGAACTTCACTACCCCCCTCTCGGGAAGCTAGCATACGCTCTTGTTATGAGTGTTCGCAAACTACGGCCTTATTTCTTCGACCACTCTGTCGAAGTTCTTACCACTTTCCCGCTACGCCAAGTTCTGCATCGGTAGGATACGGCCGGGAGGTTATTAAAGTGGGTTGTGGAGCTAGGCCAGTTCGGCATCACGTACGCACCTCGAACGGCGATCAAAGGTCAAGCCATGGCCGATTTTATGGTCGAGTTAACATACCCACAACAACCCGAAAAAGAAATCGACCAGCCATAGCACATGTACGTCGATGGTTCGTCGACGAGCACAAAAGCCGGAGCAGGGGTGGTGCTCATCAGTCCAACTCGGCAAACTTTCTCAACGGCCATTCATTTCGACTTCCCGGCCACCAACAATGAGGCCGAGTATGAAGCTCTGATCAGCGGATTACACATGGCTATGGCAATGGGTGTTCGGAAACAGATGATTTACAGTGATTCCCAGCTAATCGTCTATCAGGTTCTGGGCGAATATGAGGCTCGGGGCGAGCAGATGGCTCAATATCAATTACTGGCAAAAGAATTGTTCGAGCAATTTGAGCAGGTATATATCAAACAGCTCCCCAGGATGGAGAATTCATTTGCAGACGCTTTAGCTCGATTGGCTACCGCAGAAGATGTATCTAATTTAACAGATGTTGTGATCGTCACAACGTACTCGCCATCCATCCCGAGAGCTGTGATCGCCCAAATGGAGGTCGAACAAGAGACATGGATGACCCCAATTTTAAGCTATTTACAAAGGGGGGTCCTCCCGGAGAACAAAGCACAGGCTGCTCGCCTACCTTTGCAAGCTGCTCGCTACACCATTTTGGACGGGCACTTGTATAAGCGAAGTTTTTCTCTTCCGTTGTTAAAATATGTAACGCCGGAAGAAGGCCATACAATTCTCATGCAAATTCACTCCGGGGTGTGTGGGAATCATACAGGCGGACTTGCTCTAGCCTACAAGGCGATCAGACAAGGGTATTATTGGCCCACACTTAAAAAGGATTCGCTCGTCTATGCTCGCGCGTGTCATGATTGTCAGGTATATACCCCGCTTATTCATAGTCCGCCAGAAGAACTTATTTCCGTCTACAACCCATGGCCATTTGTCAAGTGGGGGATCGACTTGATCGACCCTTTCCCCACTAGCACATCGGGGGTAAGATTTGCGGTGGTCGCCGTCGATTACTATAATAAATGGGCAGAAGCTGAAGCCATTGTGAAAGCCACGGAACAAAAAATGTGGAATTTTGTCTGGAAAAACATCATATGTCGCTTCGGGCTACCCCAATCGCTAGTGATGGACAATGGCAAGCAATTCGACGGGAGTGAGTTCCGCCAGAATTGTGCTCGCTGGGGGATCAAAAAACACTATTCCACTTCATACTATCCCAGTCGAACGGACAAGTTGAAGCGGTCAATAAAATCATCAAGCATACCCTCAAGGTTAAACTTGGTGATTCTAAGGGGGGATGGGCCGAGGAACTACCCGAAACTTTGTGGGCATACCGCACCACTTTCAGAACATCCACGGGTGAGACTCTGTTCGTTTTAGCTTTTGGTACGGAAGCGGTTATTCCGGCAGAAGTCGAAAGCCTGAGCCACCGAACTATGTGTTTTGGCGAACATACCAATGACCAGGCGCTCGCCTTTAGCACAGACTTGTTGGAGAAAAAAAGATACAGGCCGACCTCAAGAATGCCATGTATGAACAAAGGTCAGAAAAATTTTATAACTCCAAAGTTTGGATCCGCAGATTCAAAATCGGTGAGCTCGTCCTCAGGCGAGCAACGGGGGTCCCGGGTGGTGTGTTCAGCCGAGCGTGGGAAGGCCCATACCAAATATCGAAGCGCTTGCTAAACGGAGCATACAATTTGGAGACGATGGATGGAACTTCGCTTTCCTATTCATAGAATGCGTCAAATTTGAAAAAATATTATCAGTAGTGGTGAGCGCAACAGAAAAACTAAGGTCGAGCACAAGTCTGTGTTCGTCTGGTCACGAGCACATGGTCAGAAAACCTCTGCTCGCTCAAGACAAGCAGACCGACCACAAAAGCCGAGCAAGGGTTGTCGAACACATAACCAAAAAACCTCTGCTCGGCCGGCAAAAGGCAAAGACATCAAGGCATCAATAAGGTTATTACACTTGTGTAAATTTGTAAGCAAGTCTTGTCTACAAAAAAAGGAGTTTTAACAAGTATGGATAAGAGCCTCAAAGATTAAAAACATCCTGCGTGGTGTTTATTCATTTATCTAGTTTGTTCGGTCATATGCCCAATCGGGTCGCATCGCAATAAGACGACCAGAATCCAACAAGAATCGGACAGAGCAGAGTTTGTGTTTGCTTGGCGAAAGAACGTGTGCTTACCATGCTCGCAACAAAGCACGCATTAAGTACATAGGTCGCACCATAAATAAGACGACCAGAGCGTAAGGATCGCCCGATTCGTAGTTTATCGCGAACGAGAACGGGTTGCACCTAAATAAGCCAACCATCATGATTGCACCAACGTAAGATAATCAAAAAACGAAGTCAAGTCAAACACAGACACATCAGATGGTTCAGTTCTTATACGGAAAAACAGGCGATAACGGCCAAACATACAAGAAGACCCGCTAGGATTCAAACGGAAAGAAGGGTCATTTCGGCCGAACAAAGACAAGATAATCCTAGTTCAACACAAAGAAACTTCAAATTACAAATCAGAAAAAGCTCAAAAACTTCAAAGTCACCAAAGGAGGAGTAGTAAGAGGAACTTTCTATCCTTGAACGCCTTGCTCGCCACCATGAGTACCATGCTCACCACCAAGAGCATTATGCTCGCCACCAACCTGAGCACTCTGCTCGTCACCTGGAATTTTTTCTCCAGCCTTCTCGCCCGTGTTGAGGTTATCCCCTTCCGGCTCCTTGATCGCCTCATCCTCATGAGGATCAACTACCAGAACCCCTTCTGGTAAAAATGAGAAGTCCATACCAATGTCCTGAAGGTCGGCAAAAGGGAGATCGCGACCAGGGACAGGAGGATAGTCGACCAACCATTCTTTCAGATCGGTTTTAAATGGCTCGAGCTGGTCGATCGGAAAGACACGACGTGCTGTGCGCATGACATCCGCGAAAGCACAAGCATAGGAGAAGTTGATCATCTCCTTATGATAATCTTCTGTGAACATCTTCAACATCTTAACACCAGAGTTTACAAAGAAAAAATCTAAAGAAATGGCTCATTATCCAGAGTCGACGGAAGCGAAAAGCTGAGCGGTCCCATCTTATCCTGACTGCCCTGTTGCCGCCATCCAGAACACTCTGATCGCCACCAACCCGAGCCCTCTGCTCACCGACGCCTCGAAAGTGCTCGCGTCGCTTCAAGTCGTCAGATCACCCCATGCTTCGCCCACGTCCGTGTCCTCGCATCGATAGGGGGTCGACCATCTCGACTCCCTTTCTCGCGAATAATAAAATCAAAGGCGATTTCACGGAGATCGGTAGATGGGAGATGGTGACCAATGACTCACACTAGTTTGGACGAACACGGACCTCCCCAGTTCGGACTTTGGTGACGACCAGTTCACTTTCTCGGCGATGAGATCGTCGGCCTTTACAGCGACGACCAGCCCGCCTTCTCGGCGTCGGCTTTCCGCTACCTCGGTGATGTCCAGTCCGCCGTTTTAGCAAAGTATTCTCTGCCTTCTCGGCGATGAGATCGTCGGCCTTTACGGCGATGACCAGCCCGCCTTCTCGGCGTCGGCTTTCCGCTACCTTGGCGATGTCCAGTCTGCCGTTTTAGCGAAGTATTCTCCGCCTTCTCGGCGATGAGATCATCGTCCTTTGCAGCGACGACCAGCCCGCCTTCTCGGCGTCGGCTTTCCGCTACCTCGGCGATGTCTGATCCACCATTTTAGCGAAAGTATTCTCCGCCTTCTCGGCGATAGAGATCGTCGGTCTTCTGGCGGCGACCAGCCCGTCTTCTCGGCGTCGGCTTTCATTACCTCGGCGATGTCGATCCTCCATTTTAGCGAAGTATTCTCCGCCTACCGGCGATGAGATAAATCGGCCTTCTGGCGATGACCCGCCGCCTTCTCCGGCATCGGCTTTCTGCTACCTCGAAGATGTCCAGTCCGCCGTTTTAGCGAAGTATTCTCCGTCTTCTCGGCGATGAGATCGTTGGCCTTTACGGCGACGACCAGCCCGCCTTCTCGGCGTCGGCTTTCCGCTACCTCGGCGATGTCCAGTCTGCCATTTTAGCGAAGTATTCTCCGCCTTCTTGACGATGAGATCGTCGGTCTTTACGGCGACGACCAGCCCGCCTTCTCGGTGCCGGTTTTCCGCTACCTCGGCGATGTCCAGTCCGCCGTTTTAGCAAAGTATTCTCTGCCTTCTCGGCGATGAGATTGCCCGCCTTCATTGGCATTAGCACGTGCTCGCCAGAAGTGGTCGTCGACGAGCATAGAAAAGACTCGTACAAGAGGGCTCGCTATCTCGGAGTACGAGCACAAAAAAATTGATGACGAGCGTAGAAAAGATCTTCAACCCGGAGACTCACAAGCAATTCAAAGAATCTACGGACAATCCTTTTTACCCACCCCTCCAGCACCGGAATATGACGACCAGAACAAGGAGTTATAAGCAACAACAAGCTTTGTATTCTCGATTTGGCATCAATTGAGTGATGGTAATGTCTCACTCAACGAGCAAATGGGAGATCGCCGGATGAAGAAGGAATGATTGCCTCGGGATACGCCCTACGGAGAACGAAACGATGCCTCGGTCTCCCTCTCTAAAGCCTTCAATAGTCGGGCCCCCATGACGAACGCAAAGTGGCCCGACTGGGGGGTATTGTTGTGCACATAAATAATCTTTCCTGCCACGTGCTCACACGACGAACACGTGGACTAGTAAAACAAAGGTGCCCGCTAGCCCATCAGACAAGTGCTCACCAGTTGGATACACATCCCGCTCATCCATCTGTGCTCGCCAGGAGCACGCCAGTTTAGGCGACCAGAGGGTGCTGGGCGCCAGAAGCCATCATACTACAAAAATTATGCTCTCCTGGCAACCTAGTGACCATTCAACAAGACAGGCCAACACGGGTAATGGTCGAGCAGAAAATCAGACGAACAGAGAAGGAAAGACGAAAACCAGATGAACAGAGAAGGAAAGACGAAGCCCGGATGAACAGAGAAGGAGAGACGAAACCCAGACAAACAGAGGAGGGAGGACACGCTCGCCTCCGAAGGCGAGCAGACAGCAAGAACCAAAGCATTTGGTTTACAACAACGTTTTCCAGGCAAGCAAAGCAACCTATCGGGGAGCGAGCACACATACATGGTTAACAGAGGTCCGGAAGAGTGGAGAGCAGAAGAGTGTGCTCACCCCCTAGGGAGAGCACAGAATCAAGGCCGGGGTGTTGGTTTGCGGCCACGCCCAATGAACGACCACAAGGGCCGAGCCTCATGAGTGCGAATAACCACCAGGCGAGCACAAGAATTGTGTCACCCACGATGCCACCATCACCACCTGGATGACAAGTCGAATACTTTTCGAGCAAGTAAAGACAAATGTCAACCAAAGAAGCACAAACAGAAAACGTGGCAACACCACATAGATTCGTGCATGTTAAGAAATCGCCAGGTTTGTGCTAGCCAGGACACCACCAGCTCAAGCCTTGACACCACCAGCTCATCCAAAGCCTATAAATAGGCCCAAAAATAACAAAAGAAATGTGGAGAAAAATTCCCAAGTACTCACACATATTCTCCAAATCACCATCTTTCATAAAAGGAAGTTTTCATCACGAGTAGTTTTCGTATACTGTATACTTGAACCTCGCAATATAACATCATTGGCTTGGAATGCCCCCAGAGTAGTCATTTATTGATGAACTGGGTCAACAATTTCTTGTTATTTACTGTAATATTGTACACGTACTTATTTTGTTTGTGAGTAGTTTTAAAATTAGCCACATAGTATTCTCATTAAAAAATGACTTGCAATAGTGAACTTTAATTTCCGGTGCGCATGTATTACGTGTTTACGTGCCTCTAAATTTCAATAATATTTTCTTAATATACATTTGATTGTTTCGTGTTTATAAATTAATAACAATATTTTATTATTATGATGTTTATGTATACGGGGGTACAAATGATTTGAATTATTATATTATTATATATGTTTAAGCAGGTACATAGATATGCATATATGTATAATTTCACTTATACGTATATTGTAATTTATGTTACGTGACATAGATAATGTCACTAAATATGGTAGTTAAATTAGTTATATATAATCTATGGACGTAAGAAAACATCACAAAATTTTTTTCGTAACACATACTGGTGTAACAAAGCAATGAGTTTGTGACACATTAAAGCGTCACTAAACGAGATAGTAATAAGTTATTTATATTCTAGTGATGCAAAAAAGTATCACAAAAAATATTTATTGTGACACATATTGGTGCCACAAGACAAAAAATTTGTGACACATATAAGCGTCACTACACGAGGTAATTAAGTTAGTTATGCATAACCTAGTGACGCAACAAAGCGTCACAAAATGAGCTTATCATGACACATAATAGCGTCACAAGACAACGAGTTCATGACACATTTAAGCGTCACTATACGTGGTAGTTAAGGTAGTTATAAGGTTTCACGTGCCGCGAGAAAGCGTCACTAATGCACATTGTGGTTACGCTAAATTAGCGTCACCAAATAGCGTTACTAAAAATCGCTACTATGACGCATACAAGCATCACGATACATATTAGCAGTGACGCTTACAGGCGTCATGACAAAAAGTTTTTGAAACGCCAAATCATGTGACGCTTGGCAAAGCGTCACTATAAACAAATTTTAGTGACGCTTTTGCGCGTCACTAAAGCCATTTTTTCTAGTAGTGATTATATTAATTGTGTTATTTTCTGAAGAAAGACTGTCCCTAGTCAATTGTGAAGGACAATAAATTAACTAGGGAAAAATATTTTTGAAGGACAATAACTTAGGGGTTGTGTTTTAAGGACAATAATTTTACGAACTTGGAAATGTAGAACAATATATTTTATAATATGTAAATATAGGACAATATGCTTTAAAATTTGTAAATGTAGGACAATCAAGCCCAAACAAGCTCAAATCGGGTTGAAATGTCACATGAGATTAATTTGGGTTTGCTCGGGTTCGATAATCCTACATTTACGGGATTTTAAAACATATTGTCCAATATTTATAAATTTTAAAACATAATGTCCTTCATTTTCAAACCCGTAAAATTATTATCCTTAAAACACAAACCAACTAAAATGTCCTAAAAAAAATTATTCCCCAATAACCTACTTAATAGTGTGAACTGCATGCATGAAGTGGTTCGAGACACAATGAATATTTGAAATTAATTTGAAGTGATTTATTTATTTGCTAAATTCCATTTGCATTTTTTTTTGGATCGAGATAAAAGTCGTGATTAATTTATAGCCTCATAATTATATACTACTCCATATAATAGAAAGAAAGAAAAACAGTAATTTAATTCGTATTTAAAATGAACGTCCATTAATTCAAACGAACGAAATATATAAGGACGACCCTAGGAATCCTTTTAATGATACACAATCTCCGATTCATGAGGTCGTAGCAATTCTTGAGAGGCTTTCATTGCACATAGAAAAATACACACACATACATATATCTTTAATTCAATCCACCCAAAACCTAATTCTCACAACATTTCACAAACAAAAGAAAAACAAATTCATACCAAAATAAACCCCTAATTTCATACATCTCTACAATACATTATCAAGATAGTGTACGATAAACATGGCGCGGATGTTGGTAATGAGCTTGGCGACGCTGCTCGTTTTCTCGTCGTTTATTTCATGGCCCGTGGAAGGAACAATGTTCAACGGGGTTTTGGGAGAAGCAAGGCCTCTGTTCCTCCCAAATCCCGATGAGTCGCCTTGCGAGCCAAGCAAGCAAGGCCATTGTAGAAGGTTATTAGCCTTAAAGCGTCAACCAAAAGTTTTAGTTTCATCCCATGGCCTGCAACATCGGGTTCACACTAGACATCGAGATGGCACCAAACATTGATTAGTATAACATTGTTCATAATTTTGTACCATATGGTGTATTTATTAGTAATTGCCAATTATGTGTCACGTGTATATACATTGGTGGGTGATAATAATGTAATTATAATATCTATTGTCAATAATAATACTATCTATATAATTTTCCTATATGATCCATACTTTAATTCTTAAACGGTTTAGTTTGAGCCTCTGAACTTCATAAATATATTAAAAACAACAATTTCATATGATGAAAATTTGAATAACTACGTAAATTAAAAAATTTCATATGATGAGGAAGATTGGTTAATTTACACTCGTCGTTTATTTAGGTGGTGTAGGCAAGGTAATTTAGGAACATGTTTCTCTCTAAGTTTTAGATTTTAAATCGTACGTGCAATCAATTCTGGTGACTGATGGCTGGGTCAATGCAAGCTCTGCTCTGTTATCAAGTAAGACCCTCATTTTTTTTGACAGGAAGTAAGACCCTCATTAGTAGGTAGTGAGATTGGCAAGTCATAAAAAAAAAAAAAATTGACCAAGTAAAATGAAATATAATATAAATAGAAAAATGAAAATCGTTAAGCCAATTGATGGTCTTCTAAATTGAAATTTAATTATACATAATCTTCACTTGAAAATAATTTACATTACTCTACACATATATATAAAAAGAGTGATACTTGTGTATATCAATTGCACACGGTGCAATTAAATTAAATTTTAATTTTGATTAACCACACACTAGAACTTGGATAATTTCAATCTTGATTTCTTTTTCCATTTCCGAACCATGAACCATGAACACTGAACCCGAATCCTGGACCATGAACTCGAACCCTGAACCCAAATCCGAATTCAAACCCTGGACTCTAAATCATGAATCATTCGGATCGGGTCCAATTCTTGTTCAAAATTTAAAATATAGTAAAAAAAAAGCCCTAAATGCAACTACCAAAAAGAAATTGTTATATATATTTAAATAAATAAATTTTGGAAATGCCCAAGCCTATTACCGGTTGTTTTAAGTTGATATTTTAATTATGATTTTCGTCTTCAATCAAAACATTACAAATTAATTCATCATATAGATTATTGAAATATAAAATCACATTCGCATTTTCACATCCAATCACACCCTTTTCCTATTTATTTATTTATGACAAAGTTTCATATGAAATTGGTTTACCGTGCACCACTCATACTATTGCTCGTAGAAACTAATACTATAACAACTATAATATTAATTTCTAGAATAGTATGAGTGATGTACTGTAAATCAGTTTCACATAGAACCTTCTCTTTATTTATTTATTTATTTATTTATTTATGGTCCTCTAGATTCTAGATCATTCTCTGCCTGTCTTACGTCAGCGCAGACATGAGCTTTTCCGCCAACCGCTTATATTAGCCGCACCTATCCATAGTCATGCTAACATACGCCTCCTCTCATATATATATACGCCCCACTGTTCCAATTTTTCTATTTTTCTTTTCCATATTTCAAACACGCGGAAAGCTGTCTTGAGAAAAAAGAAATCACAAAACGCTCAGAATTAAGGTGATATCTGGTTTTCTACCTTTATGCTCACAGGGGAAGTCTATTAGAATGATGGGAGTCTTGAAAGACGAGGTTGATGAAGTTCTACAAAATGCAAAGGTAGACCTCAGGATTGCTGGATTCGATGAAGAAGAAAAGAGGCTGAAGCATAGAAGCGTTGATAGATCTTACACCTCTCTGAAACTGCCTCAAGGAAATTATATCTTTTGTGATTTTCGAACACTTAGTCTTCCTGGAATAGTGGTAATTTCTACGTAACTATATCTTCATGTGAGGTAATTTACTGTAGGATTGAGGAAACCATATTAATTCAGTTATTTAATCTTGATGAGTGCAGTTAGATCCTCCAGCATCAAAGGCTGTGGCATTGCTGCATAAGCTTGCTTCAGATCCAGGAATTGTTGCAATTATGAACAAGGTACTTTAATGCAGTTATATTGATTATTTATAACGCATATGGTTGTGTAGTCGTTCATTTATTTTTCTTAGTTTTGGTAAGCAATGTTTTGATTGGCCTTCTACAGCATCGTTGGCGAGTGGGAATTTTGACTGAGATGGCACCAGTTGGTTATGTTGGAGTCAGTCCTAAGTGCATTCTTGGTTTCAACAAGGTGTTCAAAATCTCCTTTACCTTTATTCAGTTACAGTGATCTGGTTGACTTTGTCTTTCTCAAGCTCTTTGTGTGTGGATTATGTATAGAATCATGGAGAAGAGATTTCACTGAGACTGCGAACAGATGACCTCAAAGGTTTCAGGAAGTACGAAAGCATTAAGAAGACTCTTTTGCATGAGTTGGTATGTCGCCTTCTTTGACTTTATCGTCCACATCTTTCAGTTTTATAACTCATCCTTTTTTAGGCACACATGGTGAACATGATTCAAAATTCTATGCTCTGGACAGTCAGGTATTGAAGGACTTACCTTTTTATATTGGTTGAATATATGTGGTATTCGAATGGCTAGACTAATGTGCATTTTTGTTGGAACAGCTTAACAAGGAAGCTGCTACTCTCGATTGGACTAAAGCAAGAGGCCATACTTTGGCTGGAGCTACCTATTCAGAACATTATGATGAGGACTTTGATGCTACCAGTAACGTGACTTCATCGAGAAAGCTTGGAGGGAAAGTCTCTATCCTTCCTAATGCCCGTTCCGCTTCAGTGATTGCTGCTTTTGAGCGCATAGCCAGTGCACCCGCCATAATTTCAAAATCATCTGAGGTACTTGAGATGTCACTATGATGATAATTGTGGCTCTGTTTCTTACCTAAATCTTGATTGTAGAATCGAGAACGGAATCTCGACTGGTACTTGGGTGCACCAGCTGCACTGTGCAACTGGTGCACAACTAGTACTGTTCAATAAAAACAACTAATAATGTTCAGTAAAACAGCTAATACTGACCAATAAATACCTCTTAATAAAAACTAATGCCATTTAAAATGCATTTTCCTGGGATCTCACGTTACAGATGGTGTGCATGAACTCCCACTTCACCCGACCCTGATGTCCATGGCGATCAGAATGCGTCTGGACCTGATCCAGATGACTCTGAGTGACCAACCCATTTTACAATCAGGGACGTCCCATCTGGATATTGAAATGGACCCTGTTCATATTAGATGCCCTTCGCCTGACATTTGCGAAGAATCTAATCCCAACATTTCAGGAATCGGCATTCAGAACCTGAACTCAATGATTCTCAAGCAGAAGAGATGCAGCTAGAGCCCGAATCAATACCGATGAAACAAAACACTGGACCTAATCCAGATGATCCTGAGTTGCAGGTAATCCAAGACCCTGTTTCTGTATTTTGTAATCGTTTGCAAAGTGCAGTTCAGTCACTGAAATACGAAGCTACACCCGCGGTGACTGGAAGGGTTCTACAAACTTTAATCAAGATAATTGGGTACGTCTTAAGTTAGTTAATTCAGTTATCATTCAATTACTTTTACGCACCTGTGCACTGAAATACCGACCATTACATGCAGTAATGTGATTGAGCACCCTGGTGATATGAAGTTCAAAAAACTCAGAAAGGTATGTTACCTCCACTATACAAATACCAAGTGCCTTTTAACCTTTTTCTCATGAATGTCTTGGCTGATTTTGAACAGGCTAATCCAATGATACAAAGAAACCTTATTGCTTACAAAGGTATGTGTTGATTTCACTTCTATTCGGAGTGTTTCATGATGCCCCGTTGAAGAGGTTTTTGAACGTTAGTTTTTGTTCTTGCAGCTGCTGTGGACATACTCACGCTGGTTGGATTTTGCTAAGATGCAAGCGTTGACGAATCAGGGAAGGGGGGAGTCTTTCTGGTGCTGAAGCGAAACGATCCGGGTTTGTTGTGGCTTGCCAAATCATCACTCGAGACGTGCATTTCGTAGCAGCCGTAGTAATATTTATTCTTTCCATTAATGTAACAATATCATTTTTCTCTCTGTTACAATTTCATGAAACGTTCTCACAAGTGACTTGCGTAAATATGTGCAAGTTTATGTGTATAAATTGTTACTATCATCATTGTTGTAATAATTGTAAAAAGACGGTTGAATTTATGTTCGGTTCATGAAATGTTGAGCATGTTTTGCATTCGAGGATTAACATATCAGGCTAAGAGATGTAATCGAACCAAACTATTTGAGTCTAAATTAAAAAAAAAAAATGTGTTCATTTTAGCTCATATCGGACTTGAACTCGATGCAGCTTAAGATTTCGAACTCAATTGACTCGATTAAATATATTTGAGCATCAACCGTTAATCGATCCATGTAACACTACAAGTTCAGCAACAAGAAGACCCGATACAATCAAATGACGTTCAAAATCTCACCTCCGTTTCCAGATAAATGAAATGTAGTAACCAATATGTGAGTATGTACATTATAGATGATATAACCTGTGTACAGATTAGATCATTCAGCCTGTCCAGATTTAACAGTTTCACTTAGAATGTAAGAAAGCAAGGTATAGTAGCTAGTTTTTTCAGACGACAAAGAAAAGACTCAAAACTTTATTACCATCAAACTCACAAGGAACGGGAACAAGCTGTGTGGGAAGATAATTTAGTTCATCAGAGGTCAGTTTGCACAGAATACCAGCAGCATTTCTTCTCACTTTGAACCCCAGTATTTCGATGTTAAAACCCACTGTGCGCAACGGGCCTTACCTTCCATCAACCGTTCTTTTCAAAGGAATGTATGATCAGAAAATCAAGAACCGTTCATGGAGATATCATTAACAGCAGGAATATTGGTGTTGGTGTTGAAACCAGCATCGTTTGGTTTCTGAATCTGCATCGCTCCAAACGTGAATTCTTGAGGGGGAATGTCGAATGGTGTTCGGTTAAATATTGAAGGACTGGCAGTATTGTTGAAAACTGGAGACGGGGTTGGTGGATCGTTTGGCTTTGAGAAGCCAAAGCTGAAAGATGGCAAACCAGGCATTGCAATACCGCTCATCTCGGTTGAACCAAAAATTTTCTGCTCGTACTCCTGTAACTGCTGGTAGACAGCTGAAATTATAAAAGCAGAAACATTCAGATTTGAAATTACGTGAGTAAAACTCTATTACATTACATATTATAACGAAGATTGAAAGTCTGATCAGAAGCACTTGAAAACAAAATTTATACTGGATCAGATCCTACCTATAGCTTCAATTTCCCGACTCCCTATAAGGGTGTGTATGCAAACATCACTAAACGGTTTCCAGGATCACTTTTTTAAAAAACTGTGAGAAGAAGCTTTTGAAAAAATAGTGCTTCTCACTAGCTTTCTATTGTTTGCAACCACCCACTAAAACCTTTTGACGAATTATTAGCAATTCACATACTTTCGACCATAAATGGATTTAGGGGTAGGGGTTGCCATAATAGGAATTTTTTATTTTTTTATTTTATATGTAAGAAATCTTTTGTTTGGACATATAATGAGTCCACATATCCCCACCCCAACCTTGCGGATTATAACATAAAATGATTTATAATGTGAAAAGTTTCGCCTCATTTGGAGCAAAATCCTAGATCCACCCCTGTTTTTGGCATCCATTCCTTTTACAAATCCTAGGATGTTGTTAGCTCACTTATAGTTCTTTTTCTTTTGGGTACTTTAAGCAATATAGTGATATACAAATAATAACTCTTTTGCAGATCACACAAGCTCTGAAAATATTAATGGGTGAGTTTGACCAAACCTTGATTTAGCTCAACTGACGGTCTGTGTTCTTTCACCCATTGGTAACTCTGTGCAAGCCTCCATCCCTTGCTTTTCATTAAAAATGCCGTTACTATTGCAGGTGACCTGTAAGAAGCAATAATGCAATGTAAAAGAAATTGACTACAATCTTCTCTTGAGGTATGCCATTAGGATCAAATACCTCATCTAGTCTATTAACCATATGGCAGCATATGTTATAAAACAAACTCTGAACTTTACATTGTTCTTCATAAAGAAACGGGTAACAAAAATATAAAGAAGAAAAGGACCATCCTAAAGAGAGTGAGGGAGAAGGCATTGTGATGGTAAGTTCACCTATTTTTTCCAGACATGCAATGCACAAGAACCCGAGCTCTATCGATTTGGCATTGTTCTGCACAATATATACCAGAAAAATAAGTTCGATAATGATATCATCAGTAAACTGAAAATGAATAAAAACAAATTCAATACTAAAGATCTCTCTTTTGCAAAACAAGAGAATGAAGAAGGATAAGAATAAAGAAATATAATCATATATGGATTAAAGTGAAGTTTATGTTACACAAACCAAGGGATTCACTGCAGCATTTCCACTAAGTAAATAACCATCAAATTACTCAGGATGCTCTGTGTTTCCTTAAAAGAAGACAACTAAAACCTAAAATGTTTATTAACCATTGCATAAATAGCGAGTATAGTTTGCATCGTACTTAGTTAAGCCACTCAAAGTATCCTAAGATTGATATAATTGGATCTTGATAGATCCCTTTATGTGAATTGCCTTTACACATAAAGGCAACCTTTTTAATGGACAAATCTGTTTCAACAGTAATATACTATAATATAATTCTTCACATAGGCTTACAAATTTTATACAAAAGTCAAAGGGCATACCTAAGAACTGAATTGCATCATCGAAGGGCAATTTCTGATCATATTGGAGACAGTGATAGGTAAAAGAGTTCTTATACAAATTTTGAAGAGCAGGCACAGTCTGCACAGAAAATAAATCTGTTAGAATAATGAATGTCTATTTTCTGAAATGAACACATCATAAATATCTGTTAAAGAATGAAAATATCCTTATAAGGATGATCAACTGAGATGCAGCAAATTGGCCAAATCACAGCTGCTAGCTGAATCAAAATAAACAATCCAAGCTAATTACAAGAAGTAGCTATCCAAACCTACATATTAGGACACTTCTCCATGATTGAGAATAACTGGAACAAATGAACTAGTATTGGACAAAGAACTAGAAAGAATACTGTATACTAATATTCACAAAATCAAGGTGTATATGAAAATTAATGCTTAGAGTAGGTAAAAACATCTTTGATCACATGCAAGGACAACAAAGAAAATTGTCGTTCAATTAAGAATCCAAAGAGCAATATAGCATATTAAAATAGCCTCACCAACATAGGATATATTACGCAAATACGAGACTTGTTCAAGTCGTTCATGGGCAATTTGGGTAACATTAGCAGAAGTAAGAAGGGTAGCACTTCTAGATTTTTCATAAAGTAGCAATCTTCTTTTTGGATGTAAATATCATAATAGAGAAGAGATGATAAACTGCCATAATTTGGATTTTGAAGTGGAAGCCTATGAGTAGTCCGTTGCTTTTCTATGTTTTCCTTTTAAAGTAAAAATCTGTCACATCTTCACTTAAATATAATACCTATCATATCGGGGAAAGTCCAATGATTTGAGATTACCAAACAAGACAGTCACTTCCAGGCACTGTTTTAATTATACCTTTAAGCCCAAGTGATTTAAACACTTTAAATGGTATGAAACTAAATAACTTTTCTTCTATATCAGGAATCAAGCCTAAACATAAGCTTCCTAACTCCATAGAATCAGACACTCAACCAAAATAGCCATGAAAATAACTTTCTACAGGCTACTATATATACGAAGCTAAACACATCCATTCACATACACATCCACATCCACAAACAAAGCTCAAATTATTAACAACAAAATTACAGTAAAACCAACCAAAATCAACAAAGATTGAAACTTTAACATATATAATCAAACGGAATTCAGAATTGGAACGAATTTTACATTGAGGACACGGGAAATGCCCTGCGACTTGAGAAGCTCAGCACGGGCAGCATTATCATAGCTGCCCAAATAGAGGAACTCCGGCAAGATCTCCGACGGAAAGGCGCTGAGTTGGGCGGCGGAGTTATCGGAAACGGCGACCATACGGTGGCCGCAGACGCCGCAGACCTCGCCTTCCTCGTACTTGTGGTAGTGCCCACAAACCCCGCATGGGTTTTCCCTCTCTCTCTTCCTCATGATTGATGGTCAACTCCGCGATCCAATTCTTGTTGATTCTGGAGTTTAGGGTTTGATTCGTGCAATTGTGGGGGGGTTTTGTCAGGAATCTTTCGACTGGATTTGGAAATTGAAATTGGGTAGCCCTGCGAATCAGTTGAGCAGAGTGATTGTCACCTGTTATCTCTCTCTTTATATTCCAAGCCTACCAGATTTTGATTGACAGATGAACAATATCATTAAATGGAGTAATATTAGTTATGTATATACAAAATTATTTTTATAACAAATTAGTAGTATCTTCAAATACCTCTCTGTGAAATCGTATATATTTAATCAAAATATATTCTTTTATGGATTTTAGTATCAAATCCGCTCATAATATGGAGTAATATAATGATTTACCGAGCAAAAACCTCACAAGTAAAATTTGTTCATGTTAGGATTAAAGCAGTAATTATGGAGAAAATAATAGAAACACGAATTAAGGAACACACACCTTAGTTCTGGGTTAAAAGAAAATATTACGTCCCACTACTAAAAGCGGGGAGATCTACTAAATTTTCGAGTGATGTGGTGATGATACAATTACAATGAGTCAAAAGTGTTTAAATATGAGACTTGGGTCAAAACTCTAAAACTGCCCACAGGCCTCCGATCCCACTCGACCACGGGTCTTGGTCGAGCGGATCTACTCGAGCTCGTCCATTGGTCGAGCGCCCTTTAAGCTTTGAAAGGGGAGCTCGGCGATCATATCTGCCGACCAAAGAGCTTGGTCGGCCCCTCCTCTAATGTAGGTCGAGCGGGGTTATGTGAGGCCCGAGTCTGGGGAGGGGTGAATAGACTTCGAAAAACTTTTTAGTGCGGTCGGGTGTCGCGGCGAATGCTTTGATCAAGTCGCAGTGAATCGGTTTAGTCCGATAACCAACTTTCTTGAGCGCCGGAAATCGGTCGATTGATATCGAGATAATCGATGTGTCTGCGGAAGCTTTAAGTTTTACCGTGTGAAAAACCGGTTGTATAAATCGATTCCAAGTTTTATCTTTTAATCGGATGACGAAATATCGAGTCCGTCGGATCGAAGCTTGGTCTTTGTCGATCTTAACTTAGAATGTATCGCTTTAAGATTGTGCGATGTGAGCGCAGTTAATCAAAAAGATAAAGGCACACAAGATTTATAGTGGTTCGGACAAACCCGATCCCTACGTCCACTCTTCCCTTTCACAAGGGGCACCAACTTAACCGACCGGACTTAGTTTAGTGTGTTAGTCCAACACAAGATGCCAACAGATGTTTTAAGAGTTCTCACTCAACCGATCCCGAAAATCAAGACTAGAAACCCTAGATCGAAATCTTCTTAAACAACTTATCCTAACTTGGGGGTTTGGGTAAGATTGTTGAGGTTCAACTATGAAATCTTTCCTTGCTTACAAAGCGTACGATAGCTAGATGAAAAGATTTCTTGCTAAAACTTATGGGATGAACACAATATAAAATAAGCTTGTTGTTGTGTTCTTCGTGCGAAATCGACTATAGTTTGAGCTTTGATTATGTTGTTTGTCCAAGCATTTCCGTTTTTTCACTCTCTGAAGTGTGATCCCATATTTATAGACCTTGAGATCAAAGAGCCGTTGGAGAGCAATTTGAATCTCGTGCTATTTTAGGTAGAGTTGCGAGCTTGATGTGGCGTCTTGAACGGCATGGTGAAAAGCGTGAATGTGTATTTTATAGCCGTTTGAGAGAGCAACATCGAATCCCGCGAGTATCGGCTCTGCTCATACGTGTTTCTTCCTTATTGGATGGAAGCCTTGCTGCGGTGTTGTTCCTCCAACTAAGGTTGGTCTTCTTCGTGTTTAGATCGCAGGCGTATGATAAGATGAAATATCGGTTTTTCATCTTATGGTGATTTGTCGATCACCGAATCGATCGATCTACGATGGAGTCTTCTGGCGCTGTTGACTTAGCTTCAACCGGGTGACTCGGTGATGTAGGTCTTCGGTCTTATCTTCCGAAGTCATCGATCTTCTAGTATTAGAGGTTTAAGTTTCATGACTTCCGAGTTATCGACTAGATCGATTCGATCGATCTTCCGATTACGTTTTAGCATTACGCCTGCAATGGGATATCGAAACTTCTTACGATTCTTGGATCGACCTATACATATTGAGTTCCCCTCAATATGTGACCTATCTATTACATCGGTTTTTTCTATACAATCATTATCAACCCGGTCTATCGCATGATAATGTAAACATCGATCGGTACTAACAGTCCGATGGTCCTGTCTGTTACATGTTTTTGGAACTTTCATCAAAACTATAAATTTCCCAACAATTTCCCTTTTTGATGAAACCAAAACACCGAGAAACCAAAACAGTTGATAAGTATAACGAAGAAAGAAAAGCAATGTCGAAGAAAAAAGATTTTGTCTTGGGATCGAAAAAAAATAAACTTTTCATTAGATATGTTGATTACATGTTACATCGTAAAAGTTTTGAATATAAAAGCAACCGATCCCTAGACGCCTTTCTCGAATCTTCACACCTTGGGCTTGTATCCTTCGGCATTTCTCTTTGGTCTTGTGGAACGTTGAAAATCGATAGAGTTTCCATTTGACATCGGTTATCCGCACTTGATCGATTATATCGCGATTTGCTCAAGATGTCAAAGTAGAATCTCTCAAATGCCATCTGTCGAATAGCCATCCGCCTTCTTCGAGTATACTAACGATCATACTCTTGGCGAGATATCTTTACATTTATAAGCTTGGCCTCATTTTCCGGATACTTGAAAAGTCCGAAATTTATTCTCAGAACGGTTGAGGAACTCATCATCCGGTGATTCTTCTTTTGGAACAAGATCAAGGACAAAGGCATCTAGAAGCCATTCACTTCGATCTTATTCCATTCCTCAAACCTCTTAAGCGTGTCTGGCGGTTTTTGGTATGATCTCGCCGACTCTTTGGCGGCAACCGAGGTTCCGGTCAGGCATTTTCCATCGATCCTTTCTTAGCCCTTGATTTGAACTTCGTTTCAACCCTTCGCAGCCCGTTTTTTACATCCTTCTTTCTTCTTCATCATCCGCTTTTTGGACAATTTCTGACTAGCTCCTTATCGGCAGATGTCGACTAGTCAGTGGCTTCCGGTGACTTTCTGATCCGAAATAATGGTCCAGATTTTGATGTCCCAAAGACCAGCAGGCAGATCTTTCTTGCAATTGAGCTTTGTCCATGGGCCTTATCTTCGATGTGTCGGTTGGTTTTCTCGAGATCCTTCCCCTTTTTGGTTTGATCAAAAAGCGCATTGAGTGGGAAGTCGAGACCCAAAGTTGACCGACAATGCTGATTTAGATCATTAGCGAGATAAACACGAAGTTTGAGTCGTTAGATTCTGACAGGTTAATCGGCTCTTTCTTGGCGATTTCCATTGTAGCGAGAGTGTGTCCAAATCATTTTGTCAAATTTCTCTTCGATAACTCGAGCCTTTTCTCTGAGTGGCGTCGAGAAAAGAAGATTGATTTTGATCCACTGTTTTCACTTGTCATCAAGCGATTTTTGTAAGCTCGTGAACATGGTGGTCATGGATTGGGAGAACCGATCTCGATTGCTTCGATTTGTTTGAGATCGATTTGTCTCGATCGATTAGCACTCCTCAATCTCTTCTTTCGGAGATCTTTGAGACAAGATCGATCTCTGAAGTTGATCGGTGGTGATTTGAGATGTAGGAATTGGATCCATCACTTGATCGAGTTCGATTGTTTGTGCCTCCGGTGGTTGGTGCGTGAATCTGCAAAGACAGTTCCACTTTCATCGGCGACTCGCATTCTCCATTTCGGCGTCTGTTTACGGAGCTTCTTGGCGATCTCGACTTTTTCTTCTTCCGCAATTCCAACTTCACGGGATCGAGCTTTCCGCATTTATCGGATATTAGCTCATTGGTGATCCCACTTTGGCGGACTTCCTCATATCGAAGTCAAAATCTGCGAACTCATCCGCACCACCCATCCGTTCAACAAGTAAGATAAGATCGAGAAGGCTTTTTAATCGAGATCTCTCGGTGAGGATCTCCATGACTTCTTCTCGATGGTATGATGGGCGACCGGTTGTGGATACATCTCATCAATCTCGTTCAATTCTTAGTCGACCATTTTTCGATGATGGTCTTTGTTGATCTGGATCTGGGAATTATCTCATCCGGATTCTACATTGGATGAGATGTGGAAGCTTCGTTTGTGCTTGAGTCGGGAAGAAGTTGTCCGATTAGTTCGACTGCGATGGATTCTGTTTGTAGTGGCGGTTATATCTGGTTCAGTTCATGGCGGGTGAACTAGCGGGGAGAGACATGCTTTCAGCCGACCTTTAGTCTGGCGGTGAATCGGCTTTTGAGGTTGAGGAGAAGTAGATTTATCGGTTTTGTGCTTCTACCTCGATCGTTCTGGCGAGCCCTCGGGTTGAGAAGCTTGCTGTCGATTACTGTTCTTTGTTGCGCAAAGCATCGCTTACAGCGCTTTTTCTTCTTCTTCGACTCATCTTCTAGTGCTAGAGTCATGGTAGCTTCCTTTGCTTTCTTTGGCCTCTTCTCCGGGCCTTCACCCGTTCTTTTTACGTGGAGCAAATGGTGTGGATGAAATGAACTTCTTTGCTCTTTCCTTTCTTGATTTTTGTTGGAGTGGGCTCCTTGTCATCGTCTGGTGGCCCATATATAACTTGGTTGATGAGAGGAAGGCATTGTAGGACTTGATCCATTAATTCCATTCGATCTTGGCGGTTTGTCCTTGATATAACCGCAACCTTGTTGAATTCTTGACTCTCTTTTTCGAAAAAGACACTGCTGGATTCATTGACTCCAAATTTTTCGTGTTCTTGGAGCAAGATGGCTTTTCGAGGAAGCCGTGCCAATTGATGTTACGAGCCCCATCAATTATTCTTTGCCATCTTTGTACATTTTGGTGATGTGAGAGCATCTGGGCTAAATGAGATTCCCATGATCGTTCTTGTGAAATGTCAAACAACAATCTGTACTTTCTTTTGAGCATTGGCACGATGAATCCGAACTTTACGATGTTTATGCGCCTCTCTTAAGAGCTCCTCTCTGATTTCTTAGTCCTCATTCTCCCTTGTGTCTGCGGTGAGATTAAGCCCTTTTGCAAATTGAGCAGGGACAGTGATGTCTGCATTTGTCGATCGATTTCTTCTCCAGATTGGTGGCGACATCGGTTCGTCTCTGGTTTTCACGTATCCACACTCAAATTGCGCAAGAATTGAAGTGCTTCATCTTTGCATCCTTTGGATTGCGATGAAAGCGAGTAATATGTTTCGATCCGGTATTCTTCGATTTGTTCCACCTCCATGGATTCGAATCCTCGGTGGTTCCAAACCGAACGAACTTATCCTCAAAGATCTTCGTTGACATTCGCATAGTTGCACATGATCTTTCCTAGTCCATGAGTGGCCATCTACAAAAGAGATAGACTCATTAAATTTGTGCATAATCAATATCAATATCATATTTGCGGAAAACAAAAGGCAATGAAGCATAAATTCAAAAAAACAACTTTTGAAAACAATGTTTTTAACGGAAAGAAAGATTCATCATTAAGCTTAAAAAGAAAATATTACCAGATTCAAATTTTCGTGAGAAGATTTTGAACTCTAAGAAATCGTTTTGAAACGTAGAGAAAATTTGAAGTTTTTTCAATGAGAGTAATGCGAGTTTGTGAAGCGTAAAAAACTCGTAAGGTTTGATGAATCTTATATATAGTACGAGGGTACAATAAGACAAGATTTTGAAGATCAATCGTTTTGAAAAGATTATGCGCTCAGTTTTAGCGGTTTTGATTGTAGGGTCGAAGAGGCGACGCATCTGCAAAAAACTTTTGGATTTAAAAAAGCGATCAAGTAGCGGTTAATACATGTACCCCCACGTCCGCGTTAAATGATTTGCGAGTACACGTCACAAGGATAGTGGAGTACAGTAAAGGCAAATAATATCGATACAATCCGATAAATAAGTAAAGAACAAGAGAAAAGAGATCGTGTCTGGTTGGTGATGTTGTAATCGGTCGATATTACTTGTCAATGTTGATTCCACTTGTTGATCTTAATCATTACCTTTAAGCCTTAAGAAATTTCCCAAAACCGATCCTTTCAACCGATCTTCTCCGGTTGCAGATCGACGTTGAAACTTCAGAGCTTAGGCGATCTTTCCTCGAAAGTACGTCGATTTCCTTTTTGATCCTCCTGATCGGTTGAAGTTCCCCTTCAACCGATATTTCGACATAGACTGATATATCTGATTTATTGGAGTTTCAAGCTCAGCAGATCTCTCTCATCTGATCATGCTCGTAAGTAATCAGAATTTGAATGTGGATTTTAGTTTATCAGTCTCTTGAGATCAGTTAAGATACCAAACTCAACTGATTTCTCTCGATCTGGTTAGTCTCTTAACCAAATAGTTACGAGAGCATTCCATCAAACATTTTTCGGTGACATTTCTCCAAGATCTAGAAGTCCTAGCTCATTGCATAAATCTTTGAATCGATCTCGGTAGTGGCTTGGTTAGAATATCGCCTATACAGATATCGAATGAATCTTTTCCATTCTGATATTCTTCTTTTCAACGTGATCTCTTATGAAGTGGTGTCTGACATCCACATGCTTGCATCTTGTATGTAGAACCGGATTCTGAGTGATTGCAATAGCACTATTACTGTCACAGAATATAGGTACGTTCTTAGCTATAATGTTGTAATCCCTCATTCGATCGAGCGAGCGAGCGCTTAGAACAACAAACTTTTCCTGCACCATATATATTTCGCTTCAGTTGTTGATGTCGCAACTGATGTCTGCTTCTTTGAAAACCACGAGATCAGTTTACTTCCTAAGAACTGACATGTTCCTGAGGTTGATTTTCTGTCGATCTTGCAACCTCCATAATCAGAATCAGAATACCCACTAAGCTCTAGATTATCATCTGATGGGTAGAATAAACCAAGGTTTATTGTTCCCTTCAGATACTTAAGAATCCGCTTAGCTGCTTCTAGGTGGCTGATCATTGGATTTGCTTGAAATCTGGCACATACACCTACTGCAAAAGTGATATCTGGTCTGCTGGCAGTCAGGTATAATAGAGATCCAATGAGAGCCCTATATTCCTTCTGATTTGTTTTCTGACCAGCCTCATCTGGATCCATCTTGAATCCAGTCATCATAGAATTTTTGGCTTCCTTTACTATTTTGAATTCCAAACTTAGCCAAAAGATTCCTAGTGTACTTTGCTTGGCGAGATGAATATCCCTTCGAACTTTGTTTAACTTGGAGACCTAGAAAGTAATTCATCGACCCATCATGGACATCTCGAATTTCCCAGCATCGGTTTCTTTGAATCTTTCACATAGGCTCTTGTTAGGAGATCCAAGATGATGATGTAAATCACGAAAATCAACCATCGAATATCTTCTCCATCTTCTATTCGAATAAGGTTACATCCATCGCCCTTTAGTGAACCCACTTTCAATCAAGAACCGAGAGAGTATATCATACCAGTGCTCATGAACTGTTTTCCGAGCCATAAAGAGCTTTTCTTAAACGATACACTTGGTTGCCCTTTTCAAAGCCCGGAGGTTGTTCGACATAAACTTCCTCTGCTAGTACCCGTTTAAAAAAGCACTCTTTACGTCCATCCGATACCACGTGAACCCTCTCGTGGGAAGCATAAGCGAAAACAAATGAATGGCTTCAAAGGCGGCGATCGGTGCAAAGGTCTCATCGTAATCAATTCCTTCGATTGTGAATACCCCTTTAGCAACAAGTCTTGCCTTTATTTCGGTGATGACATTTTTCTCATCTCTTTGTTCTTGAAGATCCATTTCGTGCCAATTACGTCTTGATGACACAGTCCGTCTACTAGTTCCCATACTTCATTTCTCTCGAACTGCTCCGGCTCCTCCTGCGCATTTAGAATCCGGTTTGCGTCTTGTAATGCTTCCTCGATTGTAGTTGGTTCCTTCATAGATGATAATAAAGAATACATGGCACTTTCACCAATCGATGTCTAGTTTTAATTTTATCGACGGGTCTCCGATTATCGATCGGTTGGATGACCGGGTTATCCGTGTCCTTCGCTACGATTTGCGTCGGTTTTGAGAACATCGTCCGTTTCGATAAAATCTTATTACTAGTGATTGGGAGTGGTGCGGTTATGGTCCACTTGATAAGAACAAGTCTCGGTGATGTTGGAATCATCATGTCTTGATGTCCGTTAAGAGAACTTCAGTTCCCCGAACCGGATGGTTTCGATTCTTCTTATCTCGGTGAATCGAATTTTTCATCGACAGTTGTTCGTACCTTAGGATCGATTGATCCGGTGAATCGACTAGATCTGGAATGTAAATTGATCTGATTTGATCCTTTTCCTTGATTGTTAGTCGATCCATTTTCTCAATATCGTGTTACGGTAGATCGTACTTCTTGTTACGAGGCAGATTTCTCTTGATCGAAGATGCTTCATCAAAAGCTACATGGGGTGTTTCTTCCACAACTAGGGTTCGTTTGTTGTAGACCACGAAAGCTTTGCTAGATGAGGAATACCTAGAAATATACCCTCATCGGACTTGGCCTCAAAAGTCTTCAACCCGACTTTTTCCCATTGTTGTGTATGAAACACTTTGCGCTGGCATGGAAGTAAAAACACGAGGTTTTACGCCCTTCCATAGTTCATAGGGTGTTTTGTAGTGAGCCTTAGTCGAGACATCTACGTTACTGCGTATGGCATGCAAAGTTGATTATTCGCCCCGAAAACGGTTTGGTATCGCATGTTCATTTAACATTGTTCGAAAATTTCTTTTTGAGAGTTCTGTTTTCTCCGCTTCCATTCCATTCTGTTGTGGCGCCCTCATAAATTGAAGTTTCATGTCAGATACCAAACTTAGAGCAAAAATCAAGAATAAAGGAGTTCGTAAATTCTACCTTTATCCGATCCGATTTTTACTGTGACACCCTTCTCATTTTGTAATCTTCTTAGCGAATTTCGGGTATCTTGGTTGTCGCCTCATTCTTCTTATGTAAGAATATAACCCGTAAAACTTGGAATAGTCATCCACGATTACCAGAGTGTATTTTGCGTCCGTTGAGATCGACCGTAATCGGTCCAAACAGATCCATATGAAGGCGGTTTTGCGATACTCTTGGCCGATCTTTGGTCCGAAAATTCCTTTGAATGAAGCTTTGACTGTTTTTCCTCGCATGCGATATGTCCGATCCTTTTGAGAACACTTCATTCGGAAGTCCTTCCACTAGAGACATCCTAGCTATCTTATTAAGAGTTTTAAAGTTCGGATGGCTCATTCTTTTTGCCGGAGCCAACCGCTACTTTTGGAACTCTTAAATCGACGCATTTCTTGGACAACTGTTCCAATCACCGTAGATCGTTCCTTTTCTTGAACCGATTAGCAAAATCATTGAGTGACTCGATTCTTGATAGTGCATTGATCGATCGAGAACTCAACACTTGAATCCGTTAATCGCAGAATTGTGAAACCGATAATAGGTTGTCTTGGGACCTTCGACATCTGAGACTCCGATTACTTGTACATCATCATTCTCTAAGTTTCAACCCTTTGGTATAACCAAAGTTATCATCACCGAAAGAGTACACGCGGGCCTTTCTTTCTATGTAAGGCCGGGGAGATGTTTGCTTCGGTCATGTGCCTTGAGCATCCACTATCGATGTACCGGATAGTTGCTTTGCACACCTCCTTTGTTAGGCGGACCCACGCGAACCACCGCAATCGGATCGGGTTTTAGGTACCCTTTTCGGATTGGGTCCCGAGGGGTTAGGTTTGGATTTGGGGATCCATACAAACGAAAGCACTTCTATTGTGATCGGTCGGATCGAAGGCTGATTTGTCTCCCATACAACAACATAATCATACTTATCCTCATATGCTTTCGATTTGTATGATTACTTGTGTGAACCTTGGATGACTTAGAAGACTTATGATTTAACTTTTCGGTTTGTCTTCTTTTTTATCCGAAGTGGTTCAGTCTGTGACCTAAATTTCGACTATAGGGGTAGATCGACCGCTACCATCAAAAGATTCATATCCTTTTTCGATAGATGGTTTTCGCAGCTTTACCTTACGAAGCATGCTTATTAGGTGACCTTGGTAGGTCTCAGATTAGACTTCCTTTTGTAGGTTGTCTTTTTTCGATTCTCGATCTGTTGATCGAGTTGAGGTCTCTTCGGAAGAACCGGGTTCTTCCGTTGATTCCTCGGTACGATGCTTTACCGGTTGGGGTCCATTTCGTTCCCTTTACGGTTGGGCACTTTTTTACCCGCTCAACCGGTCTCTTACCCCTATTAGATACAAGTTTAGCTTTTGGTGTCTCTTTTTTTTTAGAAATTGTCGATTACACCTTTCGAGATGAATCGGGCGGGGGCTTTTTGAGGATGTGGAGGGTTTCTCATACCAAGTCCTCCTTATCAATCTTTACTTTCGAAAATAGGCGTTTATGTCTTTAACGGTTTGAGATGATTTTGAAAAAACATCTATTTTCTTCGCAGATTATCCTCGGAGGATTTCGGACTTTCATGCATTCGGAATAGCTCATCGAATTTTGCTTGTAAGATTTTGAAGTTATCGAACTGTTTGTCTGTTAATTTCCATCTGTTCTTTTTGATCTGCTTTTCTGATCGGAAGCTTTAACCGAGAATTTTAAATTCCGCGATTACTTACGGCGGTTTCGGTGATCTAAGTTCGAAGGTTTTTCAGATCATTTTCTTGACAAAAGATTATTTACGGTCCTCGGCTTATCATTCTCCGAGAACTTCCACAATAGCATAAGTTTCTCTTGCATTGGAGAGATCTTCAAGCAATTGCTCGAGTAAATTTGCCCAGTCAATCTCCCAGCCGGGTGTCTAATGATAGCGGTGTAGAAGCGAGCGAAGGGGGGTTTGGAGGTTACCTCGAATTTGGTCCTCCACGGCCATCGGTGAGTTCATCATCGTCGGCGAGAATATCGGATCTTCATTTTCATAGAAGTCGGCCCGATTTCTTGTCGGTAAGTCTTCTCTGAGAGGAGTATCCGGTCCTCGGAGGCGGATAGGAATCGTCAATTCTGGCGTGTCGGCAACCATAGCTCTTACGTCTCTCTCGTTTGCTCTCTTTTTGTTCTCTTTTCCCTCTCTCTCTCCGGCGTCGGTGCAGGCGTCGTGCTATATGAGTGACTTCTCCTCTCACGATTGAAACACGCTCGCGGATCCACCGTTCCTTTCCTTCCGGGTGAATCACTCGCGTCTGTATTATGACCTATCGGTGATTTCCTTTCGATAGTAGTCTGAGTTTCTTCTATCGATTGGTTATCTCTTCCTTCCTTCGTCTCGACTATCTCTTTCCCTTTCATCTCATGATCCCTCCCATCATCGGATCACGGTTCTTTCTGGAGATCTGTTATGCGATCTCCTATCTAGATCCTCGGTATGTTGATAGTCCTTATAAAATCTTCGATACTTACCAAGTTGTATATCGACTTCTCAAGCTTCCCCGTAAAGCAACGCGTCTGTTCTGCTGACTTAATATATTTCCAATGGGTTCATTGGCCTTTGTTCTCTTTGGTTGCCTTGAAAGCAAGCCGATTTTGAAGTCGAGGTTTCAAGGGGACCTCGTCTTCATCGAACGACCTCTTTCAATCGTGTCGAACTTCGTGAGCTTTAAGACTTCAAGAACAAGCTACTAGGTTTCATTCTTGAAATGTCACGCAATCTTTGATTCTGTGACCTTCATGTCCCACTTCTTGGTGAGAGACCTTAGGATCTTATAGTTGATATCTTTATCGGACATCTCTCTACCAAGTTCTCGAAGCTTGTTTATAGACATTGTAATTCTTCCATCGAGTTCGTTGATGGTTTCGTTGGCAACATCTTGATTTCTCGAACTTCACCATTCGGCGAAGACGGTTGTCTTTTATCTGCTTCATTTCCCTCGCAGATCTCGGCCAGAGTATCCCACATTGCTTTCGCAGATTTGAGATACTTAATCTTTTCTTTGGTGACCTTATCCATTGTCTTCATGATGATATGTCTTGCAATGGTGTCCAGTATCTGCGCTTTTCTTTCTTACAGTGTCCATCGTATCGGGCTTTTTCGCACAAGACTTCATGTGGGAAAGTCGGATCTCCTCCGTTGCGCAGGATTGTCGTAGTAAATGATGATGGGTCCTCTCGATGACTTCCATCATTCTCGCCACCGATCGAGCCTAGATGGTTGGACATATATATGGCCCAATCTGCGATACTCATCGATTGAGAACTTCGCAGATCATGATACATCTGGGGCGTGTTATCCATCTTTGAGTGATTTTGGAAAAAAGAATGAGTTTTTAAAACGGTTTTCAAGATCGATTCGATTGACCACAATGACACTGAGTCGATGGTCGGAAGAACCAACCGCCTCGATACCACTTGTAGGTCCCGAGCGGGTTATGTGAGGCGTAAGTCTAGAGGGGGGGTGAATAGACTTGAAAAACTTTTTCGTCACTGGTCGGTGTCTTGGCGGATAGCTTTGATCGAGTGCGAAAATGAATCGGTTTAGTCCGATAACCAACTTACTTTGAAGGCGGTCGGTTTTGGTAACTATCGATTAAGCGATGTGTCTGGAAGCTTTAAGTTTTACCGTGTGAAAAACCGGTTTGTATAAATCAGATTCCAAGTTTTATCTTTTTAATCGGATAGCGAAATATCGAGTCCCGTCGGATCGAGAAGCTTGGTGTTTGTCGATCTTAACTTAGAATGTATGTGCTTTAAGATTGTGCGATGTGAGCAGCTTAATCAAAGCGATAAAAGCACAAAGATTTATAGTGGTTCGGACAAACCAGGATCCTACGTCCACTCTTCCCTTTCACAAGGGCACCAACTTAACCGACTTAACCGGATCGACTTAGTTTAGTGTGTTAGTCCAACACAAGACACCAACAGATGTTTTAAGAGTTCTCACTCAACCGATCCTTAAATCAAGATTAGAAACCCTAGATCGAAATCTTCTTAAACAACTTATCCTAACTTGGGGTTTGGGTAAGATTGTTGAGGTTCCAACTATGAAATCTTTCCTTGCTTACAAGCGGCGATAGCTAGATGAAAAGATTTCTTGCTAAGAACTTATGGGATGAACACAATATAAAATAAGCTTGTTGTTGTGTTCTTCGATGCGAAATCGACTATAGTTTGAGCTTCGTGATTATGTTGTTTGTCCAAGCATTTCCGCTTTTCACTCTGAAGTGTGATCCCATATTTATAGACCTTGAGATCAAAGAGCCGTTGGAGAGCAATTTGAATCTCGAGGGCTATTTTAATGGGAGTTGCGAGGCTTGATGTGGCGTCTTGAGAATCTTATAGCCGAAAAGCGTGAATGTGTATTTTATAGCCGTTTGAGAGAGCAACATCGAATCCCGCGAGTATCACTGTTCATCGTGTTTCTTCCTTATTGGATGGAAGCCTTGCTTTGCGGTGTTGTTCCTCCAACTAAGGTTGGTCTTCTTCGTGTTTAGATCGCGGGCGTATGATAAGATGAAATATCGGTTTTCATCTTATGAGTGACTTTGATCGATCTGGTAGTCGATCTACTGATAGATCTTCTGGCGCTGTTGACTTAGCTTCAACCGGACCGACTCCGGTGATGTAGGTCTTCGGTCTTATCTTGGAAGTCATCGATCTTCTAGTATTCGAGGTTTAAGTTTCATGACTTCCGAGTTATCGACTAGATCGATTCGTCGATCTTCCGTTCGGTTTAGCATTACGCCTTTGTCGGATATCGAACTTTCTTCGATTCTTGGATCGACCTATACATATTGAGTTCCCCTCAATATGTGACCTATCTATTACATCGGTTTTTCTATACAATCATTATCAACCGGTCTCTGTCGCGATAATGTAAACATCGGTCGGCCTAATTAGTGTCCGGTCTGTCCTATTACATGTGTTTTTGGAACTTTCATCAAAACTATAAATTTCCCAACACTCTGTGCTGCATTCAGTCTCCACAACCCAACAATCTTCCACCAGGAGACTGACTCCAACTGTAACTTGTCTCCTCCGTTTCAACGGTCTTTTTCTCACTGGTAGTAGTGTCAGGCCTCATCTCAGTTTCCAAGGTCAGTTGAAGTCATGCATAACTTCAACTTCTCTAAGGTCACAACCTTAGTCAACATGTCAGCAGGATTCTCACTTCCTCGGATCTTCATCAGCTGTAAGATCTTGTTCTCGATGAGGTAACGTATGTAATGATACCTTAACTCAATATGCTTCGTCCTCGAGTGAAAGGCCGGATTCTTTGCCAAGTGAATAGCACTCTGACTATCACTATATAGAATACTATCCTTTTGATCCTTCCCCAACTCACACGAAAGATTCTGTAACCAAACCATCTCCTTGCTAGCCTCGAATCGCAACGTATCGCTTCGCTGCGATGGATCGAGCTACGATCTTCTGCAACTTAGAAGCTCAAGAAATTGTTGTACCACCAAAAGTAAACACATACCAGGTTGTACTCCTCCTTTTGTCGAGATCACTTGATGCCATGTCTGCATCAACGTATCCTGCCAACTCGACGCTTTTGCCCTCAAAGAACAAAGCTTGTTCAGTAGTACCTTTCAAGTACTTTAGGATCCACTTCACCGACTCCCAATGCTGCTTGCCCGGATTACCCATAAACCGGCTAACCACTCACACTGCATGTGCAATATCAGGTCTTGTACACACCATAACATACATCAAACTGCCAATTGCCGAAGCATACGGGGTATTTTGCATGTAGGCTCGCTCCTCATCGCTGCTAGGTGAGTCTTTGTTGGATAGCTTGAACTGACTTCCCAACGGGACACGAACTGGCTTTGCATCCTCCATACTAAATCTCTTCAAAACCTTCTTTATGTATTTAGCCTGAGAAATATACAACTTTCCTGCCACCCTATCACGATCTATTCGCATGCCTAAGATTTGCTTGGCCTCTCCAAGGTCCTTCATAGCAAACCTATCAGACAACTTCTTCTTCAACTTGCTCACTTCCCGAGCACTTGAGCCTGCTATCAACATGTCATCAACATATAATAGCAAAATGATATAATCATCATCATACCTCTTGAAGTAACAACAATGGTCGGCTTCACACCTATTGATCCCACTCTCGTGCATGAACCCATCAAACTTCTTGTACTACTGTAATGGAGCTTGTTTTAACCCATACAAGCTCTTCTTCAATTTGCAAACAAGCTCACTATTCCCCTTTGACAAGTACCCTTCCGGTTGCTTCATATAGATGTCCTCATCTAAATCACCATGAAGAAAGGTTGTTTTCACATCCATCTGTTCTAACACCAAATTTTCTGCAGCCACCAAACTCAGAACTAACCGAATGGTAGTTAGCTTCACCACTGGAGTAAAAACATCAGTATAATCAATACCATGTTTCTGCTGAAACCCCTTCACAACCAGTCTTACCTTGTAACGCTTGCTTCCATCAGCCTCCTCTTTGATTCTGTAAACCCACTTATTATGCAGTGTCTTCTTACCCTTAGGGAGCTCAACTAGTTACCAGGTTCCGTTGGTCATCAACGAATTCATCTCATCATCCATCGCAAGTTTCCACTTGCTCACCTGTTCACTACGTGTAGCCTCTGCATAACATTCAGGTTCACCACCATCAGTCAACAATAAATAATGAAGAGAAGGTGAATACCTATCCGGAGATCTATGCTCTCTCGTGGATCTCCGCAGCGGAATTGGTGTTGGTGGTGTACGTGGTTCTTCCTCAACAATCTCCTCATCGTCTTGAACCTCATTTCTCCCAGCCGAGTTCGAAATGTCTAACTCCACAACCTGAGTCTCAGAACCACCTTCTTTGGATATCCCCAATCTGTCTTTGTACAAAACCTGCTCATTGAATACGACATCTTGACTACGAATTATCTTTCAATTTTCCTCATCCCAAAACCGATAGCCAAATTCATCACCGCCATATCCAACAAACGTACACTTAACATATTTAGCATCCAACTTACTTCTACGAGTAGCATCAATGTGAACATATGAAACACATCCAAATATACGAAGAAAAGACAGATTAACCTCCTTACCAGACCAAGCCTCCTCTGGTATGCCATATTCCAAGGGAGTTGAGGGTCCTCTGTTTATCAAGTAGGCCGCAGTGTTAACTGCTTCTGCCCAAAACATCTTTGGCAGCCCACACTTCAATCTCATGCTTCTAGCATGTTCACATAACGTCCTGTTCATACGTTCTGCCACACCGTTCTGCTGGGGGGTTCCTCTCACGGTTTTCTCCATTCGAATTTCATTCGCCTCACAGAATCCTTTGAACTCACGGAGCTCGTACTCTCCACCATTATCCGATCTCAAACACTTCACTCTGAGACCTGTCTCAATTTCTGCAAGGGCCTTCCACTTCCTGAAAGCATTAAAGGCATCAGACTTATTTTTCAGAAAATAAATCCATAACTTCCTCGTAGAGTCGTCAATGAAAGTCATGTAATATGACGCTCCTCCAAGAGATGTCACTGGTGCTAGACCCTACAAGTCGTTGTGGACTAACTCCAGCTTCTGCTTCTTCAAGGTTCTGCCTCCCTTTGAAAAACTCACCCTTTTCTGTTTTCCGAATACACAGTCCTCACATAACCCGATGTCAACTGTCTTGAGGTCTGGCATTTTACCCTTCGAACACATAAACTTCCTCCCTTTCTCACTCATGTGGCCAAGATGACAATGCCACAAATCTGCATTCCCCTTTTCACCTGCAAGAGCAATGTTATCCCGGGTGTTGCATGTCATGTACAACGTTCCCTCCTTTTGCCTCGAGCCACCACCATGGCACCTTTGAATATCTTCCACGTGTTGCATCCGAAGATCACATTATATCCCTCATCATCAAGCTGCCCCACTGAGAGTAAATTCCTCTTCAATCCAGGAATGTGTCTCACGTCTTTCAACTGCAACACAGTTCCATTTGGTGTCTTGATCTGAACATCCCCATTCCCTTTGATTTCTAGAGGCTCATCATCAGCTAGATAAACCTTCCCAAAGTTCCCGGAAGTGTATTTCTCCATTACATCAGCACTACTGCACGAATGAAACGATGCTCCAGAATCTACCACCCACGATTCTAATGGACTGCTTACGCTCAAGATTAATGCATCTGAGCCCTCATCAGTAGCGGCGTTCGCTGAGTTGTCATCCTTCTTTGGTGCATTAGCCTGTGCCTTAGCTAGTGCCTTGCACTCCCTCTTATAATGACCAAGTTCATGACAATTGTAGCACTCGACTTGACTCTTGTCCTTCTTGGGCTTATCCTTGCCCCTTGACTATGATCTACCCCGATTTGGCTTCCCTTTGGATTAAGATCTGCCTCTGTTTCCCACACTCAAGGCTGATCCTGTGGCCACACCCAATTCCTTCCTGTGAATCTCTTCGCTAATGATTAGATCTCTCACCTCATCAAATTTCAGTTTCACTTTTTACTGTTTGAAGCACTAACAATGAATTCTAGTCCCACTCCAACTCTCTGGTAAAGAAGACAACAAAATGTTGGGGAATAAGTTGCACAGATCTATTCGGGATGAATATTTAAATACAAATTTAATTCTTGTAATTATTACTAGCATGAATTAATCATATATTAATTCAAATAATAATCCAACAACATATCATGCATATAATTAATTCACGTAAATCCTACGACGTGAATTCTCACGAGTTTACGTGAACGTACCTCTTGGGATGACAATGATCTGGCTGATTAGATTAACCAAAAGAACTTCCCAAGTATTCCCTTAATCCTTGTTCGACTATCCGGTGGTAGGACACTTGTGAACAATTAACAAAAGAAAAATAAATTATGTTGCACCACCTTTGTGGATTTACTAATTTTTCCAGCACACAGAATTGTACTTGAGAATGAAAGAGTCATCCCCTATTTATAGAGCATAGGTGGTCAAAATTTTGGGTAGAAAATAATGTGGGAAAATCTTTTCTTGATCTCCAAGAAATCTTGAATATATCTCCTATATTCTTTTTTCCATAATTATAATATTCCACAAAATCCCACCTACTCTTTGTTATGGAGTAATTTTCGAAAATTATAGGCAAGATTCCAAGATTTGGATCTTCTTGAATTTATGAGATATTCTTGTATTTCAAGAAATACATATCTTCCATAATATATTTTCAAGAAAATCAAGAAAATCTTTCCCCGCCTCTTAATTATCCAAAAATTTTCAAATTATCTTCATGAATAACCAAGTGGGAGATTTCTTGAATTTAATGAGATAATCTTGTATTCCAAGAATACATATCTTCATTCCATAACAAAATTCAAAGAAAATCTTTTTCTCCCTTTATCCATAAATTTTAATTTTATGAGGAAAAATAAGCAACAATATTTATTTTATTTTAAACACCTTTTCGCCATTTGGACTATATGTTGGGGCTACTCGGGGGGCCTTTAGGAGAATTAAGATTGGACCTTCCAATGGATCTTGAATTATCAATACTAAGCCACAATATTATTCAAGCCCATAAATATTAATTAATCTCACTACATAATTAATATTGCACTATCCATCTTAACCCATATTACAGTCAATATGGCTCCCGGTTATTATTTTCCATGTTTAAGATTATCTAGCCCATTAATTAATTCAAGCCACTGAAATAGCTTTCCATTAATTAATATCTCTTGTCCTTGGTCAAGGAACGGTTCAACATTATTATCCATACCGGAAACTAATTCCACTTGCAAGATTTGGTATGATAAAGCTTATGAACCTCCCAAGGGCAAATCAAACAAAGCGTGCTTTGCACACGATTCTCCTCAGATTAAATCTTAGCAATCACACGTGACCAATAATATTGCCCAAGATAAAAAGTATTGAATCTCGTTGATTCTCTACCCATGATAAGTCAAAGCAATAGTTACCAATCACACGTGATCCTATTTAAGGAACGAAGATTAAGAAATAACGAACCACTGAGGTCTAATTCTTCCTTGTTCGGTTCAAGAATTTGTCCTCCTCAGAGGTCCTATTCAACATCGCATCGTCATGCACTAATGTAATCTCTTGAGCAAGACAAGCCAATCCGAGCCTTACACTTCAACCTTTCACGTTGGATTGTTCATTTCCATCTAGGTCATGAATGGCGTACTTTTAGTTACAAGGGACTGTTAATTTAATCTTCTGTGATCTGGTATCACTAAATTAACTACAATGTAACACGCATTTAATTATTGAATCATTATGCAAAGAAATATATGTAACATTCTATAATATTTAAAGCATCAGTGATAAACAATTTATTTCAGTAAATAAGTCAGAAATTCAGTTTTGATTATACAAAGTAAAAGCATACTTTCCAGTATAATCCCAACACAAAATTAGGGCTTGAATCTCATCATCAAAATCAATCTCAATCGAACTCAATTGGGCTATCGTCATATTGATTTCGTTGAGATGATTGGCTACCACAGTATCCTCCGCCATCCTCAGGTTGAATAACCTCCGCATCAGATGAACCTTGTTCGCTGTAGACAGTTTTTCATACATCTCTGTCAAAATCTCAAGCATCTCCTTTGTGGTTTTTGCTTTCACCGTATGTAGGGCGACGTTCCTGGATAACGACAGACGAACCACACTCATCGCCTTCCTGTCCAGCAACTTCCACTTGTCGTCCTTCATACCTTCAGGTTTAGAGCTTAAAGGTTGGTACAGATTTTTACCATACAAGTAATCCTCGATCTGCAACTTCCAGAATCCGAAATCTGTTCCATCAAACTTCTCTACAGACGATTTCCCTTCAGCCATCATAATTGCTCCCACCAGATCCCTTTAACCCGATGCTCTAGATACCAGTTGTTAGGATTAAAGCAGCAATTATGGAGAAAATAATAGAAACACGAATTAAGGAACACACAATTTGGTTACCTAGTTCGTCAGGAATGACTACGTTTGGGGGCACTACCAAGCAAGGAGATCTACTAAATTTTCGAGTGATGTGGTGGTACAATTACAATGAGTCAAAAGTGTTTAAATATGAGACTTGGTCGAGCAGATCTGCTCGCAGGCCTCCGATCCCGCTCGACCACGGGCCTTGGTCGAGCGGATCTGCTCGAGCTCGTCCATTGGTCGAGGGCCCTCTGGGCGCTAGAAAGGGGGGCACTCGACCGTGCATATCTGCTCGACCAAAGAGCTTGGTCGAGCGCCTCCTTTGCGCTGCATTCAGTCTCCACAACCCAACAGTTCATGGTGTGAAATTTATATTATTATATTTATGTTGGGAGATGAATTTAATAAAAGATATATGATTTTGATTAAGATCCCAAAACCCCTGAGTATGACATGTTCAGAATGATCTTGATAGTTGAGTCGATTTCGCTTTTTAGAGTATTCGTGGATGTTATCTCGCAAAATGTATAGTCGGCAGATATAGATCGATAGGTTCTCAAGACTCAAGAACTCAAGATGTTTTCAAGAAACCGAAGTTTCAAGATGAAACCGAAGTTTCAAGACTCAAGAAGAAACCGAGAATCAAGACTCAATTAAAAATCGAGAATCAAGACTTCGAGAAAATCGAGAATCAAGACTCGATTAGAAATCGAGATATCAAGACTTCGATGATATCGAAAATCAAGACTCAAAGATGAAGACTCAAGATATCGGTCAAGATAAACTATAAAGACTCGTAAAACTCGTAAGACTCGAAGACCTCAAGACTCGAAGACTCAAGACGCAAGTCAAGATCGAGAATCAAGATCAAGAATATCGATGGCACGCAATTATCAAGACTCGATAAATGTAATGAATGCTCGAGATAAACCCAATGTTCCGAGGCATCAATATATATATCATCCAAGGATGCAATCGGTAAGATCGCGATTCCTTAGATAATAGATATTTGTCAAGACATTCAAATGCATATAAAAAGGAACTAAGTCGGTGTTGTTAAGGTTATATCAAACTCAGAGTTTGTAACCAAAAGAGCCGTTGAAGGTGTCTACCTTTAACTGGAGACAAAAGTCAAAAAGAGGAAGACAACACTGTACCATACTGACACTGACAGTGACAAGTCGCAGAAAAAGATGTCAGAAGTACAAAGTTCCAGACTGCAAAAAGTGAAGACCGGCTACATGAAAGGCTATTACCTAAAACGTGTTAGGGAGTTTCAAACCCTAAATATAGTCGTTCCTCACACACCATAAGAGGAAACTCACGAAGCTATCTCTCCAACGGATAGTTTTCAAGAGTGACCTTGGTGTATGCCTATAAATACTGGTGACCCTCTACATTGTAAGGTTACGGGAAATTTATACGCAACTCAAGAGCTCAAACTTATTACTGCAAGTTGAAGCACTCGAAAAACTTAGAATTTTCCAAGTGCTTTTATATTGAAGAGAGCTCACTAAACTAAGCCTAGCTTGATAAGACATATCCAAAGCTTAGTCGAGATATCCTAACCCTTTGCATTGTACTTCATTGTAAAGGATATCTCATCCTAGTTGGAAACCAACCGAGAAACCCCAAATCCTTGAGAAGGTAGTTGGAGTGTGTTTGTTGGTGAGAAGAGTTGTAAAGAGTTAGTAAACTACGTGGAGTAGTCAGAAAACTCTAGAGGAGAAGTTAGTAAGCTACAAAGGTAGTCTGAAAGCTTGTTTGTGTTTGAGTAAGTAAACTACGGAGGTAGTCAGAAAGCTCAAGGTCGGGTTGAGTAAGTAAACTACGTGGAGTAGTCAGAAAACTCAGGGCCGAGTTGAGTAAGTAAACTACGCGAGGTAGTCAGAAAGCTCAGAAGTGATTAGTGAATTTCTCTGAGATCAAAGAGAGTGGATGTAGGAGCTTGAGTCTCTGAACCACTATAAATTGTTGTGTTGTTTACTGCTTTCTTTATCTGTGCTTAACTGTTGCATTGACCTGAGTTTGAAAGCATATTTTCACTGATACTTCAGTTGGAATCAATCCACTGGAAGTTGCATGTAATTGAATCACAACCTAATCACTATTCCATTAAAGGAAGGTTTTCAGCAAAGCTTAAAACGAGTATAAACTAAAGGGCCAACCATTCCGCACATCTGAGTAGCTAGAACAGATAGTTACCAAACTGAACTTACTCTTCTGAGGGTTCAGTAAGTTAGTTATCTGATCCAAGCAACTCAGGATCTCTGACACTCAGGACTCAGTTGGGATTATTTGAGGTATCTGAAAGCAGCTCAGGATCACTGTCTCAGTAGACTTTGACTCAGAGCGATCTGTGCTTCTCAGAACCTAATCTTCAGGATTATCTGACCCAAGCTGACCTCAGTAAGAAAAAGTTTTAAAAACACTGAACACGTGTATTCCCCCCCCATACACGTGTAAGACTCGTTTGCACCGGGACCAACAATTTATAAATTAGATTTTAAAATAAATAACATAATAACACACTATATATTAAATAAAAAAATTGAGAATTAGATAGTGTCAAATTAACAAGAGAACTGTACATATCAAAATTTATTATTATATGTATAATAGATGAATTATATAGTACAAGGGTTACACTGCCCTTACATAGTACAAAGAAGAGGAGAGAAATACATATGGACACTATTACTAAAAGGAAGCAGTTTTGCTTTCCTTCACATTTAAGCATAATTTCTTTACTAAGATTATGTTGTCACTTTAGAAAAGGAAGATCTTTCGCTTTCGGGTTTTTTTGCCATTGTCCAAGACCAAATTCTCGCTTTGAGTTCTTTCGATAATTTCTTCACATCCAATCCAAATAATGTTCTCAAAGTATTTTTGTTTCTCATTTTCAAATTAACCAAACTATGTCAATCTATAAAGTCAAAGCGATTTTACCTTGAAGAGTTTAATCGAACATTGCCTCGTGTTGTAGGAGATGAATGAAAGGATTCACGTGAGTAGCCATGGATACGTCTGCCCCACCTGTGGAGATTGTACCAGAGTGTTGTCGAGACACCACAATCAAAGAACAAGTGAGTTGAATCTTCATTCTTTTCTACACAAAGTGTGCAAAGTAGACCGTCATTTACCTGAATGATGGATCTTTTCGTACCAAGTTATATTTTGTCGGTAGCCTTTGTTTCATCATATTCCACACAATTGATTGGACTCTTTTCGGGGCAAAGATTTGTACGTCACTATTTGTGTCATCTTCTTCTTCGTCTAGGTCGAACATGCTTGTGTAGGCCTTCTTCGTCGAGAAAATTTCGTTCGAAGCTTGATTCCAACTCCAAATATCCTCTTTCAAGGGCTCTATCTTGCACCTGTTTATATAATGAAGCAGATTGTTACGACTAGATTCCTCTCTTGTTCTCAATCTCCTCATATCCCAAATTCGCCCCACATTACCCAATGCCCCATTTCACTAATTTTTACTTGTTTTTGTTACTTAGTCTAAATAATCTACCAAAACTCTCACAAATCAACCAAAAAACCCCGTGTTTGCTATGTTCCCCACTACCCTCTTAATTTCAGATTCCATTCCCTCCCATTCTAAACCTATATAGACATTACAAATATCTTTCCACTACTCCGACATCAAGCATCTCCTCGATTTGATCACTTTTACCCACGGTCTATTTGGTTCGTTAAGAAATCTCCAAATCTACTTCTTAATCAATGCTAAATTAAAACAACTCAATCCTTAATCCCCAAACCCCCACTAACTCTGTCCTTGCAAATTTCACCCCACCTAACCTAAGAAATTTTACTTTTGAGATTACACCCCCATAAGAATTCTCATTGAGTTCTCGTTATTTACTCAAGGTTTTCTTATACTCCCTCCCTCTCAACATTATTTGAACACTTGCCTTATTTAGACGTCCCAACATTACTTGAACATTCCCAAAATGGAAACAAATATAATATTAATAACACTCACAACACCCTTATTTTATTCCACTAAAACCCACTTTACTTGGTTTGCGTGTCATTTACAGTGTTCAAGTCCTCATCGGACGGAGGGAGTAATAGATTAATAAAGATATGTAAATATGCATGCATAAATAATAAATGACAAAGTTTAGGGTGAACAAGTTTCACGCAAGGAATCTGTATATTACTTATATTATTTAAGGTCATTAGTCGCTGAATATTATGACTTATTACTTGTGATACTAGAAGATATGTCTTATATTACAATATGAGTATTAATAGTGATAACTAAAGAGTATGAATTGCATTATAAAAGAATATTATTCGCCATAACTGAAAGGTAAAATCTACAAAAATGGAACTAATTTTATGGTGAACAAATTTCTCATGAAACTTACTCATAATAAATACTCTCTCCGTCCCAAATAAACGTGCACGTTTACTGTTTTCACGTGTTTTTGCGAGCGAATTTTTTATTAGTATTTAAAATGATAAAATAATTTTTAAAGATGAATGCAATAGATGAGAGGTAGATATATAATACCCTTCTTTAAAAATTATTTTATCATTTGAAATACTAATAAACAACTCGTTCACAAAAACTCGATAATAAAGGTGGTGTGCACATTTTTCCGGGATGGAGGTAGTATTTTTATACATACCATAAATATAAAATTATATTTATTTTACAAGTATTAAGTATTAACTTCATATCTATCTACGTATAGTATATAATAATGCTAACCAGCCTAAAATTGAATTTGAATATTAACATTTTTCACCAAATTTATTGCTAAATTAAAGACCTAAACATGTATAAATAAATAGAATTTAAAACTTGGCTATTAATATTATTGGTGTGACTGACATCAGAAAAAATCCCATTTTTACCGGAGTTGATATGCTGTGAAACTGAGTTTTTTTTTTACAGACATATTCTTTAGTAATATAAGTCACACTCTTTAATAATATAAGTCACACCCTTCAGTTATCAGTACGACACTCTTTGCTATAATATAAATCATACCCTTCACTTTTATGAGTAATACTCTTTATAGTAAAACGTAACACCCTTTACAATAAAAAGTCACACTCTTTAGTAATATAAGTCACACTCCTTAACCAGTTTCACCGTGAAACTTGTTCACACTATACTTTGTCTTTTTGCCGATATTGATTTGAGTATTTATTTGTTTTTCTATTTAATTTTTTTGGAAGCGAGAAGGTGAATAAATGAGTATAAATATAAGGGTAACATCGTCTATTTTATTATTAAAATTTACAAGGAATTTTTAAATTACAAATTTGTACGAATATAAATTGTATACCATAATAAAAAATTGCACCTGAATTGTAAGATACATAAAAGATTTTATCCGATTTATAACATATACTTTAACACCTGAAATTGATAATTGTAAAAAAGAAATGTTAAAATGACGTCCTTTAGTTCCCAAAATTAACAAAAATACCCATTCCTAAATCAACGTCTTTCTTCCCCAAACCATCGTTCTTCATTGAGACATCCTACGACGCCGTTCGGTCTTCGGCGCCGCCATTTACTCCCGACTCGATTCCGCGTGCTCTCTCTTGTTTTTCTATATCCTGAAGTGTTCAGGCCAGCTTCTATTTATCACGCTCACAATTTGGCGCAGCGTCATTCGTTTTTTGTGGGTCAGTTGATTTTCCCTTTTTTATTGGATTTAAATGTTAATTGCAATCAACATTAACCCAATTTGGAGTTCCAATTTTTGTTCGATCAAAATTGATGCTGTAACTCGAATCCCCCAATTTGATCAAACCCTAATTGAATTTTTTTTAAATTATTCCTTTTATTTTTAGCTTGATCGTTTATGTGCAATTTAATTGAGCTTAGAAAATTTTCTTGTGGGTTGATTGCACTTTTTGTATGTTGTTATGCACTTGATCAAGCTTCTGGGCAGTTCTGAGTTATTAGCAATTTGATTTAATGTTTGTTTGATGTCGACAGAGCTGAAAGGTGTTGAATTTGTTAAAGAAAATAACTGTATGCTTATCTGTTTGTGTGTGTGTGAGTTTTTAGATCAAATGCTTGTCATTTTGCTTTGAAATACACAGTCATCTGCCTACTCAGTAAAGTGAAAAACACTTTTCCGAGTATCAAAGTTGTCGTTTATTTGATCCTTTAATTAGTTAGATTCTTTACCTAAGACTTAACTTTCAGGATTTACATTTATGCCATTTTATTTTAGGTGGTTAACGGGAATTAGTGGAAAGAATCTAGTTTGCCATTAAGGACATGCCTACATTACATGGATGCTATTTGTAAAGTGTTTCTGATCACGTTGATTCCTCTCTCGTGAACATGATTCGATTAATGGGATTTAGGCTTTTTGCTTTTATTTGATTTTATCATGACCTTTCAATGTGGATCCACTCTACGGAATTTCTTGTTGGCGATTAGAAATTTGAAATTACTTAACTGCCTCAGACAACTGCCATCTATTAAACTATTTAGAAAGATAAGAGGATTAAAAGGGATAGTTGAATTTTTCATTTGTGAACTTTAGCAAGTCCTGTGGCAGAAAGCAAGCCTAGAGAGGAAAAAGAGTAAGCTCTTACTGAGAGCAGTCAATCAAGAAGGGCCTTTAATTGATTTTTCAGTTATAACGTGAACAAAATGCTTTATGAATGATGTGAGATGGGATTGCTTCCATCTGAGCAGCTATTCTTGGCTCCTCAGTTAACTTAGGACAAGAAAGCAACTGGTGAAAATTGGGATCTTTTTTTTATTTCTAGGAATCCCCTTATCTTCTTAAACTTGAAATCAGCAAAGTCTTTTGAAACACATGGGTTCATATGCATTTTCCTGCTCTCTCCTGATCCTCCTTAGTTTGGTTGGTGAGTTCTTGTCCTTTTGCGGTAAGAGAGCATGCTAGAGTTGAAAGTGAAACTTTTCGCAGTTTAGTAGCAACTGCGAAATATTAATGATGATTGTTTTCCTCTTTGATTAAATGGCTATAATTTTGTCATGAGGTGCTTGACTGTTTTGTTCTAGGAGATGTGAACTTAAAGTGGGTTTTATTATAAATAAGCAATGAATTTGCAAGCCCACCATTCTGGGCAGTTCCCCAGTCAGGTACCAAACCAAGCTGGTACCATGTTACCCGGGCTATCACAGCAAAATGGAAATCACGTGACTAACCAGATGCAGAATCCTAGTATCCACCGTGTTGTATCAAATACAGATCCTGAATATGCTAAAACACGCAGATATATGCAACAAAAGATGTAAGACTCTATTTTTGTTATTTATGTTGACGAACGAGAGACTTTAATATGATTATTGTTATGGATAACTAACATATGGGAAAAAATGTTCAAGATTATGCGTCGTGTTTGCTAAAGTTGCAAGTTCTCCCTTTTGCAGCTGGGATTTTCTTATGCAGCGACATCAACCATCTCATGAAGTCCCCCAGGAGAAATTGATGGATTTAGTGAAACGTTTAGAAGAGGCTTTGTTCAAGAGTGCCAAAACAACGGTGTGTTATGTTTTGTGTTCCTTATAAACATTGTTCTTTTGAATATCATGTGTTTCTCTTTCATGTATAATGCATGTATAAGAATGTTTACAATGTGTAGGAAGTGCTTATAAATGCCACACATATCATTGTATTGGAAAGGCCTTTTACATAGTAATATTTCTCTTTTGTCAGGATGAGTACTTAAACCTAGCAACTTTGGAACATCGTTTGCATATTCTGATTCAACGCCTACCTACTATGAGTAATCAGCAGTTCTCTCATGCAAATTCTTCTCATTCTACTGGTACTATGATTCCAACTCCTGGGTTGCAACAAGCTAGAAATTCTAACGTTACTGGGAATCCGTCTTTAGATGGCTCGCTTGTTGTTAACAATAGTTCCAACACAATTGCTTCAAGTAGTGCCAATTCTGGTAATTTCTTGCCAACTGGAAATGGGTCTTCTGGCCATGTCCCAGGTGATCCTTTTAGTTCATCTGATGGTGCTTTTAGTCTTATCTGTGGTATTGATTTTGACTTGCCGTTAAACTCTTTCCTCACACATTTGTTCTTTTAGGAGCTTTGGCTAATGGGTATCAGCAGTCATCTTCCGCTTTCTCTGTCAATTCTGGGGGAAATAACATGGCAACATCCATGGATACACAGAGAATGAGTAGTCAAATGATCCCTACCCCAGGATTTAATAATAGTAACAATTATGAAGTTAATAACAATGCTAATAACCAGTCATTTTCGAATATGGAATCATCCAATAATGCTGGTGCATTTCCAGCTAGTGAATCTTCATACGTATCACAGCCTATGCAGCAAAAGCTGCGTGGAGGTGGTCAAAATAGTCGTATCTTACATAACATTGGAGGACACATGGGTGGTGGAATCAGATCTACATTGCAGCAGAAGTCCTATGGATTACCAAACGGGCCCTTAAATGGGGGGATGGGGATGAATATGTCCATGATTAGTGGTCCTGGAACCACGGATGGCTATCTATCAGGAACAATGTATGGGAACTCCACCAAACCCTTGCATCAACACTTTGACCAAAATCAGCGACCAGTAATGCAGGGTACTCTTGTTTTCTCTTCAACACTCCTAGCATTCTTCTCTATGCGACAGACCTATAATTTTAATTTATCTCATTATGGCTTTTAATATTATTCCTCACTGCCAAGTGTTCTATGTGACAGGTGATGCATATGGAATTAGTGGTGCTGAGGCTTCAGGATCTGGGAACTTGTATCCTCCTGTATCCTCTGTTGGATCGATGATGAACAATCAGAGCTTGAATGCGATATCGATGCAGTCTATGCCAAAGACAAACCCTCCTCTGATGATTAATAGTCAGTCGAATGTACATTCTACCCCTATGAAGTCTCAATCAATTGATCCATCGGAGAATATGAATTTTCAGCCGCAGTATTCAGTTAGAGAAAACTTCACACAACAACAATTTCAACCGCCATCTCACCAGTTTCAGCGCCAGCAACTTCTCCAGAATCAGGTCCAACAAAGGCAAACTCAAAACCAGCTTTTGTTAAAGAATGATACTTTTGGTCAATCCCAGGTATCATCAAATATGGTTGCTGAGGCGAAGTCTGGGCATGGTGATGAAGTTATGCAATCACAAGTCTCTGACCCGTTCCAGTTCTCCGATATGCAGAGTCATTTCCAACATAACTCGATGGATGACCATTCTAGAGCTACTCAGTTTCTCTCTCATCCATCTGGCTTACACGATGTCAGTTCAACAGTTACTCATACTTCAGATCAGCTGTTGCATTCTAACCAACAAAATGATTTTGGTAGAGTCTCACAAGATCAAACCGTTCAAAATGAATTTCAGCATCGGTTAGCCGGGCAAGATGTAGCTCAACTAAATAATTTATCATCCAAAGAATCAATAATGGGTCAATCAGAAGCTTCCAGATCAGCTGAACCCCCCAGCACGAGCAACGCTCTATGCAGATCTAATAACCTTAATCTTGAGTTCCAGTACAAGACCCAACAGCGGTGGATTCTGTTTTTACGACATGCTCGACGATGTCCTGCGCCAGAGGGGAAATGCCAAGAGCGTACCTGCTCAGCAGCTCAAAAGCTATTGAAACATATGGCAAGTTGCAATGTATTTCAGTGCCCATACCCTCGTTGTCGCGACACAAGAATTTTGTTCAATCATCATAAAAAATGTCGTGATCCAATCTGCCCTGTTTGTATTCCTGTGAGAAATTATGTGCAACAGGCTCAATTGAAGGCACTTGCTCGATCTGATTTTAATTCTGGGGTGCCTAATTCCATCAGCAGTTCTTGTAAATCGAATGAGGCTGCTGAAATTGCTGGAAGGTCAATGCATAAGACGAGCCCAATGGTGGCTGAAACTCTCCAAGATCTACAGCCTTCTATCAAACGTGTGAAAATTGAACAAGGCTCCCAATCCATAATCTCTGAAAGTGAAAATTCTGTCGCATTGGTTTCTACTGTAAATGAATCTCCTGTTCAGGATGCACAACATCATAATTCTCAGATCCCTATGAAGTCAGAAATTACTCAAGTGAAAGTGGAAGTTCCTGGAAGTGTTGGGCCATTACATTCGAAATTCGTCGAAATGAAAAAGGATAAGATGGAAGATTTCTACACCCAGCAGGCTGAAGGGGATCATAGTGCATCAAACAATTCTGTTGGATTTAGTGTACATGAAGTTGTTAAGAGTGAAAAAAAGGAGTTGGGTGAAGCTAAGGTGGAAAATCCACTGTTACCTTCTGAGAGCACATCTAAATCTGGGAAGCCAAATATAAAGGGAGTATCAATGACAGAGTTGTTTACCCCTGAGCAAGTGCGGCAGCATATTGCAGGTCTTAGACAGTGGGTTGGCCAGGTCAGTCTTGTGCTCATATTTTCTGTTTGTTTAGTTTCCTTCTTATTCTGATTTGTAAATGCTGCATATATGCAAATCATGGGTTCTATCATTATCATTGACTATGAATTTAGCATGCACATCCAGAAATGGAGAAATTTGAGAGCAAAATGCTTATGAACTGTTAAATTCAACTTAATTACATGTTACTGATTTTTGATGACTAAGTTTGAAGATGTAGAAGTGAACATTCCTTTCATTATCTGTGTCGTCAGGCAAGCCCAAAGATTCGTTTTGAATCAAACCTATCTTCTTACAGTTTTGCTCTGTTATTATACCTTATCTAGTACAATAATATAGGTGGTTGTTCTCATCGATTCCTTCTCCTTTTGCTTCACGGTTCTTTTGTTTCTTTTTGTGTGCTCCATATTTTTAATTTTCTCTCTTTTGTTTTGGTGAAGAGGGGTTCAATAATTGGAACTTTTTTATTGATCTCACTTTTTCTTTGCCTTCTTCTTTTCATGAATATTGGTGTATCTTAAAATCTCTTCTCATGCATGAATCACCATTCTGCTGGATTTATAATTTTGTATTTTGTTACACAGACCAAAGCAAAAGCAGAAAAAAATCAAGCAATGGAGCGTTCAATGAGTGAAAATTCTTGCCAGTTGTGTGCAGTTGAGAAGCTTGCCTTTGAACCACCCCCTATATATTGTACACCTTGTGGTGCTCGCATTAAAAGGAATGCTATGTATTATACCATTGGAGCTGGTGATACTCGTCATTGCTTCTGTATCCCGTGCTATAATGGGACTCGTGGAGACGCCATTGTAGTTGATGGAAGTACTCTTCCAAAGGCAAGAATGGAGAAAAGGAAAAATGATGAGGAAACTGGAGAATGGGTATGCCATATGTACTTGGCCTCGCATTTTGCCCGCCGTATTTTATTTTTCTTTCTTTTTTTAAGATACTGACTGTTTTTTCTTATGCAGTTGGTTCAGTGTGACAAATGCAAAACTTTGCAGCATCAAATATGTGCATTATTCAATGGTAGAAGAAACGATGGTGGCCAAGCTGAGTACACTTGTCCAAATTGTTGTATAGAAGAATTTGAAAGAGGAGAGCGATCACCATTACCACAGAGTGCTGTTCTAGGAGCGAAAGATTTGCCTAGAACTATTTTGAGTGATCACATTGAGGAGCGATTATTTGCAAAGCTGAAGCAAGAAAGGCAGGATAGAGCAAGGTTTCAAGGGAAAAGTTATAATGAGGTGATTTATTCATGCTTATGCATAGTACATCTTAATTTCAATCATAGAGAAGTTCACATGATACGATGTTTGCTTAAAATGTATCTCATATTCAATATTGAGATTTAGTATATAAAGGTAGTAGCGATGCACTAGAAAATATATCTAGCAAATAATTTATACAAATCCTAAGTTGAAAATTTAAGTACTCCCTCGTTAAGCTTTCATTATGAACTAATGGTTGTATTCAAAAGAGTATGAAGAAATCTGATGCTTTTTAGTAGCAATCTTTTTATGTTCTTTACTTGGAGTTTAACTAGACAAACTATTGAACTTTTTGTTCTTGTTTTGTTTCTCTCATTAGACCACTTTATATGATTGTTTTGATTGTCAACTTTTCCAGGTCCCCGGAGCAGATTCACTTGTTGTAAGAGTGGTCTCATCAGTGGACAAGAAGTTGGAAGTCAAACCACGATTTCTTGAAATTTTCCAGGAGGAAAATTATCCCACTGAGTTCCCATATAAATCTAAGGTATGCCATATGTAGTTTTGTGATAACTGGTTCAATTACAGGTGTTAATTCATTTAAGATCCAGACAAGCTAAGCAGATTTCTTTATTGGATCCTCCTTTAATGTTTTTTTGCGGTCTGTTAATGTAATGTTGAGTGCCTCAAAAATCTAAATGAATTTTTAAAATGCTTCCTTACTTTTGTTTGATATCTTGTGTGTAAGAAAGAAAGTTGAGTTTATCTAATATCGACATTTGTGTGATCTAAATATATTGAAACTTTGGTTCTATCTTTCAGGTGGTACTATTATTTCAAAGTATTGAAGGTGTTGAAGTATGCCTGTTTGGCATGTATGTTCAAGAATTTGGATCAGAGTGTCTTCAACCAAATCACCGAAGGGTGTACCTTTCATACTTGGACTCAGTTAAGTATTTCAGACCAGAGGTCAGGACTGTGACAGGAGAGGCTCTTCGGACATTTGTGTACCATGAGATTCTGGCAAGTTTCTGAATCATTGTAACTTGATTTTGGCCAGAAATTTGCTGTTTCGCATACAAGTTCATATTAACATTCCTCTTTTTTCAGATTGGATACTTGGAATATTGCAAAAAGCGTGGTTTCGCAAGCTGCTATATTTGGGCTTGCCCACCATTAAAGGGGGAAGACTATATTCTGTATTGCCACCCAGAAATTCAGAAGACACCAAAATCTGATAAACTTCGCGAATGGTAAGTTTCATACTTTTCGACATTGAGACTGTTCAATTGGGGAGTCTGCTAATGCATTTCCCTGTGTTCCTTTGGTTTCAGGTATCTGTCCATGTTAAGGAAAGCTGCAAAGGAAAATATTGTAGTTGATCTTACGAATCTGTATGATCATTTCTTTGTTTTCACTGGTGAAAGTAAAGCAAAGGTAACTGCAGCTAGGCTACCATACTTCGATGGGGATTATTGGCCTGGTGCTGCAGAGGACATGATCTATCAACTGCAACAAGAAGAGGATGGGAGAAAACATAAGAAGGGAACTTTTAAAAAATCCATTACCAAAAGAGCTCTTAAGGCATCTGGCCAAACGGATCTTTCTGGCAATGCATCTAAGGATCTCCTATTAATGCATAAAGTAATTCTGTTCTCTAAATGTCCTCTGTTCTTGTGTTGTTTCTTTAAGTTATTATAACATGTTCTTAGCATCTAAATAACCTTGTAATTCTACATCTAATTTGACTGATTATAAATTTGTTTACACAGCTGGGGGAGACAATATCTCCAATGAAGGAAGACTTTATCATGGTTCACTTACAGCGTGCGTGCACACACTGCTGCATCCTAATGGTTTCCGGAAATTGTTGGGTTTGCAAACAATGTAAAAACTTTCGGCTCTGTGAAAGGTGAGGTTTTAAAAGTGTTATCTCGTATTCACTGAGCAGTATTATACTTAAAGTTCTACTGATACTTTGTTTTAAACAATGCTACTCACTTTTCATAATAAGTGTTGCTTTAGAGATCAAATTTGTTTCAAATTAAATGTCGTTTTAGCTATTTTTCCCCATTTTTTCCTAATTTACGCTCTTATATATCCCTAAAGGTCTCTTATATTTTTGGTTAAGATTATATTTTATTCTTCAATTTCCTCTCCTCTCCCCCATATTGCCGCAATTTGACCCGTTCTCTTTATCCATATTGTTTTGTTTTTCCCTCTTTTTTTTTTCTTGAATTTTCAAAGTCATGCTTTTCCCTCTTTTTCCCGAGATTTTAGAGTTTGTTGAATTTAGAATGGAGAAGTCAGGAGAAAGTTCAGGAGTGAGAAACAAAATAACCAGGAACTTACGGGGATGAGAGAGAAGAGTGGAGAGGAGAGAGAAAGAGTAATTGAGAGTGTATATGTCAAAATTTTATGTTTCTTAATTTGGTACAAAATTTTCTAAAACGACACTTGTTATGAACAGAGGGAGTATTAATAATTTGTTGCTTGCACGATTGTATGTGGAGTTCTTCCAAGTTACGAGTAAGCAATCCACCAATGGTGATTTCATCAATACTATCTTTTAATTTCAGGTGCTATGATGCTGAGAGAAAGCTTGAGGACAGAGAGAGACATCCCATCAACCATAAGGACAAGCACACACTTTATCCAGTTAGTCCATCGGATCACACCTTCCCTGTCCTCTCTTTTTCTGCAATCATGTTCTTCTCGTTAAGGTTTCAAATTGGTTTTTCTGCAGGTTGAAATCACTGGTGTCCCTGAAGATACCAAAGATAAAGACGAAATTCTCGAGAGTGAATTTTTTGACACCCGACAGGCGTTTCTCAGCCTTTGTCAAGGAAATCATTATCAGTATGATACCCTTCGCCGAGCCAAACATTCCTCTATGATGGTCCTCTATCATCTGCACAATCCTACCGCCCCAGCTTTTGTGACAACATGTAATGAATGCAATCTTGATATAGAAACAGGGCAAGGTTGGCGCTGTGAGACATGCCCCGACTATGATGTATGCAGTGGATGTTATTTAAAGGAAGGAGGGATTGATCATCCTCATAAATTAACAAATCATCCCTCGAATGACCGTGATGCTCAGAACAAAGAAGCCCGGCAAGTACGAGTTACACAGGTAATAATTTTTTACATCACGATCCATCAAATTGCTACAGTGTGTTCTAGAATGGCATATGTTTTGTGAAGGGCACAGTTTCTGAGAGGTAACCTGTGTTGTATGACTTTGCAGTTGAAAAAAATGCTCGAGCTCCTGGTGCATGCCTCTCAATGTCGACTTTCACTTTGTCAATATCCAAATTGTCGCAAAGTGAAAGGACTTTTCCGCCATGGTATGATGTGCAAAATACGTGCTTCTGGAGGTTGTGTTTTGTGTAAGAAAATGTGGTATCTCCTTCAGCTTCATGCTCGAGCATGCAAAGAATCCGAGTGCCTTGTACCGCGATGCAAGTATGTTCCAAATTCTCTCATTTGATTTAACATCTAATACTGTTCAGTGAAAACAGCTAATATTGACCAACCAATACGTTTTAGTATAACAACTAATGACATTTAAAAATGCACTTGAGTTGCACGGTGCAAGTGGTGCATAGAAGTATTTTTCTTTCATCATTTTCCATACTTTTGGTTCGTTTTCATTGCGGAAATTATATTTCTAAATGTTGGTGTAGAGACTTGAAGGAGCATATGAGAAGGCTGCAACAGCAGTCTGATTCTCGACGAAGGGCTGCAGTGATGGAAATGATGAGGCAACGAGCTGCAGAGGTTGCAGGCAGTTCGTGATATCCAGCAATGTACATATATCTATTGGCGGCCTTTTCAGAGTTAGCCGGATAATTTAATGCGACAATTGTATCAAAAGTGTAGAAAAGAAATCAGATTTTTTTGAAGACCGATTTTGCAGGAGTTCCATCTTCACAGCATACGATTTTTTCGTCCATACTTCATCTTTCTTAATTAGTTAAACACATACTTTGCAATAGAAGGTGAAACCATACTCAAATAAAATATATAGCTGAATCCTCCAATCTTGTTTAAATTTACAAGAAGTTGGTACAAGGATAAGGTTTTTATTACATTCTTGTGACAGAAAATCTCTGTAACTTGTTTTGTTCTCGAGCAAAGATATTCTTTTTTCCTTTTTTGTCAAAATTCATGTTCACGTGAGAGCCCAATTTTTGGAGCATAAGGTGATTTTCTTGGACAAACATATATTGGACCAATCACGGGTTAACTAGGCACTAGATGTTAAAAGTAGGTTTGAAATTTGACGCCAACTTGTTATTATCTTTTACTTTTCTTCAAAATCCTGTGACTACTATATGATTGAGTCGACTATGTTATTATTCAAGATTACTTTCTATAGACTTTTAATCCCTTGAAAAAGTATTCACATTTGTTTAAGACAAAAACTTTTATGCAATATTACATATAAGTGATATGTGCAATTGAGCTTTTTTTATTTATTTATTTTTCACTCGGGTCAAGAGGTCGGATTAGGGCAGATTGCTGGTGGGCTAACGAGCTTTCTTCATCTTCTTCGTCATGTCATCACTTCACATTTATTAGGTTTTCTTCTTCTTTCTCTTCAAATTGTTGGCGGATCTCACTGGTTCTTCTTCTTCGTTCGTGCCATAATTTCTTGTCCAATTTAATTTTCTTCAATTCACTCCGACCACTGAATAAAATCAGGTTATTCAATTTAGTTATTGATGTGGATTCTGCGAGAAGAAATGAGAATATGTGTGTGATGTTTGAATTACCCCTCAACACAACGTGTGTGCTGAAATTCAGATCCTTCTGCACTATTTTCACGCTGTTCTGTAAATCTGTAATTTTAGACTGATGATTTTTTTGCATTTTTACTGGTTTTTGTTCATGTAGTAACACTCTTTTGCTCATATGACAACACTCCTTTTGTTCATGTAGTAACACATGAAGTTGTTCTTTAAATCTGTAATTTTGGACTGGGGATTTTTTTTTCGCGCTTGTACTTATTTTGTTCATGTGGTAACATTCTTTTGCTCATATGGTAACACTCATTTTGTTCATGTAGTAACACATCAAGTTGTTTTTTAAATCTGTAATTTTTGACTGGGGATTTCTTTTCACTCTTGTACTGATTTTGTTCATGTGGTAACACGTTTTTCTTCATAGGGTAACACTTTTTGTTCATGTAGTAACACTTATTTTTTTAGTAATATGTAACACTGTTCATAAATCGTCGTAATACTATGTGAATACTCATCTGTTACCATATGAACAATAATGTGTTACCTTGTGACCCATGTTACCTTATGAATATTTATGTGTTACGATATGTTTTATTACGTGTTACGTAAGATATGAAGTTTTTTAAATATGACAATATAGTAACACTTATACATAGATGTAGTAACACACAAAAATTTGACAAAAAAAAAATAATTATGTTTCAGTAGGAATCAAACCCGCAACCAAATTCATTAACAATGAACCTGAACCATTAGGCTACAACACATATTTGATAAAGATATCCTTCTATAAATACATATTCGATCTCGCCAACCTGAAGCCTAATGCCCGCGCGCTGCCCGCGCCTGACCCGGCCGGCCTATGTTGACCCGCAAATTTTGACTATTTTTACCTTATTTATATTGTATTGCACATAACACTAGTGTACAATATTTCACACAAGACTTTCTCTTTGTTTAATAATCCCTCTGTCGGTTCGTCCTATACTTATTTAATCTTTTTTCCAAACGGGCTGTCTCATACTCTTTTACCTCTTTTCATAAAAGACAATAAAATAACCACATCCTTTTTAACTATCCACTCAAACATCTCAAAATTACCTCTCATGCTATTATTTTTGCCCACAAAAAGCCATCGACAAAAACTTGTATAGTCCCGATTCATGCTATGAACTCGATTATTAAAGTATCACTGTTACATCCAAAAACTCTCACTGTTATGTATAAAACCTATCACTGTTATGAACAAAAACAATCACTGTTTAGAAAATGCTTTATATTTTTAAACAGTGAAAGTTTCTGGGCATAACAATGATAATTTTTATACATAACAGTAATAGAGTTCATGTGTGAACCTGGTTCACATGAATGTTACTCAAAGTCATCTATTTTAAAGAAAAGACTATAATACCCTTAATCAAAAGTCACTTTATCTCTTTAAATACTAATGAATAAAGGGAGGGAGTACGTGTAATTGAACATGTATAGCTAAATTTGTCCAACCCAATAGGGCCAGCACACAGGTTTGCTCACTCACTACCTCATTGTCTATAAGAAGTATGCTTGCCAACCTAACTAATACACATTAATTCTCATGACCAAAATCAAAATAACTCAAACCCTAATTCTCCTTCTCAGTTTAGGGGTTCTGCATGTTTCTCTAGCATGCCCTTATTGTCCTTACCCAACTCCTCCCCACAAAGTAAAGCCTCCGCCGCCACCGGCCGTACCAAAACCACCACCATGCCCACCACAACAACCACCACATGTTAAGCCACCTCACACACCAAAACCACCACCACATTACCCCAAACCACCCATTGTCCACCCTCCTAACCACCCTAAACCACCACCACATGTGCCAAAACCACCCATTGTGCACCCTCCTAGCCACCCCAAACCACCCATTGTCCACCCTCCTAGCCACCCTAAACCACCACCACATGGACCAAAACCACCCATTGTCCACCCTCCTAGCCACCCCAAACCACCCATTGTCCACCCTCCTAGCCACAAGCCACCACCACATGTTCCAAAACCACCCATTGTGCACCCTCCTAGTCCTAGCCACCCCAAACCACCACCACATGTGCCAAAACCTCCAATTGTAAAACCCCCAATCCACCCTAAACCCCCCATTGTACACCCTCCAAAGCACCCCAAACCACCCACACCTCCCATTGCAAACCCCCCAATCCACCCCAAACCTCCCATTGTAAAACCTCCTATCACCCCCACACCCCCTTATACACCCTCCCCACCTACCATCACACCACCACCATCTCCACCACCTGTAAAACCTCCCATCACCCCCACACCCCCTTATACACCCTCCCCACCTACCATCACACCACCACCTGTAAAACCTCCCATCACCCCCACACCCCCTTATACACCCTCCCCACCTACCATCACACCACCACCATCTCCACCACCTGTAAAACCATCTCCACCACCTGTAAAACCTCCCATCACCCCCACACCCCCTTATACACCCACCCCTCCTACCATCACACCACCACCATCTCCACCACCTGTAAAACCTCCCATCACCCCCACACCCCCTTATACACCCACCCCACCTACCATCACACCACCACCACTTGTTCCAGAACCACCACCTACAACTCCATCTCCACCACCACCACCAACTCCATGCCCTCCGCCACCACCACCACCACCACCAGAAACATGCCCCAAACTCAAGTTAGACGCATGCATCGACGTACTAGGTGGCCTCGTGCACATAGGCATTGGCAGCAGCGCGAAAGACGCATGCTGCCCTGTTCTTGGAGGCCTACTAGGCTTGGATGCAGCTCTCTGTCTCTGCACCACCATTAAAGCTAAGCTTCTAAACATCAGTATAATCATTCCCATTGCTCTTCAAGTCCTCGTCGAATGCGGAAACACTCCACCCTCTGGCTTCCAATGCCCTGCTTAAGGTGCAACTTCTTCATCAACTAACATACTTCTTTTTATTTTTTTCTCAAGATTATCCATATTTTGAGATGTTGATTGTATAGTTTTGCCAATGCAGGATGATATGGGAAGTTTGTTCGACTATATAGAAGTTGAGCTCAAAGGATGTACTATGGAGAGTAATCATCAAAACGAATTGTAACTTTCAGTTTTATTATATGATCAGTATGAATTGTAACTTTCTGTTTCAAAATGTATTTCATAACCTTTTTGAAAGGCTGTTTCTGTAATAGAGTTGGCATCAATCATCATTACTGGTATTAGTGTGTACATATATATATATATATATCTAAGAGTTACAACTACTTATTAAGAAACATATCTAAGAGATCATGGCCTACATAGTATAGGGCTAACACAAATTAATTGGTATCCTAGTATTCAGAATTCAGGGTGGGGGGTGGAAAAAAATAATATAACCAACTTTTTTTAATTGAGCTGGTATTTGTACAAAAAACTTGTGTACGTATCAAGTTACATCACTAAAAGCCCATTTTGGAAATACAGCCCAAATACAGACAGATATTTGGGCTCAGCCAAACAATTTCATAAAAGCCCATTGTGAAAATACAAAGGAGCCTGCTTGTGTTGAGCCCAACAAAGTGTTGTACATCTTTCAGCCCAAATCTCTTCCATCCCTCAATAAATCAAAATTTGAATAACCTCAAATAATACTTTGGTCATATGTGGCTACTTCATCATAATTCTTCACATTAATTTGTTTTTACCTTTTATTTTAGACAAAGACTTGGTTAAACATGAATTTCAATTTGAAGGGTTAGCCTTCTCTTGCACAATTAAGTATCAAAATGCACTTTCCTGTAAAAAAAAAATATCAAAATAAATTTCCAGGAATAATAAAAAGTGGTAAAGTTTGTGGTCTTTGTGGGAAGAAGTCCCCCAAGAACGCAGAGTCAACTTAACATGGAACAAAAATCTCTCCATTTAAAATATTATGGGGGTTTGTCGCAGGGATTGAATCATGTTATTTCTCCCATGTGTCTTTCAGACACACTCCCACACATCCAATTACACACACAAATACAATCCCCTCTCACTCACTCTCTCTCTAGAAAACGAAAATATGGGCAAAACCAAAATCAGCTTTCTCTCTCCTCCCCTGTTTCTAACCCTCATAATCCTCTGCCTCCATTTCACAAACTCTGTTTCTGAGATCAATCCTTCCGATTTAGCCGCCCTCCGCCAAATCAAAAACTCCCTCACCGACATTCCCTCCGCCGCCGCCCCCCCTTTCTTCTCCACCTGGGACTTCTCCTCCGCCGCCGACCCCTGCTCCTCCTTCGCCGGCGTCACCTGCTCCTCCTCCTCCCGCGTCACCATCCTTTTCTTGGGCACCGGCCTCTCCGACTCCCCTGGCCTCGCCGGAACTCTCTCCCCCGCCATCGCCGAGCTTACAGAGCTCATGCAGCTCATTCTCTTCTCCGGCATTGTCACCGGCCCTATACCGCCGGGCGATCGGCAACCTCCGTAGCCTCAGAGTCATCTCCCTCACCAACAACCGCCTCGCAGGCCAAATTCCGGCCGACATTTTCAACCTCCCGAATCTCCACACTCTCGACCTGAGTCGGAACCAACTCTCCGGCCATATTCCGCCGCCGTCGGCGGCGGCGACTCAGCTCGAGGTTATTGTTTTAGCTTCCAACAAACTCTCCGGCGAAATGCCGCGTAATCTACCACCTCAGCTCCTCCACCTTGACGTAAGCAACAATTTCCTCTCCGGCACACTCCCGCCGCGGCTGCCGGCGGCAATCCGTTACCTTTCAGTTGGGAATAACCGCATGTGGGGCCCACTGGATGATAACAACCTGCAACCGTTAGCGGAGGTCACGTATCTGGACGCGAGTATGAACGAATTCAGTGGGGCCCTCCCGTGGTCCCTATTTCGCCCAACAGTCACATCACTTCTCCTCCAACGGAACAATTTCTCGGGCCGGGTCCCACAGACCCCCCGTGGGGCCCTATCGCGGGGTCCACTTTCGACCTCAGCCACAATTCCCTCACGGGGGAACTCACCGCCGCGCTCGTCGACGTGGAAACTCTGTTTCTCAACAACAACCGGTTAAACGGTGCCGTTCCGGCGGCGTACGCGGTCAGCGTGGAAAGTGGGACCATGAGGACGCTCTACCTACAGCATAATTACCTGACCGGATTCGCCCTCCAGGTGGGGTCCACGCTGCCCGACGCCACCGCCGTCTGCGCTACATACAACTGCATGGCGGTGCCGCCGCTCGGGCTGGCGGCGTGCCCCGCCAGCGCCGGCGACCAGCTCTCACGCCCGCTTATCAGTGCTCTGCTTTCCGTAATAGTCCCAATTCTTTGGATTGATTCATTCAAAGGGTACTAATACTATACTATATAGTTTATGATACTCCCTCATACCCGAAATTATTGTCCAGTTTACTGTGTGATTGGTTTTTAAGAAAAAGTGATAAAGTGTTAAAGTGTAAGTGGTTAAGTGAGTGACAATTGGTGTAATTTATATGTATTGTGAAGGGTGTTTATATTGATGAAACTTTCCATTTTAGGAAAGTGGACAAAAATTGTGGGACGCCCAAAATAGAATACTGGACAATAATTTTGGGACGGAAGGAGTACTACATAATTTTTTTTTTCTTTTTTGTTTATTCAAATTATTCTTTTTTTAAAAATTAAATCAACTGTATTCGATTCTATGCAACACAAGATATAATAATCGAAGTCATGGATTATTAATCGTGCGTTGCATTGAATTTTTGGAGCATAGTATCAATTCTTAAAGATGTTGTATAGAACAGAACAAGTTTAAATTTTGTTATGTTTTTCTTTCTCCATTTAATCTCTACACTATATATTATGGGTTTTTTTTTTTTTTTTGAGAGCTAGTACAATAGTAAAGCTTATCACGTCACAAATATCCATTAATGGTAATATACTTTCAGCCTAGATTTTATGCGACATAAAAGATTGTTGTTGGAGTAAATGATTTAACTTGTAATTGACAACACAGAACATGGTAATAAAATTGAAATTGAAATGGACAGTTGGACCATCTATTGCAAGTAGGGTACAAAATATGATTAATACTTCCATAGATCCAATCTAGTCAAGTCAAAAAAATTGCAAAAGATAGTATAAAATTAGGTTTCACGCCAAGAAATACATCAAGTATAGTATCTACCATGAAGCAAATACATAACAAACACAACATGTGTAACATCTATGAGCTCCCACATCTCAATTATTCGTTTCAATCGAAATATGTAGTAGGAATGCCTTGTAATTTTCTGAGAATAAAATTTTTGTATACACAGTCCTTTTAATTCAGCGTCTCAAGAAAAAAACATTTGATATCTTGATCGAGCATGAGGAAGACAAAGAGACGACAATCTCCTAGTATAGTGTTAACCAATTATAAGGGGATAGTTTGTTTACCTGTTAATTAGCAAACTGACCTTGAAACAAGGCACATTCCATGAGAAGCACCGACAGCAACAGCAAGCACGTTGTGATTTCCCAATCCATCGTCGTCTGAGAGAAATTTAATCTCAATGGGTGATGATTGTATCTCCGGAAGTCCTGGTACCCCTAGTTGACTTTCGGCTGCATATCCCCACATGTATAACTTCCCCTTGTCTGAACAATTAACGAACTCTCTATTAGGTTATAATTGATATACTTATGTAGTTCAACAAATTATTTAAGTAAAAGGAAAAAAAATTGGCATGTTAGATGTAATCACCTAGCTTATATCAATGTATAGGGAGTGTTTGCAGATGATTGTGCTTTTGGAGAAGGGGTTTAAACTGATTTTTGTAGTAAAATCAAAAGTATGTGGTGTTTGAAAACAGAGTGCTTTTAGTTTTTATGAGAAGTGGGTAGCGTTTGCAAAAAGAATCAATTTTTAGTAACAAAAGTTTTAAGAATCGTTTATAAGAATCAAAAGCTGGTCTATGACTACTTCTCAGAATCAACTTAAAGTGAGTCCCACGCCTCACTTGGGATTGCAAACAACCCCGTAGAAGGATGGAAAGGATAAAAAACAAAACGAGCCAAATATTATAATTTGATCTTTCTTATATACCAGTTATAGCAGCTGACGATGAACCTCCACAAGCAATATAGGTTACCCTCTCATTAGCTAATGCCTCGACAGGTTCAGGAACTTTTCGACTATGAAGGGAAGCATGACCTAGCTGACCATTCCCACCATGACCCCATGAAAGAACTTCTCCTTTATCTGAGAAATTAGACACCAAATATACTATATAAGATGGGAATGTGGACAGAAAACCAATTGAAGTTATATAAGATTCTGAAACGAACATACCTGTCAAAGCAAGAGAATGATATCCACCACTAGCTATCTGAACTAATCGAACATCTTTGAGGCCTGGAACAGGTTGAGGTTTCCAGCAACCAATTTTATCACCCCTACCAAGCTCATAATTGGAGTTGGCTGCCCACAAACACAAAGATACTACTCTTAAAATCTTGAGCTAAAATGGTTAACATTAAATTTTATTATTTGGTCATTTAATTCCTTTCTCTGATTTGGGCAAGCAAAATCTAAGTTCTAACACTAATGTACCAATTAATTATGATTCAGGATACAACATAAACAGCAAATAAAATTAGAATACTTACCGCCCCAGTTCCAGAGCTGCCCCCCTTCAGTCAATGCCATTGTGAAAAAGCCACCACATGAAACAGCTGCCACCAGCTCAGGCATTGCTTTGACATGAGAAGTTGTGCTGAGACCACCCGCAAAATCTGGGCCACGACCAGGACCAAGGCCTAATCTACCATCCCCTTCATCTCGTCCCCAAATGTATAGTTTGCCTTCATCATGATAGTGGACAACAATGTTAGAGACAATCAATTAGTTAAATAAATAACGTGAAGTAACACTTCTGTTTACTAAAATGATACAACTAAAAGCATCCAGGAATAAATTTTTAATACAGTGGCTGTTTATGATACATTTTTTATGCATTGGTGAAACTAACGAGGACAGAATCCCAACACTGAGGCAAGATGAACTAATTCAAGGGAAACAGTGCTTGGGTTTAGATGACAGGACTAAGCACCCACAAGAACAAGCAATAATATATGATATACTTGAAAAATCAACAAACAAATTTGAGGAAAAAGGTTAAGGAAAAATCTTAGCCATCTGAATTAATTGATGTATATGAACACAATGATTGCTGGAAACTGTGCACAGTTAAAGCTTTAGCGATCCTCAAAGGTTCACTGATCGAAAGAGCTAAAAAATTGAGTTGTTGCTCAAAAGAAATAGAAAAAGAATAAGGAACGTTGTAGAAAGTAACTATCTAACCAGATTTGGTGATAGCAGCTGTGTGTGTACCACTGGTTGCGATATGGCACATTTCTTCATCCCAAGATCCTTCAACCAATTTAGGTAACAGCTCTCTGTGATAGACAGAATGCCCAAGTGCGCCAAATCCACCATAACCCCTGAAAACTTCATTTCGTAAAAAATTGTATCAAGATTTGCAAACAATATCCTGATGCAAATCAATGGTATGCCTAGCACATGCAGTGCAAACCTCAATGCATCGTTAACAAACAACAAAAGCAGCAAAGTGTACATCTATTTGGAACGCGATAGAGCTAAAGCAATGAAAAAGTACAGGCATTTTAACTGTGACATACAAGCATTAAAGTACAGATTGTTCTTTTACTACTAATACATGAATCTATGTCTTGTAACTAGTTGTATTGGTTCAGAACACCCTTGAGGAGTTCTGTACTTGAACTACCAGAGCCGGGTGTCACCAAGATTACAAATACAGCAAATCAATGTCTTCTTTTTGACAGACACTCAAAAATCGAGTAACCTTTACCAAGAAAAAGATCATTTCAATGATCAGGAAGGGCATTGTCACAATAATGCTGTTTAAAAGAAGCATCGTGCGAGTTAAAAATTATACTATAAACATATTGAAACTAGCAACCTAGCTTCTAACTTCACAAGAGATCATAAAACTAAGCACCACATAAATATACTTCACAAATCACAGTTTTTCTAACCAGAAAATAAATCCTCTCAACAAATGGCAATAATGCTTCCCTATGAAGAACAGAAGAGCAATAGGAAGTAAAACAATATTGACCATGTATAAAATCAGTAACAATTGAGCCTTCAAACATGATAAGTCCTTCAAGGTCTAAATATTCATTACTTCATGATAATAGTAAACAGAGATAGCTCAAACGGTACTAACCAAGTAAAGACGCGGCCAACGACATCGAGCGCGACGGAATGGAGCCCCCCGAGAGCAACACTTCTAACATCCGATTCCAAATTAGGGTTCAGAGTGGGAACAAAAGCCGGATTCTCATGCCCAAACCCGAGTCTGCCGCCGTCGCCTTTACCCCATATCCAGAGCTTTCCATCCACCACCAAACCCGAATGGAAAAGCCCACACGAAATCCCAACTTCCAATTGGGCATCACCGGAATTTAAATTTTGGGGAAGACGCCCCGGAATTGAGCGGGAGAGGGAGAAATTGGGTGGGACATTTATGGTGCCCACCGGCGCAGGACACATCCTAATTTCCTCGATTCCTCCGCCGAGCTGTCCGGAGGCGCCGCGGCCCCATGAGAAAAGCTGAAGAGTGATGGATTCGTCGGTGGTGGTGGAGGTCGAGTCGGAGGTGTAATCGTAGATAAGAGGAGGCGACTTGGTGGCGGCGGCGGAGAATTGGCGGAATAGGACGCGGCGAGAAATGGGTGTGAAAATGCGGCGGCGGAGGGCCGTTGCCATTGCCGGCAAGTTGGGGTTTTTCTGGGGGTTTTAGCGGTGCTGCCCTGCTGTTAATGAGAGAAGCTTATGTAGGTAGGAGAATTAAGTAAATTATTATGTTTAGAAATATGAAAATTAGAGCTTTCTCTATGTTTATGAGAAAAAAATGGTCATTTTTTTTAATCAATAGGAAAATTTCGTTAATCAAATAAAAAAGTGCTCGAACTATATCTTTTTCTGGAAACAAGTGCTCGAACTATTGAGAAAATTATTTGCAAAATTTCTGGACTTGATTCAAATATGATTTGAAAACAAGATGAGAAGCTGTTATTCAAGTTGAGTCAAATCGAGTACTTGAAGTTCGAATTTGACTTGAGCTCCTGTCGAGCTGAGCTAGCTCGAGCTCGATTACACTAACAAGCTAAAAATTGTGTTCGGCTCGACTCACAAACGATGCTAACGAGCCGAGTCAAGCCCAATTAAAGTATAAGAAAATTTTCGATTATGGAGTCTAATGAGTCGAGTTTAAATAGACTCGTCAGTAAATCGAGTATTTTACGAGCTCGAGCTCGAGTCGTTTATCAATATAAACGAGCTAAGTTCGAGCCTTAACGAGCTGAGTTCTTGAGCGGCTCGTTTCATTTAACACACAAAATTTTATTATTTTATATGCTCATGGTATAAAACTGATATTATAGTTCATAATTATAATAATATAAATTTTTTACTATGAACAAGTTTTATCAGAGATTTACTCAGTAAGAAGTGATTCATTTTCAATCGAACTCCAACAAACGAAGATCGAATAACAAATGCTCTTATTTGAATTTGAAAGGCATTGAATCTCATACATATGATAGAATATATGATTGATTGATTCACAAAAATTAACAAAATTACCCACAATTTGTATCCTAGCAATAAATAATTCTCACTATTGCAATCAAATTTGTCCTAATGTACGAACACCAATTTTCAACTCCAACGGCTACTTTCCTCAACAGATAAAAACCTCTGTTTCTACAAAAGAAGTCACCTTTTTTTCTTCCCCATAAACCAAAATCCCCCAATGCCGCCCATCTCCGGCGACGGAGCTACCCTAATGGTGGTGGAATATCTGGAACCACCCATGTCAACGGACCTCCTCTGCAAGTTCCCTGACAACTCCGCCTTCGATTTCGACTACTCCCAGAGCTCCATTTGGTCCCCTCTGCTTCCTCCGCCGCCGGATTTCGGCCGCGGCCGCCTTGAGATTTCCCGGAAGCTATCCTACGGCGGAAACGATGAGGTGGGGTTGCTGGAAAATACGAGGAAAATTGCAGCTAGAATCAAGAGGAAATTCACAGACACTGTGCTTAATAATGTGAGTAGATGCAGCAAGATGAAGAAGAGAAAACGGCGATCTTTCGGGTTTTCTCCGATCAGTTCCTCCCGACGCCTCTCTTCGTCTTCCCCTAGCCCTAAGGTAAGTTTGGATTTTGGCATTTATTGTAAATTTGGTGAATTTCAGTAACAAAATTGGCAAAAGTGAGGTGTTGATTGTTGTAAATATGCAGGTATGGGCTAAAGTGATGAAAGCAGCTGCTAATAAATTCAAGAAGAGGAAGACTACAAAGAAAAAGGATCCCAACTACTTGCCAGAATCATGATATCTTGATCTTATTTTTAGTTAAATTTCTTCAAGCTTTTAGTTGTTTGGTGGAGAAGAGATTCAAGAATTTTGTTCTTGTTTTTGTATTCACTAAATTGATTTGAATTGGAATAAAATGCATTATGTTTCATGCATTTTGATAAATTGACTGCATTGCCATTGATTAATAGCGAGTTTAAACTCATCTTTAGATTTTGATAACAATGCACGCCTCAATTTTGATGATCTGCGCTTTGTTGCAATCGAAAGAATCGAATTTTATATATATTTGATCAACAATGAGTTCTAAATTTTCCTTTGTTTCAGTTACAAACAACACAAATAATATTCACACACGTGCATCAGCCATCTCTGTCCGGCAATCATCCCGACATTCTGCTGATGATTGTTGATGTCGGGACACATCTATTTTTTTCCAATTCGTGAACTTCGTAAGCAGCAAAAGCCCGGTTGTCTGTGCAGTTAGACCGCATATTAAGCCGATCCACAATCCCTGTCCCAAGAGATTTTTGTCAAGTCACAATTTTCGTTCAATACATTGTTCGTTCATCTTACGTTTCATTACCTTTTCGTATAGTTTAACCTTGAACCCAAGAAGAACAGCAACGGGCATGCCGATGAGATAAAATGTCCCCAGATTAACCAGCACCACCCAATGTTGCCAACCGCATCCTCTGGCTACACCTGATAGGATTCCTTGCACGAAATCGCACAAAACGGAGGCTACAAGGAAGGGTGTCATGGCGCCAAAAGCATCGATTATAGCAGTGCTGTTAGTAAACAGCCGAGCCCATAGCCTATGGCCTAAACTTATTGCTGTAATGACTAACAGCGCGAATATAACGGTTAGCCTAAGAGTGACACCCGTAGCGTGCCTTGCTCGATCTGGATTTCCAGCTCCTAACTCGTTCGACACTCTCGTGCTGCAATAAAAACATTGATTCGATTAGCTAAAACGCGCTATGGAAAACGACGTTATAGAAGATGGTTTGTTTTCTTGTTACCTAGCTGCAGCACTGAGACCATAAGCAACCATGTAGAAGATGTTTTCTATATTCACACTGCAATATACATCATTTTTTTCACCAGATTAGAAGAAAATAGAGAAGGTGGTGAAAATCAAGAAAACAGAACGATCAAAGAGACAGAGAAATTACCACATTGCTATAAGGGAAGTAGTGAACTCCGAGTTTGGCATCAGCCCGGCTAACAAAACAAGAACCTCAAACGCCCAGAACTCGAGACTGTTTCATGTAATGAAAAAGTGTTAGTCAAATAAGATAAAGCTCAACTCCGGATTACGAAAATCCATCATTTTCTCACCACACCATAGCTGCAGAAGGCAAGGCAAGCTTCAAATTCTTCAACACTTGTCTTAATGCATCCAAACTAAATCCCTCCCATGTTTTCTTTATTTTCTTGGCTGTAAGCACGTAGGTCGCTAGCATTGCAGCCGAAATCCAGAGTGAAATGGAAGCAGCTATCGGCGCTCCCCTGAAGCCAAGCGGCGTCAAATGAACCAAACAATAGGCAATTCCGACGTGCAGGCCTAAAGGAACGAGCGAGCACACCACCAACGGCCACACAACCGATTGTGTCTGAAGAAATCTTAGCATATTTTGTAAGCATCCGTAGGCAAATAGTCCGGGGATTAAGTATCTCATGTACACTCCGGCTGTCTTTGCTATGTGGCCTTCTTGATGTAGTAAACTTAAAACAATATCAGAAAACCACCACAGGATTGAAACTGCAATGGAGAAAATTATGGAAATGATGCATGATGCTTGGAGGTATACTCCCAACATTTTGTACATTTTGGCTCCGTAGCCTTGCCCACATAATGTCTCAAGAGCCCCACTCAATCCAACCTAGACAACAAACTTAAATTAGCAATTGGAATTACGTAAGCCAATGCACGTAGGGCTGTAAATGAATCGAGTCGAGACAAACATACAGTTGGGCAAAAAAGAGTTTGTCCCTTTTTCTATTTGATTTAGTTATCGAGTTTGAGCTCGAGGCGAATTATAGACTTTACCAAATAGAGTAAATTGGAGTTGTCGATTTTAGTTTCATATGAATTAATTTTCTCAATTAAGTCTCGTAACTTGTAAAATGATGCAGTCTTAGTCCTATAGTGACAAGATCATTGCATGATTTTTGCATGTGCTGCTCACTTGAGCTGCCAAAATCTCATGCAACAACCAAACTAATGACATACATATCAATGGCACTAAGGTACCATAGAATCTTGAATCAAATATCGAATAGTACTCTCTCATCGTACTGAATTGGCAATTTTAGTTTCGTACGAAGTCTCATAACTTCTAACGTAGTTTTTAGTCCTATATTAACAAGATTGCATGATTTCAGCATGTGCTTCTCACGTGAGCTGCCAGAATTCCATGCAACAATCGGACTAATGACATACACACCGATCGAACCAAGCTCAAATGAGCTTTTACCATAAAATCTCGAATTAAATATCGAACAGTCCCTCATCATACTGAATTGACAATTTTGACTTTCTAACGTAGTTTTAGTCTTATATTGACAAGATTGCATGATTTCTGCATGTGCTGCTCACGTGAGCTGCCAGAATTCCATGCAGCAATCGGACTAATGACATACACACCGATCGAACCAAGCTCAAATGAGCTTTTACCATACAATCTCGAATCAAATATCGAACAGAACAGTATCAATTCCACACTTAAAAAGTGAGATATCAAATTAGTTACCATGAGAGAGAAGCCAGTGACGGCGGCGGTGGAATTCGCCAGATTAGAGCCGGCGAGCTGGAGCTCGCCGAGGTGGCCTGCGAACATAACAGAAATCAACAGAATGAAATAGTAAGCCACACTTGTAAGTATCATCGGCAAAGAAAAGATTATCTGATCCCTCGCCTCCTTCACATCAACCACCTTGTTCACCCACCCGCCGATCACCGTCGCTCTCCTCTCCGGCGTCGACCCACACGTCACCGCCACCGGACTTGTCACCTCCGGCGGGGGACTTCTTGGCGCGTTGTTCCTCTCCCTCTCCGGCGGCGCACTCGTCACGTTCCTCTCCGGCGGGGGGCTCGCCGCACTCCTCTCCGGCGGCGGCGTCGCCACCCTCCTATCCGGCGGCGGGGCTTTCACCGTCACGGCATCCGCCATGCCGGCGGAATTGGCGCGTGCGATAAGGGGATCAGTTTTTGATAAAGTCATTTTAGATCTAATGAAGGATTATCCAAATCTGTAAACATATATATAGATGTTGCCATGCAAATAGAATTTTGGTTCCATTTATAGAGATCGGGGGACGTAGCTAGCTAGATTCAGTAATTATTAATATATTTAGGGGGTGTTTTGAAACACTTAAAAAGCAGATTCGAAAGACTTATTTTCAAAAAACTCTCACACAAAAAAATAAGTCTTACTTCCAAGATGTTTTTAAGGGTGTGTTTTGAAACACTTAAAACAGCTTTCAGAAATACTTATTTTCAAAAGCTGTGAGAGGGAGCTTTGAAAATAAGTGCTTCTGAAAGCTATTTTAAGTGTTTCAAAACATGTTCTAAATGTTTCAAAACACACCCTAAATGGATAATTCATAAATGTATCCGAAAATTTTGGGTTTTTAATAATTACATCCACAGATCAATATTTCAAAACAATATCAAATATGTGCGCCTGCGTATCCTTCTCTTCTATTAAATACATGATAACTAAAAACACAGAACGTTGAAATACTTTTTTTTTTGGCAAATGTAGGGTGAATAAATTTCACGGTGAAATTGATTAAGGAGTGTGACTTATATTACTAAATAGCGTGGCTTTTTATTATAAATGGTGTAACATTTTACTATAAAGAGTACTACTCATAAAAGTGAAGGGTGTGACTTATATTATAACAGAGAGTATCGTAGTGATAACTGAAGATATGTGTGACTTATATTACTAAAGAGTATGCCTATAAAAAAAAATCAATTTCACGGTGAACAAGTTTCACAGCACACCAACTCTTTTTTCTTGAAACGGAGGATATGATTAAAAATGAAATTTTGGGTATTATTTATATGAATAATTATGATGTACTCCTTTTGTCCCATGGGGACTTAAACACTGAAAATAACACGTAAACCAAGTAAAATGGATTTTAGTGGGCTTGAGTGAAATAAAATAAGGGTGTTGTGAGTGTATTAATATTATGTTTGTTTCCATTTTGGAAATATTCAAATAATATTGAGACTTTCAAATAAGACAATTAATTAATGTTCAAGTAATATTGGGACGGGGGAAGTATTTCTTTAAGTTTTCAAGTGTATTGAGAGAGAAAAAAATCATGTATAGTTATGTAAATTTGTCCCTCTTCACAAATAGCCCATTAAATTAAGACTATCAATTTTAGTGCTTTTAATATCAATTTTAGTCCCTTTCCCTAGATTTTTTTTTTGGCAATTACTATTAGGTGCTATTTATAAAGCACATTACTCTAAGGTCTAGTACTTTTTAATTCTTACTCTAATGTGCTAAAATTGAATTAAAATGTCTAATTTGCCCTTATGTATAAAATCATATGTAGATTTTTGGATTTTAAATTTTACTGAATTTTTTTATTTATTTGCACTTTTATTTTTTTTTTCAAAAATAAAATATTAGCAAAAAAATATGCATATTTCAAATTTTAAATTTTATTAATTTTTTTAATTAACTGTAATTTTATTTAATTGATTTTCTAAATATTAGTCAAAAAATTCTGCACAACCCTATTTTTTTTTAATCATTTTTTAATCATCTGTCAATTTATTTAAAAATTATGTACACCCGTAAAAAAAATTCTGCACACCAATAAAAAATTATGCACACCCATTTTTTCCCCAAACAAATTTAGAGTAGAGATCTCAACAAAATTTTATTTTCCTAATCAAATATCTAATTTGTTGTTTTTAAAAAAAATTCACATCTTGCAATTTTTCTGTTCATACTGCGTCATCTTTCTTTATTTCTGGACGGGGTGTATCAACTAATTTCAGTAGGAAAAGAAAGAATAGAACCGGTAATTTCGACATTTTATATGTCAATAGTAGGTCAATAATAATTAAATTCAGGCCTATATATTTCTTCATTATTATATATAAGGTTAGTTTATGAAGTATTTGTTGCATTATTGGTTTAGAGAGAGAGAGAGATGGGGGAGTTGGTGTTGATCCCATGGCCAGTGATGGGGCACGTGCAGATCGTGGAGTTTGCAAACCTCATCTTACACCATCAAAACCATCTTCCTCCTGGTATCTATATTTCTTCATTATTATTTAATTTCTTCTACTTATCTACACCTTATTGCTAATTAATTACTTAGTATTTTGAAGTGATTTTAGGAGGTTTAGTTCACCTTCTTCAGTTTTAATTGCATCATAGGTTAATTTGTTGAGGTGATAAATAAGTAAACAGGTCCATCGGATAAGAACATAAACTAAAATATTATATGAATACAATATGTGAACATCGATCGATCCTAGTGATGTTATACTGCAAACTCGAATATATAGTAATGAGATATTGAAAAAGAAAATGCACATTTGAGATTTTGTTTAAGTTTTTCTCATACCAGATCCCACTATATTCATAACCGGGTTGAATCGGGTACCGATCCGATTACTCTAAAAAAAATTGTTTTTATGGTTGAATCGGAAAAAATCAGCCAAAATCGAAAACATTGATCAAAATTGGAAAACTGGTTAAACCTATTTTTTGTAATTTTTTTATTTTTTAATTAATTTAAAATTTAATTCTTATTTTTATCATTTTTATTTTAATTTGTATTATGTTGCTATAATTATGTTGTGTTTATTTCAAAATGAAACTTTTAATATATAATTTTAAATTTTATAAGTACACATTTATAATGATTGGGTATAATTTATAATGTAAAATATTGATAAGGATTAAAATTAAGTACTACTATAACAAAACCTTTAATTTTTAGGGTTAAATAACCTTGAGATTGGTGAAACACGTGAAATCTGGCGTGGAATAAAGTTGTAAAGCTTCGTTAATCCACACACTAGAGTTAAAATGATTAATAATTTACAAGTGATTATAGTCACATAGAATTGTGTGCAAAAGTAATTTGAAGTGTTTTATTTTTCTTTTAATAATTTAAATAAGTTCTCATAAGTTATAAGTTATAAACTTCAAAGATGATGTTTTTAGTAGCTTATTAATCTTTTTTTAAAACTTTTAACTTTTTATGCAAACACTATCAATTTTTTTTTTAATTTTCTTACGAACACTATCAACTTCTACTATTAATTAATCACTTTTTTTGTAATCACTAATTTTAATCACTTCTTTAAAATTATATTTTTTTGTTGTAAGGTCAAATTGAACAACCAATCTTAATATATGTCAATTTGAGCATTTAAAAACAAAAGTATACGTCCTAATAGACCCTCGTGTTTGGACTTCCTGTCAATGATTGTTCGTGCAATGAAAATATTTAAGCTCACTGACTTTGGAAAAAAAAAAAAGGAGTCAATCAATCTTGTTTGTATCAAAATGGAGATAGATCAAGCTTGTATTAAATTGGGTATTAAATCAATCATCATAAATAAATAAGTGGAAACTAATTATTTTTTCTGTTCATTTATAAATGTACATTTTAATACTCTTGGTACAATTTATCGAAAAAAAATCTTGGTACCAAGTTAATAAAATAATACTCTCTCCATCTCAATTATATAGAATTATTTGATTTTTCATAAAATATTAAAAATTGTATTGAAAAAATAAACTGGACAAGTAAAATCTCTAACCCAATTTAATAGATGATATAATTTCCAATGTAATTAATGCATGAAATTATATTAATAAATGAATTAGAAAAAATGACACTATATAAAAATAAACATATAATTGGAACATTTATAAAAAAAAAAAAAAAAAAACCTATATGATAGGGATAGAGGGAATAGTAGCATTAAACATTAGAGAACTAAACAATTACCATAAACACTAAAAATACATTAAAATTAATCATCATTGTTCAGGTTAAACATGAATTTGAAAGTTTAATACTCCATCTATTTTATAATAAGCGTCTTTTTAGCTTCTTTTTTATTTTGTAAAATTAAAAAAAAAATGTATTAATAAATTTGCCCTTATTTAATGAAGGGTCTTTTTACCAACTTTCATGATTTAATAAAGACAAATTAAAAATAAAGAGTATTTTTTAAAGTTAAAAGTAGAACAAGAACACAATTAAAAGAAAAGGTGAAAACAGAAAGACCAAAATGTCATTTAATATTGGACAAAAAATAATTAAAAGAATATTTATTATAAAAATGGAGAGAGTAACATTTTAAATAAACATTAAATGCTATGTGTTCATGAACTCACGAGCTCGACTATTTTACATTCTAGTTTTGGTTACTATATTTTTAGAGCTACATTACACAAGCAATCAATTTGAATCATAATTGAACAAACAATAGGGTACTGATATGTACTCCTAATCTCATTTTTATTAATATTAATAAAAGAATAAAATTATTTTTTAATGAGAGTTTAAAGATAAATTAATTACATTTGTGTAAATTAAATTAAATGAGATAAAATTAATTTTAATAGAAAAAAAATAATGATATATTGTATAATATTTAGATGTTTGAACTTTAAATTAAAAAACAATATTAAATTGCTTTATTACCATTAAAAAAAAATGTTGAATTAAGGTAACAAATAGAGTAATTAACAGCAAATTTGTATTAAAAACAGAATGGTTAAATTCAGTTTCATTCATCTGTGTCATTTTTTCATGTTTCAAATATATCTCACTTCTGAATCTTTAACACATGAACCCAGATTATGGTGGGTCATTGGATAATATTTTAATTTCTACTTGTCATACATCCACAATATGGAACATGAAGTGAAACACTGAAAATGGAACAGATTATATCATTCGTTTTTAAATTATTGATAAATAATTTGTATACATGCCATGCAATACAGGTAAAACCATTTCCGTAACGGTCCTGATAATGAAGCTCCCTGACTACATCGACACCGTCACAAGATCCTTCTCCGACTTACTCTGCGCCGCCTCCTCCGGCGGAGCTTCCGCCGCCCCACGTGTCAACTTCTTCGAGCTCCCCCAAACCGAACCAGGGCCCGATTGGAGCACCAAAACCCGTGGATTCTTCACTCACAGTCTAGTCCTGAGTCAACGCCGAAATGTTGCCGACTTTCTCCGGTCACGCCGCCCGAACGTGGTGGCCGTTGTGGTGGACATGTTGTGCACCTCCATGATCCACGTGGCGGAGGAGTTCAGTATCCCCGCCTACGTGTTCTACCCTTCTCCCGCCAGTTTCCTCGGCGCAATGCTCCATTGCCAGAGTTTGCATGATGAACATAACCAGGATGTGTCCGAGTTGAGGAACTCGGACTCCGAGTTGCTGATACCGAGTTATGCCAAACCTGTTCCGCCGGATGTCCTGTCTCTGGTTCTTGTGGACAGGCATCAGTGGCGGAACAGGTTTCTTCAGTACAGCCGTGATTATAGGAAAGCAAAGGGGGTGATTGTAAATTCTTTTGATGACTTGGAGACTCATGCATTGGATTCATTGGCTGGATTGGAACCACCAATCCCTCCGGTGTACCCTGTTGGCCCGATTTTGAATCAGGGCCCGGTGATTGATCGTTCTGGTGATGGAGGAGCAGAGTGTTTCCGGTGGTTGGATGATCAGCCTTCGGAATCGGTGGTGGTGGTGTGTTTTGGTAGCCAGGGGAGTTTGAGTGAGGCACAGATTAAGGAGGTGGCGGTGGGGCTTGAACGGAGCGGCCAGAAGTTCCTTTGGTCGCTCCGGCGTCAGGCGCCAGAAAGCCAGAAGGCGAGCTTTCCGAGTGAGTATTCGAGTTACGGGGAAGTTCTTCCGGATGGTTTTCTTGAAAGGACAGGTGATGTCGGAAAAGTGACAGGGTGGATACCTCAGTTACGCGTGCTGTCGCACACGGCGGTGGGTGGGTTCGTGTCGCACTGCGGGTGGAACTCGGTGCTGGAGAGCTTGTGGTGTGGTGTTCCGATTGCGACGTGGCCGTTGCATGCGGAGCAGCATATGAATGCCTTTCAGCTGGTGCGGGAGCTGGGGTTGGCGGTGGAGATCACTCTGAGGTACCATGAGAGGAGCGGGGATGGGGCGGTGGTGGCGGCGGAGGTGGAGAGAGGGGTCAGGGAGGTGATGGAGAGTGGGAGTGAGGTGAGGAAGAAAGTGAAGGAGATGAAGGACAAGAGTAGATTGAGTGTGGTTGAAGGTGGATCTTCTTATGTTTCTTTTAAGAGATTGATTGATGATATATTGACCAATGTTTCCACCTCCTAATTTTTATATAAGGCAGAATGCATCTTAATTTAATACATGATTCATTTTGGGGCATCTGTTAGCATCTACTTATGCATAGCTGAATTTTGAACTTATCAAACAAAAAATATACATTTAGATCCAGACTTGGCTCGTTTTACTTACCTAAAGAACTTCTAGCGACCAATATTAGCAGGTAGTTTAATTTATTTATGACCCCTACATAAATAACCCAAACAGGTTGAAACACAGACAGTGGAAACTAATACTTAAAAAACAAAAAAAAACTACAATACTCTGCACAGTTTCAGCAATTGCAGCTAGCAATTCCTCCCATCACTGTCATAGTATTCATCATCATTAAAGTCTTCGTCATCATAGTAGTACACATCTTCATCTTCATCGTCTTCTTCTTCGTCGTCCATATCATCATTGTCACTACTAGTCTCATGGCCATTCGGAAGCAATGTTTTGTCCTGTTGTCCTCTTAAACTCTCTTGAATTCGGTCTCTAATGGCAGTTCCCTGAGAAAATTGGCACACAAGATTAAGGTGAAATGCAGAAACTGTTGTACAGGCTTACGTATCCATATCGTAACACTAGCTCACCATCTTATGGCAACCTTCTTCGAACATTTCAAGAAATCCAGCAACCCATCGATCAGCATTTTCTACCCAAATATCGGGATGCATCCCAGCTGTTTTTGCAACAGTTTGTATCTGAAAATTCAATGACTTAAAATGAACCAAGTATACAAATGGATATTAATTGAACAATTCCATTAGAAGAAACTCAACCTTCTCCCCGACTTTTTCTTGTTGCTCCTTGACTTTCTCTTGAAACTTCTTCAGTCTCATGTTCACTCTTAGTCGCTTTTCCTGTCCAATCGAGGTAAAATATTAAAGCATCGGCCTTACTGAAAACTAGCACCATGAAATCAATGGATGACTTGAGGAGAAAAAGAAGATAGACCTTGACATAGCTAACATTAAGATCCTTTCTTGAATATCCACGATCCAAATTACGCATAACATATTGGTTGTAATCCTTCACAACCCTCATAATGACATCTGACGTTGAAATTCCATCAGTTCTTTTAGTCTCCTTAAATCGTCCCACAGCTTTCACCTACATTAAGAGTAAGATAACCTATGATCATTAGGTGTCTCCAAGTCCTAGAATACATTAAGCAATGACACCTATACGATGGAAACGAAGAATTGTGTGATATATAGAGTGCAGTGCTTACAAATTCATAAACATCATTTCCAGCTCCACTTGCATCTGCATAACTGCAAAAGAAGGTTACATCCCCCTAGGGGTGTAAATGCTCTGTTACTGGAAGTTCAATCATATTTAAAGCAGACCAAATTTATATGGTTTTCAGAACATCAGAATGAGGCCACCCGTTAAATGCACTAGTAGAACTGTTGATAATTAAAAAAGGCAAGATAAGAATAAATTCAAAATTAGTTTCAAGTACAATCATGAAAGATATTGGAGAAGTGCTGATAAAAAGTTTTTGCAAACAAACCTCAGTAGTTTGAGAATTGAAAGAAATTGTAATCCCTGACAAATTTGATATTAGAATTCAAAAGGCACCACTATTCCTATATCAACTATTTCATGCATTAACGTTATCCATACTTCAATTGTGAGAAAAAATGTATCAAGATGAGAAGCCCTTACGGAAGAGAATCATGAGCGACATAATCGATTTGGTGTTTGTCAAGGAATTCTTGATTTATCACCCACGGGGCATCGGGAATAACCTCATCAACCCACCTGCAGAAAAGTAAAGCTACATGAATTACAAGTAAAATGTGTTAAAAAGTAACAAACTATTTCCTGAGCTGATAGTCTTCTACAATTCATAATGTTGCATCGCCAATCATAATCAATCAATTATCTTAACAGGACTTAATCTAACTACGAATTCTCACATATTGAAGAAGCATAAGAATGTAGTACAGCTCATGTTTGAAACTGTAATACGGTATCTAAATTCGTTAAGTGTCAACAAGTGATCTAGACATGCAGACAACACAAACACAAAGTGTTGAAGAGTAGAAGCACACTTGCAATGACGAAGTGACTCGTAACGTTCAGCTGCAGTCATAACAGTCTTTCCCTTGTACTTATGTGTAGTCTGATCGTTGCAGCACCCGACCAACAAATATGCATTAGGGAACCTACAATAGATACATATCATTACATTACATAAAGAAGGTATCAGCACCTCAACTAAAAAACGACGAAAGATAAAACGATTTTAAACCATAGCCATAAGGACTGTTTGGGCTCAGGAAATTAACAAGCTGAGTAGGTAATCACACAATTCATGATTTAAGATCAACCTCATCACAAAAATTCAACACAGGCGCAGTTACAAATAAAGCAAAACATGATCCTTCACACTCTCTCAATCAACAACAATAACAATATGAGTAACAGAATTTCATATGACCAAAAATATAACAAATAAAAATTTAGAAAGCATTGCATATTTCCAACAAATAGGAACTGGAATTAATGAAAATGCCACCAAATTTGAAATTAGAATTCCAATCAACACCATTATTTTAAACCATCCCGATGCAAATCTCAATACCAGCTCTGCTAACATCATTCATAATCTCAATTTGTACGCGAAATGCAAAATTAAAAGACGAAAACCTAAAATTGAAATATAGGATGAACAAGGAAAAGAACGCACAGCTTTTTGGCTTGTTCGAGGGAGCGAGCATGGCCGAAGTGGAAGAGATCGTAGATCCCATCGGCGTAGACGCGTATAGGACGATCGGGCAAGGAAGAAGAGTCGGCGGTGGTGCTAACGCCGTCGTTATTGGTGGCGGCAGCGGCAGCGGCGGTTATGGTGGCATGGTTGTGCTCCTCTGGTTTTCCATCTCCCATCTCAACCGTTTTGCTCTCTCACTCACTCGCTATTTTTTTTTTCTAAAAAATATTATTATTATATTTTCCTTTATTGGAAAATATACCGCCGACGTTACCGCCTTGTGCCTCTCCCTCCTGTTTATTCTTAGTATGAAGTTATGGTATTTTTTAAATCTAAAAATCCTTAATTTGAAAAAGTTGAGGGTAGTAATTTTAATTAATCATTATCTTCGATAAAAAAATTAATTAATTATTACTAAAAAAGATGATCAATCTTCATCTTCATTATACTTAATAACAAAATTTAAAAATAAATTTATGACATCCAAACTTGGCTCTACTATATACATCTTGCATACTAGCAATATTATTTTTAGACTATATATATCACATTGCAATTTATACTTCTTTTTTTCAACTTGTAATATGTATAATCTTTTTAATCCAATCACGACATAAACTCTACTTTTGTGATATTTTTTCTGTAAATTTGTGATGCGTGTGGTGAAAAAATAACACAAAATTAAAATAATACAATTAAGTTGTAATCAGATATAAAAAAAAAATTAATACAAGTTGCAAGTTGGAAATTAATATTATTGTACTACATGTTTCAATTTGATACTAATTAATCTTTATTTTAATATATCAATATGAGTTCATTGATGATGAGTTTATTATGGAATGGGAGTCAACAGTCAAGTTGGAAAATATATACAACCATTTGAAATGTCTTAATCAATTTAATAAATTAATATTTTTCATTTTTTGTAGTTGAATTGACCAAAATTTGCCGTTTGATGGTTTGCAAAGGGTTAAGAGTAAAAAGTGAGGCTATTTAAACAAAAAATATATGGTAAATATTAATTATATTTAATGTATTAAAGTTATAGGACATTGTTTTGTACTCTATCAAAGTATATATCGAGAAGAAGAGTAACACTTATGTGAATCGGCTTAAATCATTAACTCTATCATCAAGAGATGTAAAAACTATTCTTGGTATCTTGTAAAAATTTTACTATTTAAAAATATAAAACATTTTTTACACAGGGTGATCGTTTTTGTACATAACAGTGATAGTTTTTATACATAAAGAAAAAAATTTTTGTGCGTAATGATAATCTTAAATAATCGAGTTATAAAGCGTTTAACAGCGCCTATATCTGATTTTTTTGTCTATCAAGAATCAAGATACAATATTTTATTTGAACAAATTATTGTAAAACATGCAATAAAAATATAAACGAAATCCTAACAAGATGAAATTCCTGATTAATATTGATGAATATTGAAAATATGAATAAATTTTGACCATATTGGATATCATCGTCCCTCAAATAAATTATCCGAAAGCTAAACGAGTAAGAACTATGCCAAATTAATAAATCTGCATGTAATTACGTTCAGAGACGTTTCTCTGATTATTTTCAATATTTTATTCAATTTTCTTAAAGAAATATAGGGTTGATCATAGCTAGCTAAATAATTAACATACGACATGTTTAAACGCAACGAAAATACGATATGCAACAAGAAAATATATACAACCTAGCTACAAAATAGAAGTCATTAGTAGCTTAATTTTCTCATAGATCAAAACATGTAGTTATCGTAATCAAGACCTTCAATTTTTGAAGACGACTCCGGCGGCGCGTGGGATGAGCTGCCGGCGCGTCCGAGCATGTTATCTATCATGAGCATGTGTTGTTGTTGAATTTGGTTCGGGTACTGCACCGGAATTAATCCACGTGTCGGCGATGCGGATGCGGTGGTGGCATGTTGCGTAAAATCGTATAATCCGGTGGGGTTGGAGGGCTGAGACGTGGCGGCGTAAGTGGCGGTGGAGGGGCTGCCGGTGAAATGTTGCACCATGGCCCGGAAGTTGGTGGTGTCGGTGTTGAGTAAGGTGGTGGGGGTTCGCCGCGACGCCCTTGACCACCGTCGAATGGGCCGCGCTACACGGCCTTGATCGAGGCTCGTGGTGGCGGCGGCGGTGGTCGGAGGAGGAGGAGGAAATTTGTTCCGATTGACATCGTTAAAATGGATTTGCATCCACTCGCTAGGGTTTGACATGAATTTATGATAAACTTCTCTTCTTTTCTTTGTAGGGATTTTGTTAATTAAGATAGGCACATTTTATATAGTGGGATTGGGATTGTGTGTGATGGGTTTGGAGTATTTATTGAGGCTTTAGTCTTGGTCAAATTTCACTTTCTGAATATAATTTGATCTTTTATTTATATTAATAAATACTAAAATTAAGTTAGTGCAGTTATAACAACAAAAGTCTGCGCTCAAAAAAAAAAAAAAAAAAACAACAACAAAAGTCTGAATAATTATTATTTTAGCAATAGGATCGTGAGTTTTCTAATCAAAGTGCTCCTAAATTAATTATTCAACTTTCAATCGTTAAAATCATTTATATTGATGTTAATTTGATAGTTTTAATACATAAAAAATAAAAATAAAAGTAATTAAAATTTTGATTATCGCCATTATTTATTAAATTACTAGTATTCTTTCCTAAATTTACAAATTAATTTATATTAAATTTTAATTATAAGTGTTCATATTAAAGTGTTTTTTCATTTTCAAGAGACGATAATTTTTTTATTGATGACATTTTTTTATAGAGAAAATATTAATTTTTTAGAAAATTTAAAGTTAATGCATTATCAACTTATCATATAGGGCAATTAGGAATTTAGGATCCGATCATTAGGAACTTAAAATGAAATGCTAAGTTAAGAGGTAAAATTTTGTATTATAAGACGCATTTTATTTATTATATTATTAAATTACTAGTAAGTGAAATTTTTTTTTCATGATTTTGGTAACATTGAAAGTGATTAGAATCTTCTTTATTTCATAATTTATATTAAATTTTAATTATAAGTATATATATATTAAATATATTTTTCATTTTTCCCATATTCTTATAATTTTTTTCCTTTTGTGACAATTTTTTATATGAAAATATTAATTTTTTTTATTAAAATTTAAAAATAATGCATAATAAAACATTTGTTTCATGTATGAAAAATTCAAATATTGAACATTGAATATGATGTTTCAAATTATATTAGTAGCAATAAAAGCATAATTTATCAAAACTCTCATACTTGCGTCGATTAATTAATTGTATCGTAATTTTACACTAGTTGTAGTTCATTTAAATTTTTTCTAGTCGTTTTCATAATTTTAACAACAAACTCTATAGAAAATTTTGGCAATTTTACCGTAATAGGTAAATATGACGCAATTGAAATACTAGTCAAAACATTACCTATTTACCTTATAGCCAAAGTGACGTTAGCTTGGGTGGAAATATTTGACATTTTTTTGGGGTTTCTAGAAATAACAACGAGCGCATACTTAAATTAAAATCCACTTTGACGCAGTTATTTTTTATTTTATAAATTAGCAAAATTGTTATTATCTCTTTCAATATCGTTTAAAACCCAATAAAAATAGTTATTTCCCCCAACCAAACTTCCAACCATTTAAATTTTAAAGAACCTTTCGCACATAACATTTAATCGGAATGATAGTAATAAATTTAATCTCGAAGCAACAAAAATATACAATATTAGCAGCAGATTAGCTAATTAAGTTAACTTAAATGGGCACTAGTATATCCTATAAGCAGGAAGAACCTAAAATGGGAACAAAAATAAAAGAACTTCACCGCCGTTGCTTTATTTGCTGCTCTAACTTCCATTTCCCACCGGAAATTCACACTTGCCGTATTCTGGAAAGGCAATAAAGAAAATAAAATTATTATTATACAATGATCCAATCATGATTAAAAGTTGAATCTAATCCCATATCTAAAGATAGAAGAATCTAGAACTAAACTAAGAATCCCTATTTTTTTTTAAGTTGTATTATAGTACTCCCTCCATCATATTTTTTTATTGTCAGATCACTGTAGATACTAAGATTAAGAAAAAATAGGAGATAATAATATTAAATGATGTAAAGTGGATTTAATGGAGGAAAATAATAATATTAAATGGTGTAAAATAAGTTTAATGAAAAAAATAATAATATTAAATAGTATTGAAAGTTACTTTATTTTCTTTATAGAAAATAACCAAACAAAATTAGGAAGACTATTTACGAAAAGTGATCGGTGTAATATACTCCCTCCGTTCACCTATAAGTTTCTCTCTTTCCTTCTCCACTATCAATAGAAAGTGAAATTTTTCTGTGAAATTGATTTATTGCATAGTCAAATCATCAGTTTCATATAAACTTTGCCCTATCAATATATTTATTCTCATTTTTTACACTATATTATAAAATTATCACTATTCCCATTAACTTTTCATCCCAAATTTATTATCTTGGTAATGTTTTCATACTATTGCTTGAGTAGTGCACGATAAATCAGTTTCATATGAAACTTTGCCCTATCAATATATTTATTCTCATTTTTTACACTATATTATAAAATTATCACTATTCCCATTAACTTTTCATCCCAAATTTATTATCTTGGTAATGTTTTCATAACCGAACCGGTTATCGAACCGAATAGACCACCGGTCAGCGGTTCAACCGGTCGGACCGGTTCAACCGGTCGGACCGGTTCAACCGGCGGTTCAACCATTTTCTATGTTTAGTTAAAAAAATAAAATAAATATATACCTACAAAAATTTAAATATATATTTTATAACTTTTCATATCATATTTTATAAATTTTGTCCCACCTCATACATTTATCCCACATCGAAAGTATTGGAGAAAAATTTGGAGAAAAATGTGAAAGGAATATAAATTTAAAATTTTAAATATTTAATATAAATTAATAATTTAATTTAAAAAAGAAAAAAAATTTCCTGGTTATTTAGGTTGAGGCAACTCAACCTGAAATCGGTTATATAGTGTTTTTTAACTTAGGTTGAGCAGTTCGGCCTAATCCGGTTATATAGTGTTTTTTAAACGGTTCAACCCGATTTTGAAAAAAGTGCTGGTCCACTATTTATTATTTTATTAATTTTTTTTTAACAAGAAACTTATTCATGCACATGGACACGAAGTACAACTTTAGATTAAATGAATATTGGAATGGGATGGGAGGCTCAAGGAATCCAAGACATGTCAGGAAAGATGTGTCCGTCAATCACGTGCTGTACAATTACCTGGCTACCACCTATTGTGGGCCACCCCCATAATTGACATGCGCACATTAACAAATATTGACTCAATTGCCCCTCACACATACGATTATTTCTCCCCATGTGATAGGATTAGAGTTAGGTCAATTTATTACCCATTAATTATCCACTGAACAATAAAATGAACGCTAAATTTGTAATTATGAATTTTAGCCCACATTATTGACAACATTTTGGCACTAAAATGTCTCACACTCTCACCAAATTTAGCTTAATAATTTATTTATTTATTGAGCGCTTTTAGATTCCAATGATATGTGCAATATTGTAACTATAATTGAAACAATGTCGTCAAAATCAATGCTACTTATTAAGTCTTGTTTGATTTACTCTAATATCAATAAAATTAAGTAAAAATAAAATAGATCAAGAGGAAAATTAGGGTACTCACTGGGCTGTTGTGTAACGATGAGACCGGCCCCACCGAAAAAGCAAGTGCCAATAGCACGCCCCTTCTTCTGATAGTAACTGTTGAAAGCAAACGAAGCGTGCGCCTCAACCGTGTTAGGATCGAAACACGTGGACCCCGGTTGGATCGGATGGCAGTCAGCCCCTCCTTCACCGCAGGCGTAATCTAGACCCGACTGTAGCTTTTCTTTTTCGGCCTCCGCCTTCGCTACGCACCACGTTTGCCCACTCGCCGTCGCCACCCTCTGCACCCCGCCGGTCATCGGCGGCGCCGTCTCCCGGTATTCCTTCAGCCCCTCCACCGTCAACGGAATGTCGTAAACCTTCTTCTCGTCCGGGTAGAAAAGCCCGAAATTCCTCTCTGAAGTGGGACCCACCTGTTGAGAAATTAATATAAACGAATTAATTCCGCACAATTCTACTAATTTGGCCTTTAATTTAAATAAACACCTTTTTGTTCTCGTTGAAGAGAGCGAAGAGGTAGACGGTGAGATTAGCGTGGGGGCGGAGGGGAGTGCCGCCGCCGGAGAGGACACGGCGGACGAGTCCGCCGTTGTATGCGGCGGCGTTGTCGACGCCGGCGCCGATCTCGTTGGAGTCGCCCTTCGACGGCCACCCGGTTTCGCTGACGATGACGGGGACGTCATCGAATTTCAACGCCGTTATCGCCGCGTAAACGGCGTCAATTTGGGCGTCGAAGAGGGAAAAGTAACGCAAGCCGTTGCCGGCGTCGACGGCGCCGGGATTATGCCGGAAAAGCGCGTAGTCCAGCGAGATGACGTCAGCGTTCGACTCGTAGGCGAAAAACGGGTACACGTTCACCATGAGTGCGGATCCGGTTTTGCGGAGGAACTCAAACATGGGCTTGAAAACGGGCTGGATTAAATCGGGTCGGAACGACCCGGCCGAAGACGGGTAGGAGCTTTGCAAAGCGCTGAGAGCGACGGGCGATGACACCTTGATGACGTCATGGAAGTTGTACCTCACGAGCGCTTGGTGGATGTTGTACATTGCCGGAATGAGGAAGCGCGTGGTGTTGTGCGTGTCGGCGAACACCTCATTTCCGACGGCGACGGCCTCGACGGCGGTTGAAGGATAGTAGGCAGCGACGTTTTTCTGCACCCAGGAGTAGGCGAAGGAGGGGCGGCGGGCGGCGGAGTATAAAAGCTCGTTGGGGAGGTTGACCGTGACTTTTATACCCGACCCGGATAAGGCCTTGAGAACGGCCGGGTCGGAGTCGTAGACCTTGACCCGCTCCAAACCTTGTGATTTTAGGAGCTTAACTACTTTGGCGGCGGAGGGGAGGTTGTTGGCAATCCGGCCGTAGTTTATTCCGATTGACGGCGGATCTGCAATAATTAAAATAAAATTGAACAGAAATTCAACAGTGTAGACAGGCATTGATAAATTAAAAGCATGGAATTAAGTTTTACCTGCAATGGTGAGAAAAGGAAAGAGGATGAAAAGCATGGAAATGTAGAAAAGCTCCATTGGTGAATGCAGAGTGAGAATGGAGAGTGGGAAGGGGTGTGAGGTTAAATGGAGAAGGAGGGGTTGAGTGGGGCCCGGTTATTTCGACACCACGTGGTCCCAGTTGTGGTGGGACCCATGTAGGTCGACCGTTTTGTACAGAACCATTGAATTACAGTATTCCCTATGCATCATAACATACCTGACTTTTATTTAATCGGGAATTATAGTCTATTTTGCTTTGTTTTATTTTGTTTTGTTTTCCTATAATGCCGTTGGTAAATTGACCAAATCAAGAGGAATGTTTACAATTCTTTAATTTTGGAATAAAGGGTCATGTAATTTTGCATGTCTCACATATAATCATATAAGTATCTATTTTATTAATTTTGGGGTCTTTTTAATTATTAAATGTGATTTTTTTATTGAAGAATTGATCTACTTTTTATCTGGATCACATCGACAATCGTCATCATTGTGACTCTAATGTATAAATTTAGCCATTATTTCAATATGAAATTGTTTTTTAAAACCTTTTTATCAATTTCACCTACATATTTGGTATCCCTACTCTTTTTTTAAAAATAACCAAAAAGTTCAAAATCGTCAAAATTAAAAATAAGAATTCCATCTCAAAATATTTTCTAAAATGGGAACTTATGAGTAAAAAATGTACCTTGAGATGAAAGAGGACCATGTTTGACTATCTTCTCTTGCGAGTTTTCCACGTCACGAACAATAATACTTGAAAAACACGTTGGAAGGGGCTCCGTCGTGGGCACTCCAACACTCAAGTAAGAATCAATCTCAAATCACTCTATTCCAAAATAATAAAAACTCGAAAGCATGTATTGTATTCAAAAAATAGTTCGTGTGTGCTTGTGTATACCTAATGGGTATATTTATACCCAGGTTGAGTCAATAACTACATGACTGCTTGGCCTCGCCTTCTGACCACGACTCTGTCCAATAACCTCTCTATATTTTGGGATCTGCTCCACAACTCAATTAGTCCCCCTCTTTAATTCGGTCTCCTCTATAATTCTATCTTATCAACCTACCTATCTCGGAACGACATCGTCTCGGTATTGCTCCCCAATCCTCGCAACAACCTTCCCTAGTTCAAACCATAATTCTCGAACTGGCTAACCACTGCCTAGCTGGACTTAAGTCTATTGGACTGCGTTTACCTGACTGGGCCTCAGCACACTGAAGATCCTTCTCCTAATCGGCCTATTGGCCCATCTTCCTATCTCGGCCCCTACCCACTGGCTTGCCTTGGGGCTAAGCCCATGGTCTAGGCCCAAACCTCCATGTGACCCTTTAAACCTTGCGTCATCGGACTGCTCTTATCTTACCGCCCAAATTTGCTGGGCCGTCTTTATCTAATTGGGTCCAATTCAGCCCTGGGCTTCATGCCCGTGATTTGGGCCCAAACCTCCTCTTTATACTTCTGATCTCTTCAAGGATTGTCTCCATATTCAAACCTTCATGTGTTCTTATCTTAATGGACGACACTGATATCTAGTTGTTTTATTTATTATTATGGGTGGAGGAATGTGAGGAATTAATTCATAAATATTCCTATTCCTTCAAGTTAACCGAAGTAAAAACTGCCTAACCTGGTGAAAGGAGTGTTGCAAATTGCAATGAGGAGTTATATTAATATGTGATATGCGTGTGTTAATTGTGATAATGTGTAGAGTGGAATACAGCATTACAAGATCGATCATGGATGTTAAATAATGGTGGTGATGCAGTACACGTTTTGTATTCTTGTCTTCTCACAATTTATTGACCGATGTCGTCTTGGAAAACGTCGATATTTTGCCACTCCCAACATCAATAATCACACCAATTTCTACTAGTATCATTTACTCCTATTAATTTGGTAATTATTGTACTCCTATCTTATACTACCTCCGTTCCGAACTCAACACTACGGTTACTGTATCGCGGATTTTAAGAAAAAATGATAAAGTGATAAAATGTTGGGGGTTGAAAGAATTGTTTATTAGTATTTTATGTGATAAAGTGATGAATAGTTTGGGGTAGAAAAAATTGTTTATTAGTATTTTATGTGATAAAATGGATATTTTCATTTAAGGAAGTGTTCAGTTAAGTATGAGACGCCTAAAAAAAAAAATTATAAGGTTAAGTTTGAGACCGGGGAGTATACTTTTTCATGTAGTCAAAAATTGCATCTACCCCACTATTTCATTTCATGTACAGATACAAGTACAAGGTCTACTGTCGAACCACTTAATTATAAACTTTAATTTAAATTAATAATAATTTTTTGATTTTTTAAAATTATAACACAATAACAATTTGATAATTCCAGTTATAGATTGAGTATCGGAGTATGTGAGATCGTCTCATTAATTTTTTTATATATAAATTAAATGTACCCGTTAGAGTATATATAGATTAAATGCTACAAAATAATAGTCACTTAAAGTTTGAAGTACAATATATAAAAATGTATAGAGTACTTAAATTTCTCTAATAACAAAATAGACCATAATAATGTTAACGTTGCGTGGTCTATGTTTTAGAATAAAATTAATTTATTAGCCGTTGGAGACGTCAATTAGAAAGGTGATAAAGCCAATAATGTTTGGAATTGGCCCAAAGCTAATAATGTTTTTAACGGCTATATATAACAAAAAATTAATGAAGGAATTTTTTTATAGTTTTTCTCTTGCATTATTTGTAAGGAAAAAGGAAGATTGTTATATAATTATCAAAAACATAAATTATTTAAATATATTTATAAAATTTTCAATTAAGAGAGATTTAAAACCATTATTTAATGCACTAAGTTGAATAAATTAAAAATGTTTGACATACAGATCATGTTCGGACAATATATCAACCATCGACATTAAAGTGAACATTCAGTAGCTTGATCCATTACTAATTGGCAACTCAAATAGTTTATTGATATAATATCAATTGTTTTATTAAAAGCTTTTAATTGATCCATATTGTTCATTTACAGTAGATATATTAATTGTTTTTATATAATAATATTAGCTATGCACTAATTGCACGGTCTCGTTGGTGCACCCAGTCTTCTTTTATTTCTACTATGCATATTTACTTTTTTGGTTTCTTAAAATGATAAAGGGTTGAATTAAATTAGTTGAAAAAAATGGGCAAAGGATATCCAAAAAAGTGAAAAATATTAGTATCACTTTACGCTTTAGTTATCTTTTAGCAAATCAAGAAAGGTGAAATACTACATAAAGAATTAAAAAAAGACAATATAAAGAGGAATCTATCAATTGTGGACAAAAAAGAATGTCAAAATGTTCAACACTTCAAATACCTTTGCACATCACTTTCCTTTAGATAAATTTTTGAAAATAAAAATAAAATAGAGAAAGAGTAGAAGAAAAAAAATCCTACTTAACTAGCAATTTAATGATTTTTAGAATTATTGAGATGAGAAAAGTTGACCAAATAAAAGTAACAGGGAAAAAGTTTTTGAAAATGGAAGAATGTTGGACATAAAATAACAAAAATAAATGTGCAATCAGTAAAAACCCAGACAATTGAAAGTAGTAAACGAAAAAAACACACGTATTAGTAATTACTACTACAATACAACATTACAGATCAACTTGATCCAACTTTGATCTGAATCAAGCATAAACCAATCATTCTTTTTCATTTTATTGTGAGCTTTAATTTTTACTGTCAATTTTTTGTATTTCATATATTGAAATTGATGAATATTGTAAACATCCAATCATTTCAAAAGAGAGCAAAAAAAACTTGGTCGAAAATAGAAAATTGAAAAAAGTTCAGAATTCAACTTACAGACTATTCAGCTCACAACAAACTATGACTGCATCTGCTCTAAGGCAATTAGCGGCGAGGAGAATCCTCTGAAGACTTCGATTCCGTTGAATAGGAAAACGCTATTCAACGATCACATATGTCAAGCATGTCTAGCAGAGCCATGCAACTGTGCTGGTCTCACATTATGTTCGTCCTGAATTTCATTCATAAATGTGAGCTATAAAACATTGAAAGTTCCAGTACTAATCTACATCCGTTTTTATTCCCAAAAGAGTTCAACCGTTTTTGCAATAGGGTAGAAGAAGGGTAGCAATCTATTTCAGCATGTTGTTTTGACGACTTACCTGCACGCCATAAGTAAAAGTTGGTTGTCTAAAATCCAGATGCCCCTGCATAAACACAAGGAACGAAACTTAATGATTTAAGATGTCATTATTCCGTTATCCGAAATAATCAACAGTAAGAATATGAGGTAAAGGGAAACAGTACCAGTTGAGGCATGCTTTGTTGAGTCCCATAAAAACTCTCATGGCTGGAAGAAAGGGACCCCTACAATCCAATCACAAAATCATAATAAATACTCTTTATCGTTTTAATTCACGGTGAATAGGTCTCAAGAGGAAGTCAGTATGGCTTACCAGCCCCTGCATAGTCTGCTGACCAACAAAGTAAGCATCATGGGGTGGCTCCATCAGATTTAACTGGATCAATTATAAGAGCTGAGTTATATAAAACTTATAACTCATCGTGTTGTAAGGTAAAAAAGCAAATACTTTTATACACCAGTTGCATCATGCAACTCAAGTGCATTTTTAAATGGTGTTAGTTGATTTACTGTATTAGTTAGTCCATATTAATTGTTTTCACTGAACAGTATAAGTTGTTCTAATTTAACAGCATTAATTATTCACCAGTTGCACCGAGCAACTAGAGCACCCAAATGTCACTCCACAAGATTTGTATATGCAGCATGATAATCGATCAAAGAAAGCTTTTATTAATATATTGTCGAGGGTTGCACAAAACCATACCAGTCCGTGTACATGTTGTTGGGACCCATAGTATCCATTTAAGGGAATTCCCTCCGAGCTCAGATGTTCCTATAAGGCCAAAAAAAGTTATCAAAATAGGTTTGACAAGCATATAAAGCAGGGGATGCTTAGTGGTCTCAATTCTGATTAGTCATACCAAGATCCTAATAAACCAATACAAATTTTATGAATGCAAGAGTATAGCTTACCATTTGCTGTAAACTCTCTTGAGTGTCGATAACAACTGCATCTGGCTCTGGCTGTAACTGAGAGAAAAAACTTTGCTTCAAACAAGGAAGCGAAGATAGATATATGTAATAGAAATAACTTCCATCCAACCTTTCTTTTCTTGTTCGTGCTCCTTTTCTTAGTTTTCGTCGCAAGGAGAATTTGGTTCTCTTCTTCACCACAACGAATTCCAACAGAGCATTCTACAGCACTTCTGTTATTTATATTCACACAGTTCTTCAGAGCATCAACTAAAGCACGACATGCAATGCTGCAATTCTCTTCACTAAAGGAACCTTCTTCTCCTAATTGAATAGCACGTTTGCATAGATCATTGTATCTTTGTACCCTCGTTTGGATTCTCTCAGTTCCCTCTACCAATGATTGCTTGCTTTTTGCATCCTTTGTCCACCTCTTGAGGATATATCGAGATGGGATACTTGAAAGACCACATATTTGGAGTACAATCATTGAATGCCTGCAAAGGAAACCTTTGTATTCAAACATTAGACAAGAACAAGAAACCTCTGAATTTTCCTCGTTCCATGTAACCACAAAATTTTCATTCTTTTCACAGTCGTCTACTCTAAAAGTAGTATTGCCTCCATTCTCCGATTCTTTCTTGGGATGACATCCTACCACACCCAAAACCTCGATTTGGAATCTTCTAAATATCGCATGGGTATAGATAGTCGACATCTGTTTTTCCCAAGGAGAAGGAGACTTAAGCGCTGGCTGTTTGTGCCAGGTGTCAAAGTTCGCCATGTCTTCCTCTTCATACCTATTCCGAAGTATTGCCCCGTATTGTCTCACAAACTCTTTCAGATTGATCTTTTTGTGAATGTACTTGTCAAAAAAAGCATTCACACTTTCAGATCGCTGATGTGTGGACATTCCAGCCAAAAACGTGTCCCTCATGAATGCGGGAACCCATTTTTTACGGTCCGCATACAGCGAATGAACCCATTCATTTTCTTGTAGCTCGAATCTACTTACCATCTTCCACCATCTCATATCAAAATCTTCATCTGTTATCGACTTGAAAATACACTTGTTGAATTTTCTCATAAAATTTTCATGATGTCTGAGTACATGAGCAAGATTTTCAGTTATTCTTTCCAATACATGCCACAGAGCAAAGCAATGACGGGAATATGGGAGAACTTCTTCAATAGCTGATTTTAATTGTTTATCTTGATCACTGATAATAGCTTTTGGAGCTTGCCCACCTGTTGACCTGAGCCAAGTCTTCATTAACCAAACAAATGTTGGTTTAGTTTCATCAGCTAGTAGAGCACATCCAAGCAACATAGGCTGAAAATGATGGTTCACCCCTATGAACAGAGCAATAGGCATCTTCTCGTTGCTTTTAGTGTAACTGGTGTCAAAGAAAACAACATCATTGAAGCTGACATAATCTTTCCTACTTTTTGCATCAATCCAGAACAAGTTCCTTATATGTTGTTCTTCGTTCAAGTCAATCGCATAAAAGAAAAAAGGATTCTCTTTCTGGATTTGGATAAAATATTCTAGCATAACTTGACCATCCCCCTCTTCTAATGCCAAATACCTACCTCTTTCAAACTGTTGATCTAAGTCATTCTTGCTGAGACAAGTAGTTTGACTGCCACTAGACTGTCTAGACATCTCAACAAACATCTTTCTTGTCCGCTCACTAACCGCGTGTAGAATATCTATATTATTCTTTTCGGCTAATTTTACATTCCTATGAATACGAAAATGATATGCTAAAGCAGGCAAAAGTTCGTGATTATGCTCCTTTATAAACTCATGAATATACCATTTTCCATCTCGTTTCCTCTTGACATGCATACTGGCTTTACAATCTGTCTTCTTAACGCTCGGCCTTCTACTAACACCGCTCTCCGATTCTGGTGTGACCCCATATCTTGAACATGCGAATTTGGCATCGATGAATTCTTTTGTCTTTTTGGAACGACGGCTGTTTTTAATCGACGTGGTGAACCCCATAGACTTTGCATACTCCTGATAAAAAGAATAAGCTGCCTCATGGGAATCGAATTCAATGCCATCATGCGGTTCAAAGTTATCTCCTTCAATTCCCACAATATCTCTTCTAGAAGAACTACTTGCTTGTCCATCCCTATTTTCTGCAGTATCTACAATGTCAACCATATTCAAAGCAATCCCTTCTTCACCACCTTCCACATTCTCCTCAAAACCCACCATACCATCTACAGAATTTCGAACTAAGTGCTCCCAGAGTTGATTATGCTACATACATAAGAAACTCAATCTTCACCTGAAAATTGCACAAAATGAAAGCTAAGAAACTGCACTTTTTCTCACTGCCCACCATTAAAATTACGCAATAATTCAAGCTACTGTTGAAAATTAAAACATGATATCATAAACACAAACGAGAAATGAAAACCAAAATACATACGTATATCACAAATAATAGCTGCCTTCTACACTGTCAATAGCTAAATTACAAAAAAGATCACACCATGGTTTCCCAATTGATCCAATCGGTGAGACCAGAAAGACTCCATTTCAAATATTCGTACTTCCGTTACAAAACAGAAAAATTAATAAAAAAATTAGCGAAATAATACAAATAGAAAGGAATTGAATTCAAAGAGCTAGATAACTTGCCGGTATTTCGGGAATCCACAAACATTTGGGTTTACGAATCTTTAATTTGTTGCAGCTGCTTCGCCGGACAATTCTCAAGGGGTTTTCAGTGTGAAATTCGAATTCCGATTAAAAAAAATGGTGGGTAACGACTGACGCCTACACATTGAACAGGTAGATCCCACAAAACTGTTAATTTCTAAAATGACCTCCATCTAATCTGATTTATCATTTTGCCCCAAAAGATGATACAATAATGATATATGGGCCGGGTATTTCTAAGAAACGGGTATGGATAGTTTAATGAGTCTTTTGCACTAGTGGTGGATAATAAATATGATAACATAATAATATATCTTAAATATATTGATAATTTGATTTGATGGACTGATTTTATTGAGTTGGTATCTTTGTGAAAACTTTGTTCAACCTGTTTTTTTAAAAAGTCTGGTTTTTAAAGAATATAACATACACTTTAGTAATATAAATCACACACTTCAGATTATCACTACTTATACTTTTCTTTATAATATAAATCACACCCTTCACTTTTTATGAGTATCTTTCTTTTTATAGTAAAAAGTCACACACTTTACAGTAAAAAGTCACACACTTTAGTAATATAAGTCACACTCCTTAACCAATTTCACCGTAAAACTTGTTCACACTATACTTTGTCGATTTTATTTGATCAATTTTGATAAACTTATGAGTCGAAACATTAATTGATTCAAATTTTAGGAGATTATGAGAATTATTGTTACATCAATATAAATAATATTAATCGCAGTATGTTTTTGATATCATGAAGTATTTCTATGTTTTAACTATGCTTTAGGAATTTTTTAGTATTTTAATTTTTTATCAATTATTAGAATACACAAAAACACCTTCTCCTCTTATAAAAAGTAATTTTTTTTTTTTATAATTGTGGTGACCTAACTTTTTTTCTGATATCTTAAAAAAATTACATTTTTAAATTTAAATAGTGATTAAAAATAGACACTAAATAACACAGAACACAAATGAAACACTGAATTGAATTATAGCAAGTTAACGTTAGAAATTAGAATGTCTAATTGATTAATTTCATAATGACAATAAACTTTCCATCATTAAATAGAATTCATTAATGACTCAAATCATTTAAAAAAATATATAAAGTAAATATGTTAAAATTAATAAAAACCTGATGTTATATAGAAAAAAGGACGTATTTTAAATAAAAAAAACGGTAATAAATACTTGGGACCTAACCAACAAGAATACCACATTAAAAGCACCTATCTTTATTTCAGAATGTATGAATGTAAAATAGCTTAATTGCTCTTTATACCAACTTCATTTTTGAGTTTCAACACACATAAACACACACAGACCGTGCCTCAACTTCCCCTGCCGTCGATTTGTCAACGTGTGTTTTGTAGTTTGTATTTCTTGCACCCACCAAAGAAAGAACGGACAAAGTTTGACCTCCGGTGTTTTTTGTACTTTTTTCTTGGACCCTTGTGGAAATTGAGTGGAATATTCTGATTATTCGGAAGATAATGGGAAAAGGGTTTCTGTTTGGGAGTTTTCTTCTTCTTTTTTTCTTTTAAAATTGATTTTGTTTTTTGATTTTTTTTTAGCTGAGCCCAGTTGAGCAAGATTGATTTTTTCAGAGAAAAGAGGGGATTTTTTCACGCAGTAAGTGGTGGAGTGTGTGTGGATTAAGATTGGGAGACAGACAGCAGAGGGTGGGAGAAAGTGATTGTGGTGAAGTGTGAGAAAGTGATGGTGAGGAAACATGGCTGGCAGTTGCCCGCACATACCTTTCAGGTTCTTGTTTTAGCTCATTTTCTTCATTTTTCAATTATTTTTTTGTTCCTTTAATTTTATGTGTTTTTGCAGTGATGGTATTTGTGTTTTGTTCATGGTTAACTGTGTGATTGAATTGCTGATGAGGGTCATGAGCTGAAATTTGTTATGAAATTGGGGGTGGGTTGTGGTGTCTGTGTTTGAAATTTAGATGTGAACTGCAAGCCCTAATTGGGTAATCAGAAATCTTACTAAAGATCCATACTTTGATGCAACCATTCTGTTTTATTCAAATCCACTCTTGTCTGCCTTTTCTGTTTGATGGTTTTTAATTATGATAACAAATGCAATTCACTTCTGTAGTGATGTAATCTTCTGTAAATGATAATGGGGTTTAGTTCAAATTGTTATTTAATTTGATTGATAATTTCTATTCATAGCTTTTCAGATACCAGTTCATTGACTACAACTTTGTATTTATGTTCCACAGGTTGTTGCTATCACGGTATTTTGCTTGTTAGTGGTAGCATTTTATGCCTTCTTTGCTCCATTCCTTGGTGGCCAAATTTGGGAGTATGTTCTCATTGGTGTCTATTCCCCAGTGGTATGTGAATTATCGGCATACATGATGGCTTATTGATTACAACCTTCTTATTTTTTGCACAGAAATTAGCATGGACAGTAATATTGTTTGAAATAGCCTTGTGAAATTGGCTCACTAGATAGGCTTCATTATTAGAATAAAACATTGAAAGAATAAGTTAATATGCGTTCATTTGATTCATCATCTTGATGATTCCAAGTCCCTCAGATATTTGACATTTCATTTGAAACAGAATGTCTGCTTAATTTAAATTGAAGGATTTCTTTAAATGCAGGCACTGTTAGTTTTCATTCTTTATGTTCGGTCTACTGCAATTAACCCGGCAGACCCTGGTATCATGTCTAAATTTGATCCTGAGTTAATGAATGAAGCAAGGGAAAAGCACGAATTGATCTCCCATGGAATGAGCAGGAAATTTGATGAAGTTAGCAATGGAACTCATTCATGTGCGTCTTCTCCTTCACGAAGTTCCTTTGCAGGCGCTAATTCTAGCAAAAAAGGTTCGGTTGAGTCTGTGAAGTCTGTGAAGTCTGTGAAATCGAATGCTGAAGTTATCTCTCCGAGAAGGAATACCTTCTGCCATTATTTTGGGGGATTTTTTTGTGCAATCTTTGTTCTTGAAGATTGCCGTAAACAAGATGAAGCAGCTGAGGAAGGCACTGGTGAAGATGCCCTGTTTTGCACGCTGTGTAATGCTGAGGTAGGTAATTAGTTTCCACATGAAGACAGTAAAAGAATACTGTTATTACTAGTGGGTATTTGCATTTGCTTTTTAAAGCTTCTGCTTTTACTCTTTACTTGTAAAAATTGAGATGAGTGTTCTCAGATAAATGTTTCTGCTTCTAACTACTATTAAAAAAAAAAGCAACTTTTGGCTAAAATAAGAACCACGTTCGCCCTTACTTTTAGCTGTTTTGGGTTAAAAGCAATTTTACTCACAAACATCATCTACTTTTGATTTACCACATTTAATTCTGTATAGGTTCGCAAGTTCAGCAAGCATTGCCGAAGTTGTGACAAGTGCGTTGATGGATTTGATCACCATTGTCGGGTACATCCCTTGATGTCATGCATCTTTCCTATCTTCTAAAAAAGGTTTAATTGAATTAACATCATTGTTTTCATGCTCTGTAGTGGCTCAATAACTGTGTGGGGCGGAAAAACTACATAACGTTTATCTCACTCATGGCCATGAGTTTAGTGTGGGTAAGTCTTACGGGCTTTTGACCTTAAACATTATGGATGATTGATCTCAGTCTCACCCCATGTATTTTCATAGCTCATGATTGAAGCTGGAGTGGGCATTGGTGTTCTAGTTCGTTGCTTCGTTAATAAGAATCATATGGAGGCTGCAATAGTTGATAGGCTAGGCAATGGTTTCTCTCGTGCCCCGTTTGCAACTGTTGTGGTAATGCCATCTTGTTATACCATATGTAATCATAAACTAGATGTATTCGCATTTGATTTATTGACCCGTTCCATTCTGCAGATCATATGCACAGCAGTGTCTTTGCTGGCCTGTGTCCCGTTAGCTGAACTTTTCTTTTTTCACATGATACTAGTTAGAAAGGTTAGTCGTCGTACTTCTAATTTTATATGTGTTTCCTTATCAACTTAGGTGGTGTTTGCAAACTCAAGTGAAGGGGCAGAATCACTTTTTTTTTAAGTTATCCCTCACGGCCTTGGATTCTGAGAAGTGTTTTTAAACTGTGAGTTTGCAAACACCTATAAAGTGAGTCAAAATCACTTTTTTTCAAAAGCTATCCCTCACATCTTTGAAAAGAAAAGTGATTCTGGAAGCTGTTTTTAGAGTTTGAAAACACAACCTTAGTATGTCGACATGTCGAGAATATGGTGGACTCATCTGAATTTTCTCATGCCCTATTTGTTTCTTGGTAATTATAGGGAATTACAACATACGAATATGTTGTGGCAATGAGGGCTATGAGTGAAGTGCCTGCAGGAGCATCTGTAGACGAGGAACTCCCCAACATTATATATTCTCCGTCTGGGTCCGCGACTACTGGGTTCAGCGGCGGAAGCTCGTTGGGACTGCAATATAAGGGAGCATGGTGCACCCCTCCTCGTGTGTTCGTAGATTATCAGGTATGCACATATACATATTCTCTACATATTTATTTCAATTACGGATGACCTTAACAAGTTCACTCTATCAGGAAGAAGTTGCACCGCAGTTAGGACCAGGAATGGTCCCGTCTACAGTTGATCCGGATGCTACTGGTTCGGGTGATAAGACGAACAAGGGACCGAAAAAAGGCGTTCGTATCAGTGCCTGGAAGCTTGCTAAACTAGATTCAAACGAGGCGATGAAAGCGGCTGCTAAAGCAAGGGCGTCGTCTTCTGTACTGCGCCCTGTTGATGGTCGTCATCTGCCCGATTCTGAAATGAGTTCTAGCGAAAATGCCAGTGTTAGAAGCAGTATGAGCACCGAAACGGGAGGGAACAAAGATACGAGAATCGATCATCGTCCCTCGTTCGCTCCCAGTCAAGGTAGTCGGGACGAATACGAAACGGGCACTCAGAGTGTGAGCAGTTTCAGCAGCCCCACCCACGCCCACGAGTCCGTCTCACTAAGCCCGCTTCCTCTATCTCACGGCCCGAACCTGAACCCTAACCCTGACCGGATCCCCTTGCTGCTGTGCCTATAAGAAACAATACAGTTTTCCACAACTCGTCTGGATTTGACGAAAAAATCATGCAACGACATAGCGGTGCTGACCCGCTACCTCCGCCTGCTCAGGCGACGTCCTTCATTAGAGACGTTAAACGAACATCTGTTGTTTGGGATCAAGAAGCTGGAAGATACGTCTCCGTTCCAGTATCAGCTTCAGAAGCCCGTAAACGGCCATCTTTACCAGCAGTAGCACCGAATGCCAATGCACCAACGAGTAATCAAGATAAATGGCCTGTTAGAGAGCCTTCACAAGCTGTACCAAAACCTGCAGTCCAAGAATCGGAAAAGCTAACGTACTCGGGAGAATCCATCTTCTTCGGGGGCCCACTTCTGAGCGCTCCGATCAGGGCTGGCGGACAGGATAGACTGCCTAGGTATAAGAGGGACGCCGTCTCCAACCAGCTTCCCATCTTCATTCCCGGCGATTTTGAACTCAACCCTCCTCCATCCGGATCAGGGTCACAAGTAACTTATTCGACCTAATTTGGAAAACTTTATGGTGGTGCATTTGTGCATACGCTGCGGAGACGAGCTGCAGAGTGGAAGAAACTTCTCGAGCCCCATTGGGAACCTCCCTTGGTCAGTGGTGGGGTTTCCAGCGGTTTCTTCTGATGGGAGAGTTTTTCTTGAAAGTTAGTTATGGTTTTTACCACGAAAGTAGCTACAAACTAACTTGTCTCAACACAATTTACTCCTCTGTATCTTTTTGGGATTTATGGCCAATTTGTTGATTTTATGTATGTATAATGTCTGCGAGATCTTCACATTCATATACATGTATGAACCTGGTTCACTTCTTATCTATATTTTGAGAATCCGTGATGTTTTATTGTCCGTCCAATTCGAAATATATGATGTATTGAATACATGTTTCTTGCATGTTCTCATTACAAAAAATAAAATTGAAATTAATATTACAAAGACTTTTAAATTAATTGTCCAATTATATTCGTGTATCGGTTACTAATTTAGGAAAGAAATGTAAAATATTTAAAGTGAAAAGTGAGAATACATCATTTAATTTGTGCATATTCGTGCAATACATCATTTAATTTGTAAATGAGATGAATGGTTATAACAAACTAGTTTATAATGATTTTTATTTTTAAAAAAAATTACTATTAAGAGATTTTAATTAATTCTAATATAGGGAGGATTCTATTGTTTATTAACACCGCTTGCTTGGTTAAAATGCAATTGGGCTTCTTTCCAAAAAATAAAAGAAAAAGGCAATTGGTTCTGTTTTAACCATTTTTTTTTTTACTAGATGATCACATTGAAATTAGGAATTTTTGCACATGAATGATCACTATTCTAATAGGTTGAATGTAATGTTTGTCATTCATTTTCTAGTATTTATATGAATGTGTTTATATTAGACTACTTTGTAAGTGAGAGAATTATATGCCATCTAAAAAGGTTTCGAAACAGAGAGAGGGGTCAGGAATAATCTATTTATTTAATTTCCTCAACACTCCCCACTCGTGGGCCAATCATTGTCTTATCTTTCTGGGAGGAGGCCCAATAGAGTGGACAATTTAAATGGGTGGAGTGCTTCCACGAATCGAACCCACAACCCAAGCTATGATACCATTAGAGAGAATTCGTCTCATCTAAAAAAGCCTAGAAACATGAGAGAGGCTAGAAATAATTTATTTATTTAATTTCCATCAACAGTAACAATCCAGCCTAATATGAATAAAAACTTTTTCATAATTTAAGCCACATACATTAATTGAACAATAGTAATAAGGTTGAATGAGAAATTAACAAAATAAAATTAAAGAGTGATAGAAAATCCAACATTAATAGTGTTCAACACAAAGAAAATAAAGTGAGACAAGCAAGCATATATATACATTAAAATTGAAAGTTTAAGAGCAAATCCTCTTGTACTGATCGCACAATCCTCCTCAGAAACAGACATCCAATAAACAGCAGCAGCATAAACCAGCACAACTGCAACCAAATAAATCAACAATAATAAAATAAAAGTTAAAACACATTAAGCAAAAATTGTAAGTTTGTAATGACCGAAGATCCAATTATGTTAATTCAATTTCTCAAAAATTAAATACAATAATTTTCATTTTTTTTTCTTAATTACTGTATCATGTTAGGATGAAATTAATTGGACGAAGCATATAAAAATAAAATAAGATTACACGTATAGTGGTGGAAAATTTACCGAAAATACCGGTATACTGGCATACCGTACCGAAAATATACCGAATTTACCGGAATTTTCGGTATGGTATGGTACCATACCGGAATTTTCGGTACGGTATGGTACCATACCGGAATTTTTGGTATCTTATAAAATAAATTTTAAAAGTCTTGGTATATCGAATATATACCAAAGATATAAAATATTTTTCGGATATCTTAAGATATCTTGATACATTGGATATATACCGTATCATATTTAGAAAAATATATAATATATATTTTTATTTTTTAATTTAATTAATACATTGGATATATACCGTACATTTGAAATTTATCCTTTTATTTTGAATTGTCTCAGTGGGATTCCTGATTCAAGCTGAAAATTGGAATTCGTAATTTTTTTTTGAGTGTTCCCATAGTTAAAAAATCAGTCTTTAAGGGAGATATATGTTGTTAAGAGATTATTATTTATAAAATATAGATTTTTAAATAAATAATCAAGGTATGAAACGGTATACTGTTAGTTCAGTATGTACCGAAAATTTTGGTACGGTACGGTATATCGAAATTTCGGTACGGTATACGGTATGTGATTTTAACATACCGAAATTACGGTATACTGAACTTCGATATACCGTAATTTTTGGTACGGTACGATATGAATTTTCACATACCGTAAATTACGGTATGGTATATGGTATGACCGATACGGTACGGTACTGTATGGTATGCCACCCCTATGCACGTCTATAGAGTATAGACTATATGTAATATTTATACAAGTATTTTTTTTCTTAAATATCACATTTTAAAATTTTAGCGCAGTCACCGTACATACATAAGACGGGTACAAATTAGCTCAAATCAACATTTATCATTTCTACTAATGTGCCCAAATTATATTCCTCTCATCATGTGACCGTATCACACAAGTGTGCGTCTAAAATTTGTGTATAATTGGAGAACATGAAATTTAGATTGGAAACATATATATTGGGATGTTTCATTTTACTAACTTAATTTGTGATAAAAACAAACACAAAAAAATACATATAGCTCATGCATGTTTTCACCGTTATAAAAAGTGTATATAAGATGAAAAAAATTGTTAAAAGAGTAGAAGAAGGTAAAGTAAGTAACTAAGTTAGACTAACCATCCTCTCCAGAATCCATCACCTCTGGATTGGGTGGTGGCCGGAGAAACTTCATCTTTCGTCGGATAAGCTGCCGGTGGCGGCGCAGCCATGTGATCCGCCGGATATGCAGGTGGCGGATAAACAGCTGCAAAATCAATCAATTCATAAATAAATTAATACATTAATCAAACACTTTTTTGCACATGTACACACACATATTACATACCTTGAGGTTGGTTGTAGTTGCTCATGGAGATTATAATTAATTGGAAAAACAAGATAATATCTAGTTAATAATTTTATGATAAGATAACAAATTAATTTAAACAAGAAATGTATATATAGGGTGGCCGGGGGTGGAGTGGGTGGTATTGAAGGTGGAGTAGTTGTGTGAGATTGCTTAATGGAGACGGATTCATATTTTGCGAGAGAGAAAAATCCACCACCTATATATAGTTTCTAGGCTTTTCAACATATTAATTAACCAACTTTGTCTTTATGTCTCAAGCCCTTTTTCAAAATTTTTTTAAGGAAGAGATTTAGAAACTCCTCCCACCCACCGAGCTCACAAATTTGGGTGGGTTGTAGAATTAAACGTCTTTGAAATAAAAATAAAAAAGACACTTGTTTTTTCCCACATGAGGTTCGAATCTGTATTGTCAGATAATTTATCCCCACATCACCACAAATCTTACCACTAGACTATGTCTTTGGGCATACTTTTCAACTTTATTTTAATCAGTAGTATTGTATATCCAAGTAGGACAATTTTTTTTAAATAGTACTCAAGGTAATACTAGTACATTCTTTTAGTTAAAAAGTAGGGTGTTTTTTTACTACGACGGTCGGTGTCGTCTTGTTGTCGATAATTAAATCAAATCTTTATTGTCAATCTTTTTATCGATCTTGACAAATCATGTCTGAGTTTAATATTTTTAAATTATTTTTCAAATTATATTATTTACCATTTTAACCTCTCTCAAATCAAATTAAAAAATAACATATTAAATTTATTTTTTCTAAACCTAAAAAACAAATAACCGAGACCACAATTTCAATTCACGAAACACACTTCACATTTCACGGCAATAACATATTTTTCTAAACCTAAATAATAATTTCAAATTCACGAAATACAATTCAGTTCACGGGAATCATGTTCATCGAGACCATAGTTCCTGGTGTTGCCTACAGTTCGCCGGCGACGCCAGAATAGACGGCATCATCACCGTTTCTGGTGTTACTTACAATTCACCGGCGACGCCAGACCAGACACCATCACCGTCGTTTCTGGTGTTGCCCACAATTCACCAGAGACCATCTACTTGACCCTGCAACCACTCTCCCTTGTCGTCCAAATTTCTCTATTGTTGGTTCTTTTCGCACCTTCGATTACTCGATCTCTCTGATCATCCTTAGAACTCTAATCAAGCTCCAAAAATCAATACTCCATTTTTCTATATTAGAAACATCAAACAAATAAACTCATCGATTTGGGATTTGAGGATCCAGAGCGTTGGTAGTTGGATTTCTGGAATTTGCGTATGAAGTTTTTTAATTTGGAGTCTCGAACATTCTTTCATGAGCACAGGTATGTAAAAATTTTTGGTTTGGATTCTGGAAATTTTGGATTCGAATTTTGGAATTTGCTTGATAGAGAGCACGGGTATGGAATTTTTTGAGCGAAACCCAAATTAGGGTATAAAAAACCTGACTTCTTCGGTAGTTTGTACTTTGGATAGATCTCAGTTTTTTTATGTTCTTCACTATTGCTGCTAATGTGCTCAAGGGTATTTGCATCCACTAATTATTCATTTTCCTCCCCTAGTAAAAGAATGTATAGTGTTGGTGAGCTAGGTTTAAGTAATTCTGCTTTGCATTGAAAGAGCTATAATTCATGAAGTACCAACTGTAATGATTGAGTAATTGTTTGGTTTAGGGGACTTTTTATTGTGATTTTCTGCTTTGATTAATTTACTCATTTATATCCATGTAGAATGAAGATGCTGGTTTTCCTTTATGGATATCTATATGCTATATAAAAGATTGAATATTGTTAGGATGGTCAGTTTGTGCATGTCAGGTCCTCCGTCTTTCTTTTCTACGTGGCTTCTTCTGAGTCGTCACAGACTTGCTCCCATCTTCTCTCTTTAGATATAGGTTTTACTTATGCTTATAGGTTAATTATTACCTTTTTTTCAGTGTCGTTCTTCAATTTCTTGTTAGATTTAAGGTTCCTAATTCAGGTTTACTTGGAACGATCGATTAGATTTATGAGTTTGTCTTTTTGGGCTCTGGTAATCTATACTCCCTCCATTTTTATATGTTCACCTCTGTGGCTTCATTCATGATTTAGGTGAAAACGGGTGTCAGATATATTCTTTTCCCAACCCTTTTTGGCATAGGAAGTTAATTTAATTTCAGTTAAGAACAATATCAGACTGCAAGACTTAGCTATTAGTAATATCCTCAAAAAGGAAAATAACTATAGTTTATATATAAACTCATGCCAGTGTAGGCAAGATTAGTTCTAAACAGAGCTTCTTATTCAAATATTTTTTCCTGGTGCTAGAAAATACTTATTTTGTAATTGTACTATGATTTCATAAACCTAATTCTTTAGTAATTCTTTAGAAGCAGCTATTTAATTAGGATATAAACTTCTAATGAACTTAGTACTTGGTTAAAGAGTTTTAAGGTTATTCCACTTTTGTTTGATATGAGTTATCTGAAGCTATCAGTAAAACCAAGCAAGAAACTATTAAGGCCACAATTATATTTTGTGTGTTTCCTATGCACTTTGAAACTTCTCTCTTTTTGTTAATCTAGTCTTGCAATTCCAGAAGTGCGATGGCAGGTTAAACATAAAAGAGCACAGTACATAGCTGTATAATTAACAAAGAGAAACTTTTGATAAACTTATACTTCATAATAATGAGCGTCGAAACGTTGAATTTTTCTAATTTGATGCAAGATATAGATGTGAAATGTCCGGTAGAGGGAATAATGTTTTTTAAGGACAGTATATTTTAAAATTACTCAATATTTTAAAGGCTTGGAAATGTCAGGTAGAGGAAATGTAGGACAGTATATTTATAGAACAATATGTTTTAAAATTTGTAAATATAGGACAATATGCTTTAAAAATATGTAAATGTAGAACAATTGAGCCTGAATCTCTCAGCCCAATTTTGGCTTATTCGGGCTCAACTGTCCTACCTTTACAGATTTAAAACATATTGTCCTATTTTTACATATTTTAAAACTTATTGTTCTACATTTCCAAATCAATAAAATTATTATCCTTAAAATACAACCCCATAAAGTTATTGTCCTAGAAAAATATTTTTCCCTGTCAGATAGATAAGGAATGGAAAGTACTCAATATTTTTTGCATTGACTGATCAATATAAATATTTTCAAACTTGGTATTGTCAAGTGGATAAACCCCAACCCCCCCCCCCACCCCCAAAACCATTTTCTGTCTTTCATGCTAATGTTGACAAAAATCGGACAATTAACTGCAGTTGACTTTTTTATGAAGACCATGACATAAAGTAGAGAAAGAAGGGACTTTGAACATGACTATTCATTATTTTTACAAGGATGTGAGTGTGTCTGTATTTCTTCATTCATTGCACTCGAATTATCATATTGTTACGAATTTGTCATCATTCATTACTGTAATATCATGGTTGAACTTACTTTACTTTAATTATTATTAATTTACTAGCATGTATTAATGGAGCTGAGCTGACACATGCTATGCCACATTGGGATGGAGAATGAACCTACGAGGTGAAGTTCTTGATGATGCCGAACCTGACAAAGTAATGGATCAATCGCATGTTATACTTCTTGAAATTGGTTTCTCAATCTTTTCTTCAATGCCAACGATGTGAGCTTTGCATCCATCCTGATAATCTTGGAAATAAGGATGGGGATTCTAGTGTTCCCTTATCCTCTCAAGAACATGTTGCACCACATATGCTTGGTATTTATTTATGTTTTTATTTATTCTATTTGATTCGAAGAGAAGAACTGGTAAAATATTGTGCTAATGGGTTTTTACTTTCAATGGTGAAAAAACAAACGAGGCAATGTTGTCATGATTTTTATACGTGTTTTCTAATTTGATAATTATCATTTTCTGCAACTCATTCTTATCATTGTTGGGTTTACAGGCCTCCTATTGGGACATCTCTTGGAAAAAACATTGTCAATTGTATTGAGATCTGGGGAAAATTTCATTTTACGTCCTGTAAGTTTGGTTCATTCCAAAATAAATCCTTTATATTTCTGCTTTATCATTTTTGGTCCTAGGATGTATGATTTTCGTCCTTTTTTTTTTACCAATTTTGATCCTTTTTCGTCGGAGAATTTTAATATTTGGGGATTCCGGCCAATTTTTCAATTTTTGTCCTTTATGTGTCCAATTTTGGTCCTTTATGTTTATTTTTATTAACAAATCTATAAATTCTGTAATTTATATTAATCAATCTATAAACTAAAAATCCTATAAATTAAAAATACAACAAATAAAACATGAAAATAAAAATTTAACCAAATAAGATATAAAAATTATTAAAATAATAAAAATTATGATTAAATTAATAAATTCTAAAAAAAACTATAAACTGTTAATAGATTTTGAATATTTATTGAATTTTGAATTTATAGATTTGTTAATACAAATAAACATAAAGGACCAAAATTGGACAAAAGAAGGATCAAAATTGTACAATTGGCCGGAATTCCCAAATATTAAAATTTTCCGATGAAAAAGGACCAAAATTGGTCAAAAAGGATGAAAATCGTATGCCCTAGGACCAAAAATTATAAAACAGAAATATAAAGGATTTATTTTAGAATGGGCCAGACTTACAAGACGTAAAATGAAATTTTCCCGATCTGCGCTTATAGTATGATGAGATGCGTTTGTTCAAAATTATTTGCATTTCTAGAGCTTTGGAACAAATTAGTGGTTTATTTGACTGTAGAAAACATGCCCAAATGGGTTTTAGAACTTTTTAATAATTGGTTAAAATGCGTTGATTTTCTTGATCGTTGGGCTGCTTCTCTTGAACTTTTATGGTTCTATAGATTTTCTTTTGTTTCACTTTTTTTTTTATCTGTGAGATGCTTCTCTAGAATTTCTATAGGTCTAGTTTATTCTTTAGAAAACAAATAATGGAACACGTATCGTTATGAGAATGAACAACTATATATTTATTATTTATCCATCTTCACATACAAAACGATGAGAATTAACAATTATATATTTATTATTTATCCACCTTCACATACTCTTTATTATGATTAAGATATAAAATGCGAATAAAAACATAAATAAAGTCATTTATATATGAAAAACAGAATAATGACTCATACAAAGTTATAACGAAGGCCGTTATGGACACTCACGGTCATATATTCATTGTTCATCTACCTTCACGTGCCCATTGCTATGATTAAGATATAAAATGTGGATAAAAACACAACTATTTTGACATATTTAAAATATTTTAGTTAATTTTGCTTTTAAAAATATTTTAGCGGATTTCGAATATCTTATTCATCGGACGGTAAATAATTGAACAATCATTTAACTCTTTCATATGTTAATATTAATGTAGAGTGGTGAAATTCGATAATGATTCTCAATCACACGACGTTCACTCTTATACTTAGTTTTCTTTGATAATACGTCTAAAATCGCAAACTGAGGATATCTGAATATTATTTTTCCACTCGAAATTTAGATAATGACATGGATGTCATTATGATCATTTATGATTATAAATTCATTAGTTTTCCAACTTATTATAAAAAGCATATGCCAATATAAAATTAGGGCTTGAAAACATAAGAAATTTTAATCTCGACATAGATGTTGTTATAGCGTCACGATCGTCGCTATGAACACTTAGACTGTAAAATCATAATTTTCCCGCCTTTATATGTTTTTTAACATTTTGAACATAAAAAATGGTATGTGACAACATAAATAAGAGTTTGAAATCATTATAAATCGTATTAACGACATTGATGGTGTTATAAGAACACACAAGTGTCGTTATGAATACTTATGACTATTAGCTACCATTCTCTAGCTTTCACACGTTTTTTTTTTTATTTTTTGAAATTAAAAAGTGTAGTATAAGACAACATAAAATGAGAATTTGAAATCATTAGAAATTGTAATAGTGATATAAATTCGTTATAACAAAGTGCATTTCCTTATGAACACTTATTGACAATGAATTCATCATTATTCTCTTTACTTCACTCGTTTCTTTAATACTATTTTTAACATAACAATTAATAAAGGTATATGATAACATAAATAAGAGTTTAAAATAATCACTATAAATTGCCATGACATAGATGTCATTATAACGAAGTGCATGTCAATATGAACACTTATGAGTATGACTACGAATTTATCACTCTCTTTATTTGAGGCTTTTGTTTTTTACTACTTTTGTTTATTCAGAAAGCGTATTAAACGTCCAAAAGCAAACCCAAACGCAAGAAAAGAAACATATAAAAGCATACAATAAATAGAAAATGCTTGTCCAAAATAAAATAGGTTGTAGAACTTGAAATTTACACCGAGGACATACGCACCATTTAAGTACATTTTCGTCGTTGTGATAGAAATATAATGGTGATTCCGAGCCCGACTTAAGTACATTTTCGATTCCTGTAGATGACTACCTATTCGCTCTATCTCTAATTTGATCGTTAAATTCTCATAGACAAGTTGTTCCACATGAGCAACATAACTGATTCTCTCATTTTCTCGGAATCTTGTGTTTTTTTCTTGTGAATTGTTAAGAATTTTACATCTAATCATAGCATATCACGTATGAAGCTTATGCAAAGAGAGAGACTTCAATCTCTAGCACATAACATCAACATGAGAAGCAAATAATCTTGACCACACTTCCCTGAGTTTGTACAATGCATATAGATCATATATTTATATATTTTCAGACCATTTAAATAAATAATTAAGTTTAGTATAAAGAATTCTTTTTTTGCAGTGAATATATCCTGAAAATTATAAAAGAAAGACAACTTGCCTAAAGTTCAACCATTTATGGAAAAGCAATGCCTGCAGAGATCACCATTGTCACCAAGTTTAAACACAAAACTTTGAATCACATTCAGATGAAACTTTGAGAAATTATTTTTTAGATCACTAACTTTACTAGGTTGCAAAAATTAAACCACTATGTTTTAAATCGAGCAAATTCAAGCCAAATTTCACCAATAGAATGCTATATCTCAGCTGTGAGCTCAAACCGGAGGGCTCAAATCGGGTTTGTTCCTGTCAAAGGCTTTTTTAATTCAATTGATATTAAATGTCTGGAGAATTAAAAGCTGTTACTTATTATGGGGCGAGGCATTTCTAATTCAGTTTAGAGAAGTTTCATACAAATTATTGAAAGGGAAAAGTCCTGTTTATTTTAGATATATATTAGGTATCTTAAAAGAATGAAACTCGAAATATGAAGGTAAACTCTAAATGATAATATGACGGGGGAATACCGGATTTATACAAATGAATCTAGCTTAATTGACTGATTCAAGAACCACGAGATCAAAATATATTGAAAGGCTAGAAAGAAAGAAAAAATATATCAAACCCCATCTAAAATCTGTAAATCAACTATACTAGTTTTAGAATAAGTAGAAACTTGTTGTGGCAACAAGTAGTTCGGCTGGATCAATCACAAAAAAATAAAAAAAATCCATAATTTGGAAGCACAACAATGTCAATCACAAAGTTGAATATGATGACTTCGTGGGATGGAGACGGTGACTTATGTTTCAATATGATACATGGTGAGTTCAATTATTTTTTTATTAAAAATTATATAAGGACAAATTTGTAAATTTTTAATTATATTTTTAAATTAATAAATTAATTATATGAGTAGGATAGGACGACACAGTACGATGGTTAGTATGACGCAGTACGACACTCAGTACGACACTTAGTACAACAAGTAGCATGATAATAAATTTAAGCCTTTGAATTTAAAATCTAATAACTCAGATTAACTGACTATTGACAGTCAGTACGACACTTTGACAACTGTAAAAAACACCCTAAAAAGTAATAGTAATACTTAACTTTTCCTCATAAAATAGTTTTTAACTTCAAAATGACACTTTTTATATGAAAAATATTTTTTTTTTTAAATGGTCTCATACAAGTCTTGTTGTCCATAATATATTATGACAACAATATTATCTCGAATTTTCAGGTCGTATTTTATATCACAAAACTTATGACATAAATTAAGACACTAAATTATATAGTCTCCCAATTTCAATAGAGAATATTTCACACAAAGATTTAAATGGAGGCAAAAGAAATTAGTGGTTGTCTTTATCTTTTTCCTATGTCAGTTTCTTGACTTGCGAATTGTTAATTATCGCATCATTTAATGCTTTTTGACTTGGTGTTGCTCAGATATATTTGCATCATTTAAAATGTATGTTAGTAGATATTCAAAAAATGATATATATTCCACATCATAATGTTAGTTCGACGATTGTGTATTTGTGACAGTAATTTCTAGGAATTATACTTCTTTGAAGTAGGCCCTGGACTTGAACGGTATATTTTTTAAGTTTGTGAAACTTGTATTATCTTTGAAAATTTTTATTATTAGTTTTAGCTAATCAAGTAATGCATTTTTATTCTAATTCATTGACCTAGTACATACTTTTCTTCAGAGAATAATTTCTTAAAAAAGCTAATCTTATTTTAAAATAACTCAGTATTGTTAAAATTATAGATGGGCCGAATAATGGGTTCGGTCAGTGGGTTTGGTTTGGGCCACGGTCATTGGCACTTCCGGAATTGGTAAGTGCACCCCTATTTTTTTTTTTATTATTTGATAAATGAAAATATAATATTATCGTAACCCATTAAATCGTGAAAACATTTGTACAAAAGGGACACTGAACCGTGGAATCGACATTATCGTAAAAGGGATATTGAACTATGATACCGACATTTTTGTAATAGGGGCATTGGAACAAGATACCTACATTCTCGTAAAGGGGACATGAACCGTGAAACCGACATTCTTGTAAAAGGGACAAGAATCGTGAAACCGACATTCTCGTAAAAGGGACATGAACTGTGAAACCGACATTCTCACAAAAGGGCACTGAAGTCTGAAACCGACATTCTCGTAAAAAGTGCATTGAACCGTGAAACCCATATTCTCATAAAAAGGACATTGAACCGTGAAACCGAAAATCTCATAAAGGGGCATTGAACGTTGAAAAAAACATTCTCGTAAAAGAGACATTCAACCGTCAAACCGCAACATTCTCATAAAAGAGATATTGAACCGTGAAACCGACATTCTCATAAAATGGTCATTGAACCGTAATACCGACATTTCATAAAAGGGGCATTGAATCATGAAACCGACATTCTCATAAAAGGGACAAGAACCATGAAACCGACATTCTTATAAAAGGGATATTGAACCGTGAAATCCACATTCTCGTGAAAGGGATATTGAACAGTGATACAGACATTCCCATGAAAAAATGGACATGAACCTTGAAACTGACATTCTCATAAAACGGACATTGAACCGTGAAACCAACATTCTCATAAAAGGACTTTGAACAGTGAAGACATTCTCATAAAAGGGGCATTGAATAGTGAAACCGAAATTCTCATAAAAGGGACATGAATCGTGAAACTGACATTCTCAAAAAAGGGACATTGAGTAGTGAAACTGACATTCTCGTAAAAGGGACATGAACCGTGAATCCCACATTCTCATAAAAAGGACATTGAACCGTGAAACCGACAATCTCATAAAAGGGGCATTAAACCATGATACCAACAATCTCATAAAAAAACATGGGAGATTAAAAAAGATGATAAACCAATAAAAGAGGCATTGAACTCTAAAAAAGGGTCATTGTGCCTTTCTTATAAGAGGGACAATGAATCATGAAACCGACATTCTCATAAAAAGGACATGAACCGTGAAACCGACATTCTCATAAAAGGGATAATGAACGGTGAAACTGTCAATCTCATAAAAGAACATGAACCGTGAAACCAACATTCTCGTAAAAGGGACATTGAACCGTGAAATCCACATTCTCGTAAAAGGTACATTGAACCGTGATACAGACATTCCCTAAAAAGGGACATGAACCTTGAAATCAACATTCTGGTAAAACGAACATTGATCTCTTAATAGGGGGTATTGAACCATGATACCGACATTCTCATAAGAGGGGCATGAACCGTGAAACCGACATTCTCACATTGAAAGGAAATCGATATTCTCATGAAGGGACAAAACCGTGATACATACCAACATTCTCATAAAAGAACCGAAGGGATGAATCTTGAAATCGAATTCTTGAAACCAACATTTCTCAAGAAAAAGGACATTGAACCATGAAATCAACATTCTCAAGAAAGGGACATTGAAATGATACCAACATTCTAATAAAAGGGACATTGAACGACATTCTAATAAAGGGACATTGAGCATATTCCATCGTAAAAAGGACATTGAGTCATGAAATCAACATTCGGGGCATTGAACTAAACCTGATTCTCTTAAATCAACATTCTCATAAAAGGGATATTGAATCGTATGGCAAACGCACTCATAAAAAGGGCCCATGATACCTGACATTCTCATTAAAAAGGGACATGAACCTTGAAACATAAAAGAGACATTAAAGCGTGAAATCGACATTCTCATAAAAAGGACATTGAACCATGGTACCGACGTTCTCATAAATGGACATTGGGCCATGAAATTGACATTCTCATAAAAGGGACATTAGGTAGTGAAACCAACATTCTCATAAAAGGGACATTGAACCGTGATACATACCAACATTCTCATAAAAGAACATGAACCGTGAAGGGGACATGAATCTTGAAATCGACATTCTCGTAAAAGGGACATTGAACCGTGAAATCGACATTCTCAAGAGAAGTGACATTGAACCATGATACCAACATTCTCATTAAAGGGACATTGAAATCGACATTCTAATAAAAGGGACATTGAACCGTATAACCGACATTATCGTAAAAGGAGCATTGAGTCATGAAATTGTCATTCTCATAAAAGGGGCATTGAGTAGTAAACCTACATTCTCGTAAAAAGGACATGAACCGTGAAATCAACATTCTCATAAAAGGGATATTGAATCGTGTAACCGACACTCATAAAAGGGGCATTGAACCATGATACCGACATTCTCATTAAAAGGGACATGAACCTTGAAACCGAGATTCTCGTAAAAGAGACATTAAACTGTGAAATCGACATTCTCATAAAAAGGACATTGAACCATGGTACCGACGTTCTCATAAATGGACATTGGGCCATGAAATTGACATTCTCATAAAAGGGACATTAGGTAGTGAAACCAACATTCTCATAAAAGGGACATGAACCGTGATACACAACATTCATAAAAAAAATTGATCTTGAAAATTGAACATGAATCTTGGAAATCGACATTCTCGTAAAAGGACATTGAACCATGAATCGACATTCTCAAGAAAGTGACATTGAACCATGATCTTAAAAAGGGACATTGATTGAACCATTCTAATAAAAGGGACTTGAACAAAAAAGACATTATCGTAAAAGGAGCATTGAAAATTGTCATTCTAATAAAATGGGCATTGAACCAACCTACATTCTCGTAAAAAGGACATGAACATTCTCATAAAATATTGAATCGTGAAATCAAACCGTAAAGGGGCATTGAACCATGATCCGCATTCTCATTAAAGGGACATGAACCGTGAAACTCGTAAAGAGACATTAAACTCAAAAATTCTCAGGAAAAGGACGTTTAACCGTGGTACCGACATTCTCATAAATGGACATTAAACCATGAAATCGACATTCCCATAAAAGGGACATTAGGTAAGGAAATCGACATTCTCATAAAAGGGACATGAACCGTGAAACAACATTCGCATAAAATTGATATTGAACCATGAAACCGACAATCTCTTAAAAGGGGCATTGAACCATGATACCGACATTCTCATAAAAAGGACATGGACCTTGAAACCGACATTCTAATAATATGGGCATTGAACCATGATCTACATTCTTAAAAAGGACATAAACCGTTCGACATTCTCGTAAAAAGGAATGATGAACCATAAAAGGACATTTACCGAAGATTCTCATAAAAGGGACATTAAACCGTGAATCGACATTCCCATAAAAAGGACATTCTTGAAACGTTCTCGTAAAGGGGCGTTTGAATACCAACATTCTTAAAAAGATGAGCATTGAACCATGATCTCGTTCTCAACCATGAAACCGACATTCTCATAAAAGGGACATTAAACCGTGATACCAACATTCTCGTAAAAGAGGCATACCAACATAATACCCACATTCTCGTAAAAGGGACATGAACCGTGAAACCTACATTCTCGTAAAATGGACATGAACCGTGAAATCGACATTCTCGTAAAAGAGACATTGAACCGTGAAATCGACATTCTCATAAAAGGGACATTGAACCGTGAAACCGACATTCTCATAAAAGGGACATGAACCTTTAAATCGACATTTTCGTAAAAGGGACATGGACCTTTAAACGAACATTTTCGTAAAAGGGACATTGAACCGTGAAACCGACATTCTCGTAAAAGGGGCATTGAGTAGTGAAACCAACATTCACGTAAAAGGGACATGAACCGATAAACCGACATTTTCATAAAAGGGGCATTGAACCGTGAAACCGACATTCTCATAAAAGGGGCATTGAGTAGTGAAACCAACATTCTCGTAAATGGGACATGAACCGAGAAACCGACATTCTCGTAAAAGGGACATTGAACCGTGAAACCGACATTCTCATAAAAGGGACATGAACTTTGAAACAGACATTCTCGTAAAAGGGACATTGAACCGTAAAACCGACGTTTTCATAAAAGGAGCATTGAACCATGATACCAACATTTTCATAAAAAGGGACATGAACCTTGAAACCGACATTCTCGTAAAAGGGACATTGAACCGTGCAAACCGGCATTCCCATAAAAGGGGGCATTGAACCATGATACCGACACTCTTATAAAAGGGACATGAACCGTGAAACCGACATTCTCATAAAAGGGACATTGAACCGTGAAACCCACATTCTCATAAAAGGGGGGACATTAAACCGTGAAACCCACATTCTCATAAAAGGGGGGACATTAAACCATAATACCAACATTCTTATAAAAGGGACATGAACCATGAAACCGACATTCTTGTAAAATGAACATTGAACCGTGAAACCGACATTCTCATAAAATGGGCATTGAACCATTATACCGACATTCTCATAAAAGGGACATGAACTTTGAAACCGACATTCACGTAAAAGGAGCATTGAATAGTGAAACCGACATTCTCATAAAATGGGCATTGAACCATGATACCGACATTCTCATAACCATGGTTTTTGTATAACGCAAAAATAGGCCTAATTAATGGACAGATTAGCTTCAAAGATAAACACAAATGATGATCAGACACTAGCAATTAGCAAACATTACATCTAATATAGATTGGAAAATCAAGCCATCCGTTAGCATATAATTCATAGTTAGAGGTATAAAATAGTATGAGAATACCTGATACACTAGGTACATCCTGTATTTTACTATGATCTCCATCTTTTCTAGTCCACTAACAAGTTGGACAGCTCCTGTCTCTTCAACAAGACGATCGGTAAATGTTGTTGCCTCGTGATAATTTAGAGAAAGGTGATCATGCCTCTGAAGCAAAAGCTGGAGTGTAGATTTCAGTTCATAGCATTGTTTGAAAAAGAACGTCGGCAGAAAACATACAGTCCCAATCTGGCACGAGCACCTTCACAAAGCGAGTACGGACGAGATATAGTAAGAAAATCGTTTTGTTGTCACTGAAACTTGTCAACAGTAGCCACCTGCACTCAGAATCACAAAAGTAAGCAACAAACATGCAAAATATAACAAGAGTAAGACCACAAGACAGATAAAACAGTTCGGAGCATGCACAACTTTGATATTGCAGATTGTGAAAAGCTAAACCTTCAAAAGCAACTCTAAATATGTTGTATTAATACTCTCATAGACTAGCTTAACAATATGAACAAGCATCTAAGATATCTTCTACAACGGACCTTACATCTATTATAATTGAACTGAATATGATCCAATCTTATTGTTCTATACCAATTCAATCAGGTCAGAAGTTTGTAGGAGCATGGCTACTGAGAGCTCCTATAATTTGACAAATTCCATGCCCTAAGTTCCAACCTATAACTGTATATACTCCTTGGAGGATCTAACCCTGCAGGTTAGGTACTGAAGTGATGGGAACTACAACCTATAAATGTTTTAAGGAAAGGGAAGGGATTCCAGAGTGAGTTAGTTATGAAGGAAGGAAGCTGTTGTTCATAAACAAGTCAAACCTAGAGCATCCACCCCGAAGCTTAATAAGAGTTCATTCCTCCATACTTTTTTTTTGTGATCTAGCAATTACTACACACCAATTGTATAGTTAGAAAAAAAAAGCACACCCAAAAACCTAGTTATGATACTTTCTGCCCTAAAACCAAGCGCCAACCACTTCCAGTACATAATTGTTTCAGCACATTGCAAGTATAACTCGGAGAGATAAGAACATAAGTTACCTTGGGGGAGGACAAATGAAGTCATATGGTACACATCTCGTGTTAATAACATCACGAATCAAGAGTTTCTGACCATGTATATATAGACACTAATTTATAGTCATAAAAGAATCCAGCATTCGCCCTAACAGAAGGAAGATCGTCGAGGTCTTTACATCTCCAATTGTAGAGATTTGTCAATCTGCTCTTCCCTGGGCATTGAGCTCTACATAGGGAATCCCCCAGACGCACAGAAAAGGGGAATTCAACCCTAAAACTGACATTCTCAGAACAGGGGCATTCACCTTTGGAAATTGAAATTCTGAAAACAGGGGTATTCAACCGTAAATCCGATATTCTCAGAAAAGGGGCATTCAACCTTAAAAACCAAAATTCTCAGAAAAGGGGCATTCAACCCTAAAACCGACATTCTCATAAAGGGGCATTCAGAGGGGGAATTGACAGGGACATGGGTGATAAAGGGGTAGCATTCATGGTCAGGGGCATAGTTAAAAGACTATCCAGACTATAAACTTCATTATTTCTTTAATTCACACAATTAAAAAGAATTTCAATTATATACTCTCGAACCGATATCTTGAACCGACATTCACATTAAACCTTACTTTCTTGAAGAAAAAGTTCGCAGAAAAAATATTGATACATGAATTCAAGAAAAGTGGTAGCGTGGATGTACATGCGTAACTAGGGTGGCGCTGGCTCACGTTCGTCAAGGAATATCCAGGTTCAAACATGACTTCATCCATTTTGCAATTGGAAGAATTTCAATTCTCCAGCCATCTTGATGTTCTTGAAAAAAAGAAGAATGCAGCAGATCATCATTATGTAAAACTGAAATCAAGAAAAGGGATAATTAATAAATTACTCGTCTGGCGCGGCAGCTTTGGAACAGTGGTCTTTTCTGGCCAGAGAAAAAAGAAGCAGCGGTGATTCTGAAGGGAAAAGGAGATGTTGGGGTGTTTCAAGTAACGGTATTCTGGGAGTTCAATATTTGTGTGGGTGAATTTCCTAATATATAGCCGGGCTCTTTGGTTTGGGCTTTGAAGAGAATGTGGGCTTGGATAAAAAAAAAATTAATCTAATAATAAATTTAATGAAACAAACGGTATATATTTTCTTCTGCATCATGATCATGAGTGAGGGAGCACTCTATTAATCATGAATTTAAGATTATATGTCCCTTAATAGATATTTGAATTGATGGAATATTATTAGGGTGTATTTTGAAACACTTAAAATAATTTTCAAAAACATTTATTTTCAAAAGCTGTGAGAGGAAGCTTTGAAAATAAGTGATTCTGAAAGTTGTTTTAAGTGTTTCACAATACGCCCTTAGTCTGCTACTGAATTGTTAAAGCTAGCTCCTTAATGCTTTTTCTAGGCCAATTATATTTGATTGTATATATTGAGAGAAATATTTAATAGTGTTATTGATAATGAATTAATCATGCAAATATTTCGGTCTAAAAAAACTCTGGTAGATCTCAATTTTAATAGATTTGAAATGTCAATTAGAAAACATTTAATTTATATTTGTGTATTTTTCTTGTGCCCCCACCAAATAATATTTTTGGATCCGTCCCTACATGCGATTGTACGATGAATTTTATTTAGTGAGCATTCTCAAATAGTAATGGGGAGCGACAAAATTTTCATTAAAAAATAGAGAAAAAAAATTAAGCAATCACAATATATATCTAGATTTGTATTTTAAAGAATAATAACTATAGTCCCTTCAAAAAAATATATATATAGTTTTCAATTTTTAGTTAGTAGGAATATACTAAAATTCTTCTCAGCTTGTACCGTTTGGATGAAGCCAAACACGTCCTAATATAATACACATGGACACTCCTCCCGCTCTCACCATGTGGATATATTTTCTCTCTCTAAAAACACAAGAAGAGACAAATATAGACGCGAGTCTAACCGCTCACTATGTGAACTCTGTGTGTATATCTTACTGCGACTCTTTCTTTTGTCTGCTATAAACCCTAACTCGCGCTGGGTTTTCATCTCTGTATATGTTTCTGGAATTGAAGTTGGGGGTGGATTTATTTCTTTATGGAGAGATCCGTCTGCAAAGATTTCAGTGACTTCACCGACTTCACCAGCAGCTCACTTTCTGGTTCAGTGCTCTCTCCTTTCAGCTCAATCTGTTAATTTGTTTTCATTTCATCTAGTTCTCGGATTCGATTTGTGTTCTGGATAGCTTTTGATTTGTTCTTAGGTGAAGATGATTGGGTGTGAATTTTGTTGAATGTTGTGTGTGCGGGTTATGATTGATGTTTAATACTTTATGCAGGTGGCTCGATGTTCGACGCATCGCAGTATGCATTTTTTGGGAAAGATATAGTGGATGAATTGGAATTAGGGGGGTTGGAAGAATATGAAGGAGAGGTTCTGCCTGCAATTGATGGAGGATTTGGTGGTGAAAAGGAGCTGAATGAGTATCATTTATTTGACAAAGATGAGGTCAAGATATGGAAATTGTATTACATGATTATCTATGGAGTTTGGATGTTTACACCGTGCTGTTAGGCTTTGTTGTTTTTGCTGGTTAAGTTTAAAATTTTTGCTTGCTGCTGGAGAAGGTTTGTAGTTTCTATGTGGAAGAATATCTAAGGATGCATTTGTTTTGCCAATGCTTTAGTAAGAGAGGATGTTACTGAGCTTTAAAAAGGAAAATCAATCTAACATAATCACTTATTACATTTTATTTGTTGTGGGGTTCTCAAGGTGTGTGTAGAGTTTATGACGTGTTAGGTTCTTATTTTTTCAATTTGCGAGCTGCTATCCAAAAATTCTACAATGAATTGTGTGTTCCTAAAATACTTTATCATTTCTAGACCCACTATATGATGTCATAGCTTAAAACTCCTTCTAGTTGATGTCATTCTTGTCATATTACCTTCTAAAGTATTGTCTTATAAAAATCAGTTGATGTAATTCCATTCCCAATTAAGTTTTCAGTTTGTGGATGTGCTAATACCGCACTGTTAGGTTTAGTCGATTCCTGATTAGTTGTCCTTTTATGCGCACTTGTTTTACCTTGTGTATTATTTGAACTGTTATAACAAGTCTCCTTGCCCTATATCTTTTTAAGCCCTATTTTTTTTTATTACCTTAATAAACTAATTAGCAAATGCTTTTTTCATTGAACCAGGGATCAGGATTAGGGTCATTGTCCGATATTGATGATCTAACAACTACATTCGCAAAGGTGAGTTAGCTTATAATTCATTTCATGATTCTAGATATGCATAGTTCTATTGATCCATATTCATATTTTTGTCGTATGAATAGATTTTTGAAATGGGTTTACAGGAGATTTTTGTAATGATGATACTGGACACAAACTGTTAATACTGAAATAATATGATACTTTGTGCACTTTGTAAGTTGGTATCACACAAGTGATTCATTGGTTTTCTTGCCACATATGTTTTTTACTTTTCAAATATGCTACTCTGTCACTGGACAGTCGTTTAGGTAAAGGAAAAGGTTTCATAGAAGAAATAGTACAAATGTATTTACCAAAAACGTGTGTTTTTTTTTATGCAAAAAACATGTGTATTTATGCACAGGAAACGAACTAGAAATAAACCCCTTAACTAGCCTTCCAAAAATAGCTCACCAGATATTTGTTAGGAATCTGATACAAAGCATGCAGATTGCAGGATAATTACCGTCACATAGTACATTTGGCTAGGTGAGTATCTGATTGATTGACCACGATTTGCTTTAAGATAAACTATAGGGATAAAACTCCGCATTGAAGCATCACTTGTAATAGTATAATTGAGGAATTCTGTCAGGATGGGGATTTTGACTGATACTAGTGGACCTGGAACACCTTGTTAGTTAGCTTGCAACAATTATATTAAATTTGTAATGCTATGCTCAATAAAGTCTTCCTGCCCTTTTAGTGCAAAAGCTTTTCCTGTTTATATGTTCTCAATCTCGATCACCTTATTACTCACATTGTCTTTTTTTCCTTTTTTCTTTTTGTTATTTGCAGTTGAACAAAGTTGTTTCTGGACCAAGACATCCTGGAGTTATTGGTGATCGATCCGGATCTTTCTCTAGGGAGAGTGAGTTCTTATTATATTTCTATTTGTATAATCATAGGTTTAATTTATCTGTTTTCGTGTAAAATTTATTGCTGGTTGTTGCATTCACCTCTGATTTGTATTAACTCGAAAAGAAAATCATTTTTATGTTGTTTGTTATGCTTTTCATTCTGGCTCTCTGATTAATTAAGGTCATTTCAGGTTCATCAGCTACAGAATGGACTCGTGAGGCAGATTTTCCAGATTGGCTTGACCATCAGATATCTGACTCGGAATGTTATGAAGAAAGTAAGAGATGGTCATCACAGCCCCATCTGTCTTCAATGTTTCTTCCAGAAACTAAATCATTATACCGAACATCATCATACCCTCTGCAGGAGCAACAGCTACATCACTTTTCTAGTGAACCTATTATGCCCCCGAAGTCATCTTTCACTTCCTTCCCTCCACCAGGTTCTCAACAGTCTTCTCATCATCTTACTTTATCATCTCTCTCAAGTGGACCTCAGTCCCCATTCTCCGCACAGAACAACTCTCTGTTATCTAATTCGTCTCTCCATTGGGCTGGCTTGCCTCGAGGATACCAATATAATTCAAACCTAACTTCAGCAAATCTTTCCCCTAACAACAATCATTTGCAAAACCACTGGATTAGCCATGCTGGTCTTCTTCATGGGGATCAATCTATCCTGTTAAACAACATCTTGCAGCAGCATCAGTATCAAAATGGGTTACTACCTTCACAGCCAATACGACACCATTCTTTTCAACCATCTTTAGCCCATCTTTCAGCACTACAATCTCAGATGTTTAATAGTGTACCTTCTTCTTCTTTACATTTCAGTAAATATGGATCAACTGATAGAAGAGAGCCAAAATCAAAATCATCACAAAAAGGTAAGCATTCTGTGCGATTCTGCAATCATGGGTCTGATGCTAGTAGCCATAGGAGTGACAGTAACTTACCACAAATCAGATCAAAGCACATGACTGCTGAAGAAATAGAAAGCATTCTCAAAATGCAGCATGCTTCACATGGCAACAACCCTTACGTAGACGATTACTACCACCAAGCCAGCCTTGCGAAGAAATCTGCGTCCAAAATCCGTTTCTGCCCATCCCATCCTAGGGAACAATCTTCTCGTTCACGTAATAGTACTGAATCACAACCACATCTCCATGTTGATGCTCTTGGAAGGGTTTCCTTCTCTTCAATTCGTAGGCCATCCCCTCTTCTTGAAGTTGATCCTCCTCCCTCTGCCTGTGGAGACGGTAATGCTGAGCAGAAATCAGTTGAAAAGCCTTTGGAGCAGGAACCGATGCTTGCTGCAAGGATAACTATTGAAGATGGGCTATCTCTTCTACTGGACGTGGATGACATTGACCGTCTTTTAAAGTGTTCTCAACATCAAGATGGTGGGGCCCAGTTAAAGCGAAAGCGTCATATCCTGTTAGAAGGATTAGCTGCCTCTCTTCAGCTGGTTGACCCACTCAGTAAAAGTGGCAATTCTGTTGGGCTATCTCCCAAGGATGATATTGTGTTTCTAAGGATAGTTTCTGTCTCCAAGGGCCGGAAACTCATTTCGAGGTTTCTCCAGCTTCTTTTACCTGGTAGTGAACTTGCTCGGATAGTCTGCATGGCTATCTTCCGCCATTTACGTTTTCTTTTTGGTGGGCTCCCATCTGATACAGAAGCAGCTGATACCATTAACAACCTTGCTAAAACAGTCTCCGTTTGTGTTAGTGGTATGGATCTTAATGCAGTGAGTGCTTGTCTTGCTGCTGTTGTTTGTTCGTCTGAACAGCCACCTCTTCGCCCCATAGGTAGCCCTGCTGGAGATGGTGCAACGGTTATCTTGAGATCTGTTCTAGAAAGAGCAACTCAATCAATAATAGATCCTCAACCTAGCAGCAATTTCAACATGCATAATCCCGTTCTTTGGCAAGCTTCTTTTGATGCCTTCTTTGGACTCCTGACGAAGTACTGCGTCAGTAAATATGAAAGTATACTGCAATCACTGAATAAAGAGGTAATTGGCTCAGAGGCTACGAGAGCTGTAAGCAGGGAGATGCCCGTTGAGCTTCTTCGAGCTAGTCTCCCACACACTGATGAGAATCAGAAAAAAATGTTGCTGAATTTTGCTCAACGTTCGATGCCTGTTACTGGTTTTAATACTCGTGGTGGAAATAGTGGACAGGTAAGTCCTGAATCTGTCAAAGGTTAACTAAAATTGTAAATGTATTGCTGTAAAGGTCAGTTCCTTCGCTGCTATCCCCATTTTCTGTATGCTCGTTGGATCATGAAGATGAGAAGCATTGGGGACGTTTCTACTTTGGGCGGAATTTTAGTGCCTAAAGTTCTAAGCTTGGTGTTGTTTATCTCTCGCTCTCTACCTCCCCTGCCTGCAAGCTTCTCTGCAATCCTCCTCTCTTTCGGGATTTGGAAATGGTTTATTTTGTGCTTATTTTCATGAATAAACTATCTCGAGAACTCTGTATCTATATCAGAAAGCTCTTTAAACTATTTAATGTGATTGTAAGCTGTGGATCGAACATTTTAGCATTAAGGGTGTATGTACAGGGCAACCATGAGAAATGCTGACGAGTTCTTCTATGAATGTCTCTTTTGGTGGAAATAAGAAGACACATTATAGTTATGTTTCTTCAAATGTTTAGGTACTTGGGGTTCCTTTGAAGATGGGCATGTTTGGAGTTTAGGTTTTCGAGATGTAAATGACTGCAATGTTATGTTCGGTGAGTTTCATCTCGTGTTCAGATTAGTTCTTGTTTGGATTAACCCATTTTCATTGCCTATGTAGATCTTTGAATATCCTTAGCCCACCCCCAGCCCTCCATTCTGTAAGTTGGACCTGTTGTATATACCATTATCACCCTTAAGCAAGGGTTCTTGTCCATATTTTTTTCTTGTTCTTTTGGTCCATTTTAGGGATTTGTAGTTGGTTTTGGTCAATAGTAAAATGATATTGTCATTTGTCACCTTCATAGATATAGCTAACTGTGCAAACTTTGGATTTATGCAGACATTTTGAGGACTTTTCAAATAAGTCTCAGTCATTTGCTAATTAGAAATTTATCCAATTTATGTAAACAATTGCAACATGATACTCATTTGTATTATTAGAATTAAAACCAATCAGAGTCAATTCAATGGGCATCTTTGGATACATTTTAATACACTGTTCAAGAACATTGAATATATTTATATAAGAATAGAAAACAATTTCATCAAGATCCAACAGCCCACTTTCACATGAACATGGCTAAAAATTTCTTAATTTTGACATGCACCCAAAAATTTAAGTATGCAACGATAAATTTCTTGATATGAATATAAAAATATGAAATTGAATTACAAATTGAATTTATTTGAATTGAAATTTAAAAAATTATCGAATTGAAATTTATTTCAGGATGATTTGTTTTGCAGAAAATTTTTTAAGTCTTAAATATTATCCTTTTTATGTTGTGTGTGGAAAATGAATAAGAAAGACTCTTGATGAGGTGGTAAAAGTCTTCCCTTCTTGCTGCGGTGCCATGTGGCTCGATCTGATTGGCCGGATTGATTTGGTTTGATTTGCTTTATTGATTAATTAATCAAATTTAATTTGATTGATATTAACTTCTTTCTTTTTTGGTTAAAATTTGACTAATTCGTACCATGTATATTAAATATTAATTGTTTAACTAATTAATTCAAAAATTCATTTATTTAAATACCCAACACATAAATAGTCGATTTAATTTGATATTATTTGTTCACAAGTCGCCACTTAATTGGGTGTAATTTTAATTTGTATTTTTTAAATTAGCTATATATAAGTATCTGATTTTATATGTAAAAAAATATTCTATTTCCGTATTTCTCACAAAATATCCAAAAAAAGAAAAAGTTTTCAACTCCGTCGACGTCTTCCTTTGTCCTGTCAACACTTGGACTGTGTCAACTCTCTCTCTCTCTCACATAATACACACACAGAGACTAAATATGAATGCATGGTTGATTGCGTTTCTTATGGCAATGTTTCTGGGCGTATATATATGTATCTCCTCATTTCATGCCTCCCTTCTTTCTTTCTTGGCCTCATCAAAAAAAACCCATTACACTTTTCTAATCTCTCTTTCTCATTTCACACACATCTTTACGTATTTTCCGTTTCTTTCCCCATTTTCACATAAAAATTTCATTCTTTTTCGGTTTCAACTTTCAGCTACTATTAAGCATTTATTCTTCATTTAGCTTTCTTCTTCTTTCTGGTAAGTAATTAATTTCCCAGATTTTCACCCCCTTGCTACTGACTTTTTCATCCAAATCTTTAAAGAATTCACCTTTGAATTAATGCTCTCTTTTCTTGTGTCTTCCATTGCGTGGTCATTTCGGGTATTTCTTGAATTCTGATTTAATGTTGGTGTTGGGCAAGTAATTAAAGAGTCAAAAATTAGGATTTTTTTGGGTACGACTTTTTTTTTTTCTTCATTTTTGTCAAAAAAGTCGTGATTTTTGCCAACTTATTTTGCTTATTAAATGGATTGTTTCCTCTGTTTTTCTGGAATCTCTTTATTCCCAAGTTGGCAATCTTTGGTATCATGAAATAAGTGGAAAGTTTGTTGCTGATTAGGTGATTTTTGGGGAAGAGTAAATAAAATGTTCCTCAAATCCAATCTTATGGTATTTGATTTCTTGTTTCTGGCTAATGAAGTTAATGAATTTGCACGTTCTTGTTTTGTGTATTTAGATTTGTCATCATTGTTTTGTGTATATATATATGATGTTTAGCTAGTATTCTTGAAACTCACTGATTGATAAATAGGAAAAGACCTGCCCTTTATTTTTTATTAAAGGTTCATTCTCCTATTCTGAAGGTACAAATCAGGTTTTGAATTTGGGCTTCTTTTAGGATTTATAACATATTGGTTGAACACAAAGGTGAGATATGATTAATACACCCGAACACACGTAGTAACATCTTTAGAGTGCGTGATGTTTTAAGAAATCACCTGAAAATGGTGGAAATTGATCTTTAGAGGAAATAATGATGGGGCCTTTTCATGTGGAATCATGTTTACATTCAATTTTTCTGCTAATATAGCTTAATGAAACTCTGAAATTATTATCTTCTTGTTCATGATTCTTCTTGATCATTGCTTTTCTAGCTTTTGGGATGGCTTGAAAGCTGTTTTCCATTTTTTGATTAAATTCTCAATTTCCTTTTAACCATGATCATTGGAATTACACACTGTAGAAAAATGCTGCTCAAGGACTATAATCCGCATTTAGGGATGGATTACATAGAGATCAAGAGGCGGAGCAACTTCACTCGGAAAGTTCTCTTGGTTGCTGGCATCACTGCCCTTTTTATCTTCATGGTTAAGCGGCCATCTGGTTTTACTTCTACCAAGGTATATTGTGATAAGAAGTATCAGTTTGATCTATTGGAATTAAACTATAATCATTTTATTATCTAGTTATATACTTGAGTACCTCTAATTCTAAATCATGGCTGCTACATTATAACTGTTTCCAATTGCTTGCATCTTATATATGTTCATCTTCAGTTTTCTGAGCACGAACCTGGAGTAACGCACGTTTTAGTGACTGGAGGTGCGGGATTTATTGGTTCCCATGCTGTTCTTCGCCTCCTGAGAGATTTGTACCGTGTAACTATTGTGGTATGTTCCTTTTCTTACAGAGCAGTGTTGTTTCATTTTTTTCAGTAAAAGTTGATTCTTAAATATTATTCTTTGGATAGGACAACCTTTCCCGTGGGAACATGGGAGCCGTTAAAGTCCTCCAAGGGCTTTATCCGGAGCCTGGGAGACTTCAGTTCATATATGCTGATCTTGGAGATGCAGCTGCTGTATCCTTGCTTTGCTCCATATATCACCTTTCAATTTATTCAGATTGACTTTTTTTCAATTTATAAAAAACAAGTTGTTCCTTAGCTTTTATATTAGGTAGACAAAATATTTTCTGAGAATGCTTTTGATGCTGTTATGCATTTTGCTGCTGTTGCTTATGTTGGTGAAAGCACAGCTGAACCTCTACGGTATCATTACAGTTTTAATCACATAGAGTGGGATTGGTCTTCCTGAAATCATGTGTTTTCTGATGTCTGAATTCTTTGGCTGCACAGATATTATCATAATATTACATCAAATACTTTGGTAGTAGTGAAGGCAATGGCAGCACATAGAGTTAAAACGTTGATTTATTCGAGTACTTGTGCTACATACGGGGAGCCTGAAAAGATGCCGATTACAGAAAACACCCCTCAAGTGAGTAACCAGAAAATTGGGATTCATTCTATACATTTTGATCACTTTCTTGGACCTCGATAGCATCAGAACAAATGAATTTTCCGTAGTTTGTAAATTGAGTATTATGTTGGGTGATGTTAATTGTGTCAAAATCCAGGTCCCCATCAATCCATATGGTAAAGCCAAGAAAATGGCAGAAGATATAATCCTAGACTTCTCAAAGACATCAGACATGGCTGTCATGATCTTAAGGTTTCTACTTCTTTCTCAACCATATCCTGAAGTAATATTTTTTTAACCAATACTTTTTTATAAACCAACTAATACTTCTTAATGCGACAACTAGTACTTTTTAAAAATACACACCATATGATCTTGTGATTAGGTACTTCAATGTGATTGGGTCGGACCCTGATGGAAGGCTAGGCGAAGCTCCAAGGCCTGAGCTTCGCGAACAAGGAAGAATATCGGGAGCTTGTTTTGACGCAGCCCGAGGAATAATCCCAGGTTTAAAGGTACGTGATCTAGTTACTACATCAAACAGCAGAGAAACAAGGTAACGATAAAACAGAATCATCATCCTCGTTTAAAAAATTTGCAGGTAAGAGGAACTGATTACAAGACTCAAGACGGAACTTGTGTAAGAGACTACATTGACGTTACTGATCTGATCGACGCGCACGTGAAAGCTTTAGCGCATGCAACGCCTGGAAAAGTTGGCATCTACAACGTTGGGACAGGAAAAGGTCCACAAGATTGGTTCTTTTTTCATTCTTCCATTATTTATTCGAATGTCGAGATTATAGTTTTGTTGGTTTTAACAGTTGTGATTGGTTCCATTACAGGTAGTTCTGTTAAGGAATTCGTGGAGGCGTGTAAGAAGGCGACTGGCGTGGACATAAAGGTGGATTTCCTTAGTCGGCGTCCAGGGGATTACGCAGAGGTTTATAGTGATCCTTCCAAGATTTTCAATGAACTAAACTGGACAGCTAAGTTCACTAATCTTCAACAAAGTTTGAGCACAGCTTGGAGATGGCAGAAGGCACATAAAAACGGATATAATACTTAAAAAAGGGGCAGAAAGCAGCATGCATGGTGCAGGTCTCTGAAAAGGGGCAGATTTTGTTTTACTTTTGATTAGATTAGAAGTGGGGATGCATAGTTTAAATGTTAAGGTTGTGGTTTTCTTGTTGATATTTGCTAATAATATCATAAGGTGAAGGTATATGTAAAATGTACTTCATTTTGATTTTATGATACATCACGAGTTTGTGTTTTATGCAAGCATTTATTTGCACTATATCTATATGGGACACGTTTTCATCATGTGGCGCATATTCTCTCTATTTCATTGCATAAAATAGGGTTATTTACATGTTACACTTCAGGGCACTGTCCAACGGTGCTTTAACATGTTGTATGGTACAATACATTAAGCATGTAGTACAACATGCTAATGCACTGTTGGGCAATCATACAAAAAATCTAAAATAGTTTAGACATGATAAGATTAAGGAGATGTATCAATAGTGTTAACTTTGAGAATAAAAGAGAGAGAAAATTACATTTTGTTAAATTTATCCTCTGACTAAAACTTAACTCTAGCTTCTATCAATCTCTTAATTCTAAAATATTGTTTATGAAATGAACATGAACATCTTGATTTATTATGGGTTTTTTGGTAAATCTTTAAACAAGTCAATTTTTGAAAATGTCACATCTAATGCATTCGATTGCATACAAGATTTTAGGAGTATGAAAGAAATGGACAAAATAGAATAATAACCATATATCACAGTCCATTCGCACACCCCACACAATATTATTATAAATTTAAAGGCACTTGGTTCAAAATCCTTTAATTAATTAAAATGATTAATGAAAATAAAACTTGAACAATTCACATTCGTTATACCTGTAGGGATAATGTTTCAAACAAATTAACTATTACATCATTTTAATTACTATATTTTCCTCTTCATTTTGATTAACTATATTTTTCCTAATTATTACCCATCGATCATTCAGCTAATTATTTGCAATTAATAATGCAACCATCATTCGCATTGTGATTAACAATTCAATAATAAATTACTCCAATATGGATTTCCTCAAGAAAATTCTTTCAATACTCAAAAATGGCTCAGCAGTATGTCCACCTACTCTATGTGGGTTGTTTTCTTCAAAAAGAAACAATTACACGTATATAAATAACTATAACAAAAAGCACAATGGTTTGCCTAAGTAATATTCGAACCCAAGGTGGCAAGATAATTAACAATCACAAAGATCGCAAGAACCATAAAAACTGGGTTCATCTCTGCTTTCTAAACATGTCATATTACTACCAACTCTAATCGATAATCATCACCAGCTCGTTTTTATATCTGAACTCGTACTGCAGGAGGAGCATCGTGGTTATATGTGTCCCCGAAATGATAATTACAACTCATCGTGAACATTGGACTCAGCACCTGACTTGTCATTAGCCACATTGTCTGAATCACTGGTTGGTTGGTCTTTTGAAGAGGTTGTCTCTTCAGATGCAGGGTTACTTGTGTTTGCTTTGTCTTCTGTTTCCACCTTGGCAGGTTTCTCGACTTTAGGCTTTGGCTTGGGGATTCTATTCACACTCGCAACCTAATAAGACCATGAATAAGCATCAATAACTAGTGCATCATACGCACATGCTATTAAGAATTAAAGAAAACTCGTGTAATATGCAATCACATAAAAAATTATAGATAAATATATACCTTGTCTTGGAGATCAAAAGTCTTGGCATATACTTCATCCGATGTGAAAGCCGGTTTGCTAAACACAGAAGTCCTGTTGGAGGTGACAATAAGGACTTAGCAAATTGAACTAGATGAATATATGTCGGTTTGCATATTATTTAGTCAATCAGATGCATCCTTTCGGCTCAATTTCTTTACCTCTCACACCACCTCTCTCATTTCTTTTTAGCAAGAAACAATTAATAAAATAAATATTGCAGCAAATAAATAACACAATCTCATTAAAACAGGGGCCAAAAAAAAGTGCATTATATGGAGGAAACCAATATTATCTTTAGAAAAAGAGAAGATTTTAAGACTAAGCCTATCACACCAGTAATATTGCAGGAATTTTACATTCCATTTCAAAGCAAAAACATGTTTTCAAGTGTCCATCCATAGCCTTTCTTTTTTTTTTCCCTATTTTCAGATTCCAGAACGAGGAAACAGAATGAATAACAAAAATAAAACCAGAATCCAATACCAAATATTATAGTCATGAAGAAAAGGAAAGCCTCATGAGGCGGAAAATAGGAAAAAACTTACTTCTTCTGTTCAGCTTCCTTGTCACTTAACCAACTTTTCAACTGCTCAGCTTCACGTAAGACCTATAACCACAGATATCAGGTTGATGTCAAAAATTAAACTTCTCAAAACAATTCCATTATTTTCAGGCATTGTGTGTGTGGCAGTCTACATAATATATCTATGCTGATTTATATAAGAGGTTGATAGAACCTCATCTATTCTCTCTCTTGGCAGCCAAGATTTGTCCTTTTCCCATCCTTGCACAATCTGAAGATTTAGGACGATCAAAACAAGTTAGAGATTTACCATACAATGCAAGTCCAGGCATGTGAGAGAATGTTAGTGTTCCAGTAAAATATTAGTTGAACCTCAACTATAAAATACTAGTAAAGATGCTAAATCAATGAAATGTAAACATTCCATGAAAAATATAAGATAGGTTGACATAACCAAAGTTCAGCCTTCTGCAAGCCCTATAAAATATAATATTATGTTCTTCGCCAAACATTTCATAAATATATATTCATATACATGCAAAGAGCAAAGATACCATACGATTTCGAAGCTAAACCATTGTATTCAAGGAATTTCTTATTCTGCAAAATCGAAGCAGGAAATAATCATCCATTTTCCTGTAAATCGGTCTATCACAAAATACACCGATAACCGATCAGCTGTGACAAAATTAAGCATGCTTCTCAAAGTATCAATTATTCACCTGCTGTAACTCTGTCAGATATCTCCGTGCATGTTCAGATGCCGCTGGTCGTGCAGTGAGTTCTGTATGCCTGTAACAAACAACTACATGTAATTCCACCTTACATGTAAAAGCTTTACTACTTTATTTAAATTGAAAAAGACAAACCTAAAAAATATTGGGTCACCAATAGCTGTCAACATGTCCAGGCGTTTATGAAATTCAGTGGCAGAGGCATCCTCACCATCAGTATATAACCAATCTTCTACCTGCATCAGGGGATAAGTTCAGCAAGTATTCAACTGAGATACAGTTTTTTTTTTTGGGGGTGTGTGGGGGGGGGGGGGGGGTGGTGGTGGAGAGAGAGAGAACCTCATTAAGTTTTTCGACAAAAGATTGTCTCTCTTGGTCAGAAGATATCTTTTCAAACTCTTCAGATGCAAGCTAATACATCAACAATCAAAAAGCACATGTTAGTTAATTAAATTAAGCAACTCTAGTGCACACTCCACAGATTTGTAAACAATATCAGCAAAACAAATTAACAGTAAAATAACATCAGAATTAAAGAGAAGGGAATAAATGTGGAATCAGAAAGCACACAGGATAATATCAGCAAAGTCCTAAAGAAGGTGTGTGGGTGTACTGATATCATGTATTTGAAACATTAATAGAACTAAGCTAAGTATTTTATCAATCAAATATACCACAAATATAAGCACGAAAAAGATCAACCATTAACAGACAAATTTCAAACATCTACTAACTTCCTAATCATCAAATACAATACGTACAAAATGATTGGCATGATCAATGAGGCTACATTTTCATGCACTCACACAATCTGCATAAACCAAAACCAAAACTTCTTACTTTGTCTTTAGTAGAATATATGTATCCTTCAAGGTTATTTTTCAATTCAGCTGTTCTTCTCCGTTCTGCATCCTTCTTGTCCAATACTTCTAATTTGCGTTTAGCCTCAGCAACAATTTCTTTCGGGAGAGGCATTCCAGGACCTGTTGTCTTCTCAATAACCTACATTAAACGTACAAGCTGGATTCTCAAAAAATAGTATAAATAACAATGGGCTAGAAAACATTCATTATTTAAATACCTTCAGGGGAACTCTGAAAGTCCGCCTTTTCAGTTTCTTTTCAGTACCAAGATTCACATTGCTAGAATCATTTGCATTGGGATCTGACGAGTTACCATTGCCATTATTTGTCTCCAATTTTTCACTGCTCTCTTCTGAAGCATTTCCAACATTAGCAGTAGTGTTGGTAGAAATATTTGTTGAGTTGTCCACAGTGAGATTCTTTCGCGGGACTTCCACCCATTCAGTTATTTCGATGACAGCTTCTGCACGATCCAAAGAAAATACACCACTTCTACTGAGAGAGAAGTGTAAATTGGCCTTAATTGGGGAGGAAAGGTTCCGTGATGAGTACCTAAAATTATAAGTCATTAAAAAGACCTTCTTTAGAATATAGAGTTCTCCAATGAATGAAATCAGATATTCAAGTAACATGACTCTTACTTTTCAGTAGCTTCTGCAAGACCCAACACATCATAATGTGCAAATGTGCGAGAGGAGGCACCCGGTGGCATAAGATCTTCAGTTTCATAAGCAAGTGAAGCTTCAAAATCCTTGTTGTGAACAATAGATCTGAACATCTGCAGTAAAAAAAAAAATCATTTGAATTGATATCATAGGCAACAAAAATACCAGCTTCTGTATCCAATTTTTTTTACCTTGCTGGGTAACTTTTTCATTCTGGGTACAATCAACTGTCTGGTGTTTTCATCTTTTGGAAGACCATCACCATTCAACTCAAAAACAAAACCATAAGTAGATCCATCGATCATTCCCAGCTTACGGTTTAATTTAATTCCATCACTTAAATTTGCAGCATGTAGCGAGGCACCTAAAACAATAGCCTCATCAGCGTCCAGATGTTTGTCCAGCTCCTTCCTTCCAAGAAATTCCTGAAGCTTAGCCTATAGAAGAAAATTACATGGTGAAATTCAAATCTTACGCCCTCCATCCCATAAAAACTTGCACACTAATTTGGGCTCACAAAATAAGAAAATCCACTTAATGCTTAAGTGGGACTAGTCAGGGAGGGACATTTTTGCCCTTGTATGGTGTAGTGAGGGTGTAGATTTTGAAATAATGAACGAACTTGAATGGCACTTTTGAAATAATGTGGATGTTGTGAGGGTGTAAATTTTGTGTGCTTTTACTATATGTAGGAGTGTGAAAGTTCTTTCAAGACATCCAAAAAAGGAAAGTTTGTGAGTAATTACGGGATTGAGAATTTGATATGGAAGTGGAAGCTGAGATGTAAAAGACAATGGTTTGTCCCCTGCTTAAGTTTTGCTCTTTGAGCAAGTTAAGGGGTGCTAGGTGTATTAGCTATAAGAAAGCATAAAATTGATAGTAAAATAAACATCGCAAACTATCCTTATTGTTCTAAATTTAAAGTGTTATGTAAACAATGTATCTTTCCTAAAACCACAAACAAGAGAAAGTTTTATATGATGAAGCTCCCCATAGCATAATTATCAGATAAGAAAATGACTCTAGAATTCAAAATTTAAATAATAAATACCTGTAACTTTGGAACACGGGTGGCACCTCCAATCAACTCCAAAGCATATAAATCATCAACATTTAGTCCAGAATGCTTGAGGACTTCTTTTATGGGAACAAGGGCTTTTTCCCAAATATCTTCACAAATCTCTTCGAACTTCTCCCGACTTATTGTGCTCCTAGAGAAAAATAGGGGAAAACAGACACCATTAAATACATACTTGAAAATTGAATGGATGTGATTGGAACCGTCATGAAATCTCGGGGTAAAATTATAAGAAGCATAAGAAATAGCCCTCTCTTTATCAAATCAGACATATAAACTCAGTCACAACAAGGGAAAGCGAAGAACAAGGAACCATCAAAGGTAAGACATTCCTACAAGATACATTGCATCCAAAAATCAAGATGACATTTCAGAACATGGAAACGCATAAATCAAGATACATTTACATGATAGTTTACAGCGGAAAGTTGTATGAAGTTTTTTTTTTTTTTTATTACAGATAGCAGCTAAGATATAAATCAATCTCCTTGTACCTTTAAGATATCTGACAGATACTACATAAAATACTGATAGAAAAACAGTTGAACTTGGAGAAGGCTCATGACTTGGATTATCAACAATTAGTTGAATGAATAGATTCTACAACTACCTCTAGTACTCCTTTTTCATGGAGAAAAAAGGATATGTTCTGTAGAGAAAAAACGGGTCAACAGTTCTGGCAGATATGTGGCAATAATAGTAGAGATTCCTAAATGCTAACATACTGTGGCTTACCTTTGGATGTGCAAGGACAACGTAAAAAATAGATTTTGGAAGTGTAAGAACAGAAATAGATTATAAAATTGGCAGAGTGTCTGAGGTGGTCTATCTCTATCTCTGAGGTTGTGTATCTAGAAGGTGGTCTAACTAACCTGAAGTCGATATCATTATGAAGAGATTCCACGGACATTGGAGCCATCATATTGGCACTCAAGATTTCTTTTGTTCGCTTAACTTGTTTCTTCAATTTAGCCATAGCCTTGGGGAAGTTTCTAACATCATCCCCGTTTCCGAGCTGCTTGTTGAACTCGTCTGCAAAATACTCCACCAATCTCAATTCCATATTCTGGCCCCCAAGTTCTGCATCCCAACTGACATCCTTCACCTGGAACAACAACCAAATATGAAACTATAGAAACCAGCAGAAGAAACTTCTGTAAACAGAGTTTGACATATGATGCATTATACTTGATGAAAAACTCAGGTTGTGCAAATGTGTTATGTCTTGCAATTAAGAGAGGTGCCTAATAAATAAAAGTTAGACTACTTAAGATTTTTTTCTAACACTAAATTTTCATCAATTGACAAAAAAAAAAACTTCAGAATGGGACATCAACATCAACGATCTAAAGTGTTGGAGTTGCATTCAACAGGGTCACTCAATGATTCTTCAAGTGCATATAATGCCTTTCAGAAAATAGCGATTACAGCAATTAAACTCAAAAACTAGTTCAGTCAGGATCAAAACGTTCTTAATTAGGGTCTAAAGACAAAGCAAACTACTGGACTTGTTCGGTGATCCTTGATCCAAATCTACAACGTCATTTGAGCATGATTAGGTAAACATAACAACAAAGCTTAAACGCAGATGTTTGATAAATATTTGAAGCTTAACTTAACCCAAGCTAAGTTATTTAAGAAAAAAGGCTATGACATACCGTCATTTACCAGTGGTTCAAGTTCATTCAAACATGATTCAACTAATAATGGAATATGCTAAACAAAGTTTTTAAAACTAAAAAATTCAACTAAGTTCGTAATAGTCTGTTCACCGACCTAGTTCATGTACACCTCTATGAAAAATGCTAAGATGCTAACCACGTTCCTTGATGGAGTTGAAACACCCAATTTTCAGAACATTTCAAAATAGCAGTTTACATTGCCACATTCATTGAAAGGAATTGAAACACTTGTATATCATCAAAATATTCGAAAATAACAATTTACCTGAAATTGATTAACTGACACAGTCTTTCCCAACTCCTTAGCATTATAAGCCGAAAAATATACCAATGCGGCATATGTACTGCTAGCCCCCATGTCGTAGAACAATACATGCCTTGATCCATTGGAAAAATCCTTATCAATCCCGTACTGCAAAGCAGCTCCTGAATGCTCATTCACCAAAGCCAACACATTCAACCCCACCAAATCCGCCGCCTCCAACAGACCTCTCCTCTCGGCCACCCCAGTGAACGGCGGCACTGTGATCACCACATCCTTCACAATCGTCCTCGCATGAGTCCCCGCCAGCCCCACTGCATACTTGAGCACCATCCCAACCAATTCTTCTGCCGTGAAACTATTAAATTCCCCAGCCTCCGCTTTGAAAACTGCCACATCCCGCAAATCATCGGAGGCGATCTCGTTACTCAAGTACAGCTTCCGGAGAAACTCTCGCGTATAATTGTAGGGTTTAGCGAGGAGCGACGGAAGATGGGAATACACCTTAGTGGGGTAACGAGCAAGGAGATTAGTCGATTCCTCGCCAATCAATCGGGAATCGGCGTGGAAACTGATGAGAGACGGATTTTTTCGCTTCGACATTTCATTAAGGGCGATTGAGATCGGTGGTTGGCCAGGTTTGAGGTTGACTACTGCGACTTTCATCCATTCGGAGCCGAGATCTATGCTTGCCACCGCCGATTCGGATTGGAAAGAATTGAGCAGAAAGAGTGAGAGAAGGAGCAATGCGCGCAGTGAATTCGGCATCAGCATCGCCATGTTTGTGTAATTTTGAGCTCTGAGCGAAGCATCAATGGGGACTGGTTGGAAGGGGTTTTTGTAGGGGGACTCAACGTGGAAAGTGTGGGGTGGCCGACGAATGGGAAGAGGACATGTGGCATAAAGGACACGTGGTGGGATATAAGTCGTGGGATGCGTTGTGTGTGGCGTCGTCGTAGATCTTTCTTTGGGTTCAAACGTAAAACTGACGACGGCTCGAGTCCAGTGGGTTCGAAACTTCGAGTTCAATTTTTTACTAATAATTAATTTAATCATTTTAGTCTAGTTTTTTTTTTTTTACGGGATTAAAAATATAAAATTTAATAGACATTATTGAATATGAGCATACTAGAAAAATACGGAGTAACTTGTTTAATTGCTATTTCCAATAGGCAATAGCAACTTGTTTAATTGTCATTTCCAATAATTTTCTTAATCCCCGTGACAAATTCAATTAGCTTAGACTACTACATACTAAGACGTTTTCGACCCCGTTTAATTCGTAGGATTAATCGGAATATGTCATGATTATAATTTTAATCTTAACTAATTTATCGCTTGATTTGTGGGACGAGGGTTCATAATATATTTTAAGCACCAATAAAAAATGTATTAAATTCTTTTGTGAAATGATATGTTAATCTTATGGGAAAGTTGGGATAGAACATGTTAGTTTTGGGGATTTAAATGGATCACTGGGCTGTTGAATAATAATAGAAACTGGGCTGCTATGTACAATTATTCTGTTGGGACTGAGGACAAATGAAAACTGGGCCTATAACATTAATTATGGGCTTAGGTACTGTTGGTCTTTTTGTTTATTATTTATATTTGTGTTTAAAATGTGTGCATTGATTATTCACGTGTGATGAATGCACAAAAATGTTGAAACAAGGTTGTGCAAGTATGGACATTAATTGATTGAGAACATGTCATTTTTTGGAAAATTGTGGCAGGAAATTAGGTTTGATTAAAGTGAAGATAAGTTAAGAGTGAGAAGGTTATGTTTTTCTTTAATGATATGTACAATTTAGTGCTTCTTTCTATCATTAATGAGTGTCGCTTTAGGTTTTCAGGTTGAAATTAAAAGAACAATAAAATAATATATACGAGTATAATTTTATTGATGTAATATTCATGCATGTATCTACTTATTTACATTGATGATAAAAATACATCTCTAGTAGGAGTTTTCAAATTAAAGTCTGGTCTATATTGAATCGGTAGATTTGATTGATTTATTACTATCACGTCTTAAATTAATGATTATGTCATATGAAGTTGATGTCAACACGAATTATTTGTGAAATTAATATTTGAGTTATTTATGATGGAAAGAATCTTAATAAGAAATTCAAATAGACAATAGAGTTGGGACTGTGTCTGAACATCAATCCAAACTACAGTAAAACCTCGTTAAATTAATAATTTTGCTAAAATTAATAATTTATCCGGTCTCAAGTTGGAATCAATACAAATTTGGGATCCAATCAATAAAATTATAAGATAATAATTTTTTTGAGATCCCAAACAGATATATATATTTAAAATTTAAACTATAAATTAATAATTATTAAAAATAATTCATATACATATATATGATTTTTGACTTGAATATTCTTAACACAACTTAAGAAAATAAGTATCTTCATCAGAATTTTTTTTTCTTTGAGTTTCAAATCTATCTCCGATCTCATCTTTAAATCTCCTTTGATCGCATCAAATCGCTAAATCCAATGAACCATATTTTGTATTTTCCAAAACCAATTAATTTAAACAAGTTCATTCCAACTTCCACGTAAGTTTGTATTAAATTCTACTAAGACATTCAGATTTTAACTTAATTTTCATCAATAACTACGACGATACTTAAAATTATTCAAATAATTTGAATAATTTAAATTTGAAGGTCAATGTGATATATTCCACGTTAAAACCTCTTTAAACTAATAAATTATTAATTTATCGATATAATAATATCTCTATAAATTAATAAAATTTTCCGATTCCCAAAATTATTAATTTATAGATATTTTACTGTATGTATTTGACATTCAAATCATGGTCGTTTGAAAAAAACTCGTTTGATCTCAATTGAATGTTATTTTCTCTAGTAGATTTATATATGGTCGGTTACTATATATTATAATTATTATTATTATTAGGAAGGGAGTGATTTCTCAACAGTGATAATATAAATTTCAAGCCGTGATTTAAGAGCTCAGATTTTCCACCCAAAAGATAATAAAATTAATATTCTGAATAAATTAATGGATAATAATCTTATCTTTTTGAAATAATTAGTTGAATGGTTAGCCACATGTTTGCTAAGTGCACCACATGCGTGTTTGGGTCAGTTGAAATGTCACATCATAGTCAGTCGCTCAATGCCAATTACATAAAAATATAAATATAAAAAGAAAAAAAAAAAATTTGTTAGCACGAGGAAATTAAGTTGTACAAATATGTCGGCAGTCCTCATTATTTTTGTATTGTTGCGAAATACAAAAATATGAAAAACTTCGATAATATTGTACAGAAATCCCCACCATATATTCATTTCCCCCCGAACACATGGAAAATGGTCACCTAGATAATGGTAAACTATCGGATATAACATTTACTATTAATTTAACGGAGTTTTATCAATTCAGGTATGAAAAATAGTAAATCTATCCATTTAAGGTCCGAAAGATTTTTCCTACCGGTTCAAGGTTTGAAAGATAGAAAACTATCAATTCAAGACTTGAAAGATAGAAACTATCAATTCAAGACCTATATATTTTAAGGTCATGTTTGTCATTAAACCGTAAACCCTGAACTGTAAACCCTAAACACTAAACTCTAAACCATGAACCATAAACTCTGAATCATGAACCCTGAACCCTAAAAATAAAAAAATAAGGGCATGAAATATAAATGTCAAATATGGCCTTAAAATGTGTAACCTAAAATTAATAGTTTTTATCTTTTAAGTCCTGGATTGATAGTTTTCTATATTTCAGATCCTGAATTAATAGGAAAAATCTTTCAAACCTTAAATTGATAGATTTACCATCATTCAGACCCTAAATTGACATTTTTCCTAATACAATTTATTCTAACATGGGTATGGGTTGTTACAAGAACTGAAAATTGAAAATAACAATATATTCTAACATAATAGCAAGGAAGAATTGAAAATGAACGTATACTAAATGACCATCCTAAATTTACAAAACACGAATCAAGGATGTATTTTAAAACAATTAAAATAATTTTCAAAAGCACTTATTTTTAAAAATTATGAGGGGCAGCTTTAAAAATAAGTGTCTCTAGAAGCTATTTTAAATGTTTTAAAACACACTTTTAAGCATAAATATATTATTCAGATTAAACGAGTAAAATATTCACAGATTGTATATATATCGTTTCCTCAAATTACCATCAAATTATAGATACAAATATCTGGATCTCTCTTTCAAAGAAAAATTAATATCTGATCTCCCAAAGAAAAATATAATATCTGGATCTGGTGGTTTTGTAGGAATATTCATTTGTGTTAGGGGGCAAAACAGTCATTTACATTCCTATCTACATCATTGGCTATTTACACCTGACAAGACGGATTGCGACTCTATGTGACAATCTGAGGTATTGTGACCTTTTTCATAATTTAATCAAATTTTACAACTTTCTAACTTTATTTAACTATTGCTTCGAAAAAAAAAACTTTATTTAATTATTAGTACTATCTTTACTATTATAAAAATAAGAATAGTGGACATACATTGAGAAATATTACCTAAATTCTCCACTCTTACCTAAATTTATCACGCATACCATTTTCCTTAATAATTAAATAGTTCGCATGTCTTCTCAAAAAAAACATACATTAATTACTCTCTTTAAAAAAAATTAGAAGTAATATGGTATTAATTTTTTTAAGAAAATTAATAAATTGGGTTTTTTTTCTTAATAACTTAGCATATACTACTCTCTCCGTATTTTAACAACTTAGCAACTTTCAATACTATTTAATACTAATAACTTAGCAACTTTCAATACTATTTAATACTATCATTTTTCTCTACCAAACTCATTTTACATTATTTAATACTATTATTTTTCTCTACTAAATTTACTTTATATTATTTAATATTATTATTTTCTATTTTTTTTTTAATTTCATTCTATAATAATCGAATAAAAAAATAAGACGGAGAGATCGCATTGTTTTGTTAAACAAAAAGAGAGCTGAAAAGTTCCAAAACGTGAGATTGGTTACGCCACACCCCACCCACCCACCCACCCACCCACCCTTGGTGTCTATAAATCCTCCAAATATATCGCAGGAATTACTCATCTTTCTTCTCTCTCACTTCTACAAATCCCAACTCTGTTTTTTAAATCAATTCTAAGAATATTCTTGATTTTACTTCGATTCTTGATTTGTCTGTATTTGTCGTTTTTAATTGGGTTTGGGAGGCGCATGGTGAAGATCACCTCTTCGACTAATACCTATTTATTGTTCCTCAGATTATCAGAGCTGTTACTCAGATTAAGATCGGTTCTGTTATTGCTTAATTTCACGAATTTTACTTCTACTTTTTGTCTTCCGATCGTCGCAATCGTTCTTGGATCATGGAGTCGAGAGATAAGTGTAATCGCCAACTGCGACCAGGTGCGTTTATACTTCATTAGATAATTTCATCTGTTTTTTGAGTTATTTGTTGATATTAGCTTTTTTCCGCTGAAATTTAGTGCTGTTTTGTGCATAAAGTTTATCCTTATACCCTTTTCCCCCTCTGATCAAGGTGACCTTTCATGCATACTGATTGAAGGAAGTAAATGTGTGCAGTGTGTATATATTGTTGTATTTGTATATGATTAATACTTAATAAATTATGAAATTTTAGTGCACTATGGCCTTATAGAGTAAAATCCCTTCAGGTTCAGTCCTTAATGTATTAGTCAATTATTTAGATTTTGTCCTTAATATATAAATATCTGCATGTAGAACAAGCTAATGGATGAGAATTTATTTTAGTCCTTTTCTTTTTTTTTGGTGAATTTTCTAGTATAGAGAATTGACAAATTGTGAACACTATGTTAGTTCAATTATGGTCATGGGCCAGATTAGGATTAAGATGATCTGCCAAGGCGTATAGAAGCATTAAGGATATGGTGCAACTGAATGTCAAAGTTTATTTTGTTAATAATATTTGTATTTTGTAGCTGTTTGCTATTCAAACTCGGGAAGAAAGTCCATGGCGTCGCCATCTGTTATTGTTATAGGCGCTGGTTTTGCTGGTATTGCAGCTGCAAGAGCTCTTCATGATGCGGCTTTTCAGGTATATCATATACTATGATTTAGATAAGTATCTTCTTCTAGTATGGTATATAAATGGTATTAGTATTAAAGCAAGTTAAATTTGCAGGTTATGTTGTTGGAGTCGCGTGATAGAATCGGTGGGAGAGTGAACACTGATTATACATTTGATTTTCCTGTTGACCTGGGTGCTTCATGGTAATTGTCTTGAATTTGATCATGAGCATGGTTCTGAAAGAGCCTGGTAGTACTGGTTGTTACAATCTTCGTGTTTCAGGTTACATGGTGTTTGCAAGGAAAATCCTTTGGCCTCTGTGATAGGAAGACTGGGATTACCTCTTTATCGTACGAGTGGTGACAACTCGGTTTTGTATGATCATGATTTGGAAAGGTAGTTCTGATGCCCTTCTAACTTCTTGCTTGCTCATTTTCTGAAAGAAATATGTGGCTTAATATTCGTGGAGCATCGTTCATCTATTATTTGCTTTGTTTATTTAGATTCAAGTATTTTCATTTCATTTGATAGTGTTGATTCCTTGTCTTTTTGATTGACCAAACATTTGTTTTAACTGGTCAGAAAGACCTTGGATTTGTATAAATTGGAAATTTTTCTTGCATTTACTAGTTCTGTTGTAGTTCAAAGCTAATATCTGCTATTTTAGTTACGGACTTTTCGATATGGATGGAAACCAAGTTCGTCAAGATCTAGTCACGAAAGTTGGCAAAGTATTTGAGAGCATCTTGAAAGAGGCACGTTTCTTCATCTTTGGCTCCTCTAATTCTATGTTTCAAAATTTCAGGAAAAAGAAAGTGGTTGCAAATTGTTGTTGTCGTCGTTCTTTTGCCTTTTAATCTTGTGTACATATGTTTCTAATTTTTTTCTTTCTTAACTTTATTATCCATAGACCAAGCTTATACGAGAAGAAAATAGTGAGGACATGTCCATAAGGCGTGCTATCTCAATTGTTTTCAAGAGGAGACCAGATTTAAGGTTAGAGGGACTGAGTCATAAGGTTTTGCAGTGGTACCTATGCAGAATGGAAGGCTGGTTTGCTGCAGATTCTGATACAATATCACTTAAAGGATGGGACCAGGTTATTCCCCCTTGCCATAATTGTTGTATTTCTATTTGATTTTGTTCTTGTAAGATTAAGCCTGACCCAGGCATGTTCCGCCAGAAGCTTGTGTATAGTTTCCGTAGTTCGTTCTTGTATGTTTCAAGGATGTAGTCATGTAATTTGCTAGGCAGTCCTTGATTGTGACTATATGTAATATTGCATACAGGAAGAGTTACTTCCTGGTGGTCATGGGCTAATGGTGCGTGGATATCGTCCTGTTATCAATACACTCGCCAAAGGACTTGACATCCGCTTGGGCCACAGGTACGTTAAAGTTTATAACAAACAATTATCCTAATGGACTAAACCTTTGCAATATATGTGCAATCCATTTCTAAGCTTGTTATCCATGTTTTACTCTAGAGTTGTGAAAATAGATAGACGCAACAATGGAATTAAGGTAACAACAGAAGAGGGGAGAACATTTGTAGCAGATGCTGCTATTGTTGCTGTTCCTCTTGGCGTTCTAAAATCAAATTGCATCACATTTGAGCCGAGACTACCCGACTGGAAGGAAGAAGCCATTAATGACCTCGGAATTGGGATGGAGAACAAGATAGTTTTGCACTTTGACAACATCTTTTGGCCCAATGTAGAGTTCCTGGGAGTTGTTGCGGAGACTACTTATGAGTGCAGTTATTTTCTTAACCTGCACAAGGCCACTGGTCACCCTGTGCTCGTCTACATGCCAGCTGGACAATTGGCTCGTGACATTGAGAAAATGTCTGATGAGGCGGCTGCTCATTTCGCATTCAAACAACTGCAAAGAATCCTTCCAAATGCTTCAGCACCAGTATGTTGCATTCTCAGTTTCTTCTATTTAAATCTTTGTTTCTTGTTTTGGCTATGGATGAAAAAGAAAAATGGGAGCCTGGATGATCCTATTCCCGGGTTCGGACTTCATGTACAGTAGGGCCCAGTTGAGTGCACGATGACAGCCACTTAATTGAATGGTTATCATCACCGTGCATCAGACCCTCATGTACATGAAGGATCTAAATCCATAAAGGGCACAAACTCTTGGATAAAGGGTGTTGTTTATTTTAAATTTCCTCGTAGGTTTCTTGACATGATGTTTCTTGTGTGATCATGCAGATCCAGTATCTTGTTTCGCATTGGGGCACGGACAAAAACTCGTTGGGCTCATACAGCTACGATAGAGTTGGGAAATCCCATGAACTGTATGAGTGGCTAAGGGTACCCGTGGACAACCTATTTTTCGCTGGGGAAGCAACGAGCATAGACTATCCAGGCTCGGTCCATGGTGCATACTCCACTGGCCTAATGGCTGCAGAAGACTGCAAAATGCGCGTCTTGGAAAGGTACGGCGAGTTGGATCTTTTCCAGCCAGCCATGGGTGAGGAAGCCCCGATTTCAGCCCCCTTATTGATTTCTCGTATGTAATGTAACAAGTAATTTGTAAGAAAACACTAGCAAGGCACCCTGGTTGCTTTGTGAGAAATTGTGGAAAATCAATAGATTTCACAGTTGAATGATCAGAGCACCAGCTATGCGTATGTAGTCTACCTTAATGTGTGTAGTTTGAGGAAGAATAAAACATTAGTAGGGCTGTTTCGTATGTGTTAGGTTGGCATGATATCATGTTAATGTGTTATGACATGTTTCTACCCTATATGTGTAATTGAACCAAGTTGAACCGCACTTTTAATAGTATCAAGCCAGACTCATTTATTATATTGACTTAGAGCTCGTTTGGCAAAGCTTATAAACTCTTTAAAACAATTTATAAATTGTGTAGGAGCTTATAAACTCCTTAATTTTATTTGACAAAATAAAATGTTTAACATCTTATAAGATTTTTAAAAAAAAAAACTCTTTAAAGCTTATAAGCTCAAAAAAAGATAAGTTGGGATATCCCAACTTATTTAACAAAAATTACTTAAGCTCTACCAATTTTCAACCAATCTCGGCCATTTTTTTCAAAAAAAAAAAAAAAAAAAAAAAAAAAAAAAAAAAACAAAATTTTATTTTTACAAAAATATATATTTCTAAAAGAAACTATTTAAAAAAAATCGTAAAAAAATATTATCTCGAAAAGAAAACTTGTACTATTATATAAAAAATTATTAAAAAACTTATAAGTTTTATTAGTCAAACATTTTAACAACTTATACTACTTAAAAATTACATCTTATAAGATGTTTAAAACAAGTTTAGCCAATCGGATCCTTAATTCCAACTTTTTCAATGAACCTGTGCTAACAAACTGATAAATTTTTCAACAAAATTTTATCATAAGTTGGAAGAGAATTTATATGAAGAAAAGATTCATGGGATAATAAATATATAATACGATAAGATAAGGAATTATCCGGCATGCAAAGCCTATAATTTGCAGACCAAGCCAGCTACATACAACAGATATTATTACATACTTGCAGGTGGCCTGAGTGGAAAAGGATAAATTGTGTTGCAAACATAAGCAGATGGACAAACGAAATTCAAGTTTGACATAGCTTGCAGTACTACCTGAGCTGTACGGCGTCAGTTCAGAAGTCGAGAGAACCCACAGATGGTATCCCGTTGAAGGTGGTGTTTCTGGAGTCGTTGCGGTTGGTGTAATCATCACAGCCATTGAGCATGTGCGATTGGACGGCGGAATTAGCAAGGTCTTCTTTGCCCATCTCTTGGACTTCAAGAGGCGATAGAATCTTGATGTACCACACACTGTTTACGAATTCCCTGGATTCAGACAAATGACGTTAGCATGGACTCGTAAAAGCAGTTTTTTAATATACATTCAAGAAATTCGAACCCTATAGTTTGAATTGATTGCTAAATAGCACCTAAAAAGATTAAAAGAATCCGTTTGACTGACGAGTAATGCAAAATCACAAAATAATCAATCGATGCATATATGAGGAATCACAATAGGGGAAACAATTTTGCATATCTTGATCAACCAAATAATTTTTTAATACCTTTTTAGGAGGTACTTGGTAATTATTCAAACCACGTGGTTCTTTTGGACGAACCTCGATGGAGTTTTTTTTGGTAATTACAAGGATGGTAACTAAGAGTGTGTTTTCAAATGCTACAAAATAACTTCCAGAATCACTTTTTTTCAAAAGTTGTGATGTAGCTTTTGAAAACATAATTCTGAAGTTGTTTATAGATCTAAATAGACAAAAAAAACTGACTTTGAAAGATGAAAATGTTTTCAAGGACAGTAAATATGAAGTAGGCAGATAATTTTTATTTTGCAAAATAATATCTTGCAATAACTAGAGGAAATGAAATGCAAGAAAGTGGATAGGTGGTTACTGCCAAGGGTCATCGCCGAGGAGAAGAATGTCATTCTCCCGGTCAACGAATACAAGCTGCCAGCCTGATCTCTGACGGTCATCCAACAGTCCTTCGAGCCCAAACATCCTAGCAAGCTCACTTCGCAGCTCATCATAGCTGCTAAACTTGGAAATGTCGAGCGACCGTCCGAAGGACCCTGATTTCTGCACCTGATACCATCCATAATACTATGTTAAATTGCAGCTTATTTTCAAATAAGCTGGAGGCGGGGTAATAAGAATCCAAAACCAACTGTTTCCTTATTTTCTTGCATCAAGAAAGACCTCAAAAAATAGCAGTCACATTTGTAGGCTTTGAAAGTGTACTTTCTCAAGACCGACAGGATAAACCAAAATAGTAGCAGTAAATGTGGTCGAAAAAGTAACATGCCAACTTACCTTCACAAAGGTTCCGGGGGATGGGTTAGTTTGGTCCACGTTTTCTGAGGACTGCAAATAACCTGATTCATCTACACAGCTTGAGGTAGTCATCTCTGAGTTAAGATGAGGATAGTGGGTGCCTGCAGAACCTGCAAATGCAGGAGCTACATATGGTGATTCATTCTCGTTGCCAGTGTTTCTAAAGGCTGAAACCCCATTCATCATCATAGTTGATGAGTCTGTATTAGCCCCAAATAGTAAGTTGTTGTGGGAATCTGTCATGCCTTGAAAGCCTGAAACATCTCGGCCCGGAAATGGGGGCAGCAAGGCCGAAAAGTCGGAGAACTTGGAAGGAAGTTGAGGATCTAATGCTACTCGCTTCGACGACGAGGAATGAGAGACTAAAGGAGTGGGTCCTTCATGGGTAAATGAAGTTAGAAAGTTTTGAGGCATGGAAGAATTATTATATGAAGGCATGTGGTTGTCAATGAGGTCGGAGAAGTTGTGCAGGTGGCTAGTCGAAGACATTGGTGTTAGCTGGGGCTCGGAGGTGGGCCCTGTTTGAGATCCATTCACGATCATTTTTTTTGTGAGTTGATCACTGAATTGCTGATTGAGCTGCAACTGTTGCTGCAGAATCTGAGCCTGAGATACGACATTGTTATCTTGAAAATGGAACTTTGGTTGAGAATGGGATTGTTGCAGCATTTGATTCTGGATTAGTGAAGCAGCAGATACATTTGGCTGGCCATGGAGAGACTGATTGGGGAGTTTCGATGGATCTGTGTCCTGGAATGAAGCAGCAGCTGCCATGACTTGGTATATATCGGGTTGTAAACCGAGCATGGAAGGATCGAGCCTTGGCTGCATCAATGGGGATACACCACCATATCTCTGGAAGTTAAGGGACTGAATCCCTTGATCTCCAATGCCCCCATGAAGCCACGATAGTGGAGAATTGATGCTCATGTCACCGTTTCTGAGACCTGAATAACGAATAAATTAACACACAAGAAAATAAACATTCATCTATTTTCATCTTCTTAGAACCCCCATAAAGTATATAACAAAACACAAAAGAACAAATCTATGCATGTATGATTAAAGTTCCAATCCAGACCTGGGAAGGACGGGAGTCCAGACGGCCATGGTCGCTTCAGTCTGAGTGAGAATGGAGAAGGGTACATGGGAAATGTCATCAGGGGTTCAATCTCCCACAAGGAAACTCTAGGTTGCCTCTCCCCTGCAGTTGATTCATCCCACCCCACCTATATATGAAACGTAGGATGTGATGTTTACAGTTATAATTGATCTGAAATCTAGTTAGTTTTCAGCAATGCATAAAAGATTTTAGCAGACATTGAACAAAATCAAATCAATTATTGGAAATTTTTGGGACTTTTTCTCGAGATATATATAGTAAGGAGATGCAAGATTTTGATGTTCTCTAGCTGCCAGGTTCTGCAGATACCTGTGAAGTGGTGGTCACCTTCTATTAGTCCTGGTCCTCTTGGACACTAATTATATCATGACTGAGTGATGCATATTAAGAAATAGAGTTCTGATCGACACTGAAGCAAAATATGTTCATCCACAAGAATTTTGGGCATGAAATAACTAACCTTCACCGAGCGCCAGTGTGAGTTTGACCAACGAACAGGATCCAGATCAGTGATACCAGTAATTGTCCCCATATACCTGAGTTTAAAACATATGAAATTATCAAAAGAAAGTTGCAACCAAAATTTGACTGGATCTCTCATATAGACGTCACAACATTAATTACTGATAGGCTTTGAAAACTGTTTATTTAGCTTCTGTTCTGCAACATCAAATTCCAATTGAAACTTCAACTTTTCTGTTCGATTATCTTTGGTGGTAGTGAACATAAGCATTCAACCAAGATACATATCCATGACTTTGGGTGAAATATTAGGCCTACCTACGGACACTTGATTCTTCTGTTTCAAATAGCATCCGAAAACGCATCCCCACAGAAACTCGTGTGTGATACACTGCTTTGGCATACTTTGCCAGTGGTATCACAAAGTCCGACGGACTCGCCCTGACATTAGAAATAAAAACAAATGTTAAAAGCAAAGATTTCTTAAATAAGATAAAAAATAAACAAATAAAGAAGAAACGACGTAGAAGAAGAAGCGCAGAAACTTTACCTTGGATTATAAAAGATAGTGAAACGACTATCAGTGGCTGCTGCATGAGCAGCTGCAGCAAGAAGACCAATATGCATGCTATCGCTTGACAGAACTGACAAAGGCATAATGGTTTGTGGACGTTGAGCACGACGAATCCCCAAGAGCAACTGATTATTCTCATTCCTAATATAGATTATCAATTAAGAGTCAACCATTACTCCAAAAGAAAACCTACTTTATTATGTATCTAGAAAGAGCAACATGTTAAAAAATAAAGTTTCTAATAGGCAGTTTGCAGATATTCACAGATTACAAAATGACCATTTCACTGCTAAAAGATGAACACGTCTTGCTAGCAATCAACAAAATCGGAAGATAACAAAAACCTGTAAGGTTTTGAATAGAAACCAATAAATAATACAGAATTTTGCATACCAGATGAAAATAACGGAGTCTCCAGCAGTAAGCCTCTTTGCACTCACAAACACACTCCATCCTGTTGTAAGGAGGTGTCTCTTTGGCTGACCTATAAGCAAGAATTATTTAATTAAATACAAGAAGTGAAAAGACGCCAGCTTCAAAGGTTGACCATATAATAAGATGATAAAAATGCTCTATCACACCCCCTTGATCAAAAATGTTAAGCAAACACATTTGAAATTCTGGGCTGCTGAGTTGCAATTTTGGATATTTCATCTATTTGGTGAACTCAGGTGAACTAAAGGTGTTTTTGCAAACTTCACTTTAATAAAAAACTATGAGAAGCTTTTGAGAAAAGAAAAAAAAAAAGAAGATTCTCCCCCACTTTGTAGAGTTTGCAAACACCACCTCAAGGATCTTTCTCCTCAATTTAAATGTTTTATTAGAACAAACATTTGAAGCTAACCTTAAAGCATTTTATAAGCCGATATGGGCCACAGGCCAATAACAATCAAGAACGTTGTTTAAATTTTTATATATTATTCGAAATCTCACCCCGAAATATATGCCTGAACTTCCATTCATTGCCATGAAGATCCTTTGCAATCAATTCTTGACATGGAGGGGTTAGAGAATAATCCTGAATTAGCAAAAATCAAAATAGTTAACCTATAATCCAACGATTTACAAAATTTGCACCAATCATAACGAAATTAAGTACTGACGGGACTTACTAGGGGAGGAAAGACTTTCTCAGCTGCTCGGCGAGGGACAGAAAACCCTCCATGCGTACTTGTGTCACTAGCAGTTAATGTTTTACAGAAATAATTTGTTGGCTGTTTGCTTGGGGTACCAAGTTCTGCTGGAAGCAGGCATAAGTCTTTTTGTTCTTGCTAACCAAAATGGAAAATTGAAGAGCTAGTTAGCAACAAATATTACATAAAATTCAAAAATATAAAAAAAAAATCTGAGTACAGTACAGGGCTAAGGGCTGCAAAGTCATCTGAGCATATACTTCATCAGTTTCAACATCTGCCTGCAATTACGAGTACCCATGCAGTAAATATTATAGCATTAAAGAAAGATATTTAGAGAAAAGTAAAAAAGAAAAAATGACTCACATGCATGGTAACATTGTGAAGCTGGCATATCAGTTGTGCCTGTAAGCCTGGATAGCTAGGGATAGCAGAATCAACTTCCTTATTAGTTGAGGTAGCCACCTGCTCACAAATTATGGAGTCGTCTTAGGATCTCTCCAAAACTAACCCTAGGAATCTTAGTCGACAATAAGATATCCAGAAGATTTAAAAATGCAGAAATTTTTTTGAGATTCCATCGCCAAATTTTCCTAAAGAAACATATTCAAAAGCTCAGGAAAAAAGATCAGCATGATTAACTGCATGTCAAAGTTACTTTACGCAGATCTACTACCAATTTGTAATAATATAAAGTTACTTGTTTTGAAATAGTATAAAAAACGTTAAGTTGAGCAAGGAGTTGCAGTGACAGTACAAGACCAAATAAATAGCAAAGGAAGTGGAAATGGACACCTAAAATGCGGAAACTTTTCAAAGTATTTTGGTCCCCCAATTTGAGGAGGGGTGGGGGGGGGTTATTTTACTGGAATATTACTAAATATCAGGTAGCATTACCAGTAACTACGTTTATAAAACTAAATAAAACAAAAAACAAAATGCATGCAAGATGTTTTTAGCTAACTAGAGCACACAGATGGCTTACTTATTCATCGAACACACGGGTAAAAGTACCAGAAAGAACCTGAACATATAGAGTTCAAACTCAAACCCCTGTTCAGTTGTTTCTTAGAAACGCAACAGTTTCACTATTTTGTAAACTCAAACACCATTTCCCTATCAAATTCCATGTAGAATAGCAAAAGATTTAAGCCACAGATCTTTCAATTAATTACAAACCTGCTCACTATGGCCTTGAGGAAAGTAAACAACTCGGCTTCCCATATAGGGTAGCGAGACCAATGGGCCAGCACATGCATGCCACAGCTCCGAATTCAAGCATTTCGTCTCTCCTGCCATCCAAAAACCCCCAGTTTTTTTTAGAAATAAACATAAAGATAAAATCTTTACCCAATAATTTCTTAGAATACTGCCAAATAAGCCCACATTCTCATATGCAACAACAAAATTAGAAGTACAACAAAGTAGCAAAGAGATACAACTTACCTTCCTCTGGCTGAGCATTAAAACCTGCACTGGTAAACGAAGATGAAGAAGAAGAAAGCCTCATATTTCAAACAAGTTATAATCTTGCTTAGAAACTTAAAACTATTTAACCCTGAAATCAAAAGGGATTCTTGAAAGAGCAAGCTAACTTAACCCTCCACCCCCACCCACCACCCCCAACCTCCAAACCAACCACAATAGGTGTTTTTTGTCATCCAAACTCACACATGTCCCTCAATTGAATCTTTTTTCCCTTTCTAGCAAAAAAGAAGACACTTGGAACTCATAATAAGAAGGCAGAAGAAAAACTTAAGGGTTTTGAGGAAAATGAAAAGTTGAAGCAGATCTTGAAGTTTTCACAGCAAGTTTGGAACAACCCTAAAGAGGAGAAAGAAAAGAACATGAAGAAGACTGGTCCGAGGAATAAATGAGCTAAAGTGAGCAATTAAAAGCTAAAGGAAGAAGAAAGAAAATGATGAGTAGCTTTTGTGAACTATTGAGATCTCTGTGTGTGGAGCTAAAATCAGCTTCAGATCTTTAAAGCTTTTATTTTTTTAATTTTTTTCGTTTTGGGGATTACTGTAATTTCAGAGATATCATACAGAAGTGTAATGTTGTGGGAAGGTGAGTTAGGAAGGTACATCAATTATAGCAATCTTATTAATTTTTTAATTTTATTGCAGATTTTAATCTTTTGGGGATAAAGATTTCTTGCAATGATAAAATGGGTATGGTTTTAATTTTCTACTGTACTTTACAACAATTAGGTCTGATATAATACACGGAAGTTCAGAGCTTGTTAGTAAACCTGTTTTTCAAAAGATTTCTTGCAGAGGTTAGAAATATTTTATTTAAGAAGTTAGCGGTATGTAACTAAAACAAGTTTTTAAATTAATCCTAAATTTATGGATTTTTATGTGTTTTCTCAGAATTTATTTAGCATTTACTACTAGTTAAATATTTTTGGATATAGTGTGAGGTAAAAAGCGTGTCTTGGCTCGTTTGATTTTAAAGATTTTACTTTTACTGCCATTAAAGTTCGTAAATTTATTAATACATAATATACCGATGAAAAAATGATAAAAGAATCCGAGTTCATTAGTGTTTTTACATGCATTAATTTACCATAGAGGCCAAGTAATTGTAAATTAATTACAAATAAATTATTAAGAAAATTGAACATTCCTTGTAATTAATTTAGAATTTGACCAACTCACATTTGCCTGAGAATTTAGCCTATTTTGATATAAAGTTTATATTTCTAAAAATAGAGACGATTTAATTGTAAATAACAATCTAAACGTATATTTAATATATTAAGTTGAGGGAATCAGAGAAGTTCTTTAGATAGATGTATTCGAAAACAGCATTTCAATTCAATAAATTATACTCTCAATTTTGTGTTTTGTAAATTCATCTGGCAATGAATATAACGTCACACACGCGTGTGTATATATATGAAATATCACTAGCTAAAACTAAGAAACAAAATCCAAACATCGAAAATAGCCATAGGAGATGAAGATACACAGTGGAACTGGAACACCATTTGCGACCTATGAAGCTTTGTAGTACAAAAAAATAAGACAACATAACTAAAAATAGAAAAAACAAAATTTGTTTCCTTACAATAAATCTGAAGACAATATTATTATTATATCTAAAAAGAGGAGGTACATTTTTTGTACACTAGTAAGTTGTATGATGTTGCTGCAGATTTATTAAGTATGTATAGTCAGTTTACGAGATCTTCAACCTGATTGCATTGTCTCATCAGAGAGTTCCAAGCAAGCAATGCAGCACCTACTGCAGGTTCCACCTTGTGTAACATAAAACATACACATTGTGAAACAAATTTTGTGAATAATGGGACGTAAAGATTGATTGATGATAATATGCAACTTACCTTTGGACGAATAGGAAGAACACCGGGGAAGTCTTTGGAAATGCAGCTTATTACTTCATTACCAATGTCCCATCTCTCGTTTGCTTCAAGAACGCCACCAACCATTACAAGGGGAAACGGATCATTGCCATCTAAACCAAGCAACATTTCAGTTTGGATTTTATTATTAATTTATCTATATATTTCACATCTTAAATATAGTGTTGTACCTTCACCAGATAGCTCCAATCTCTCTACAACAGCTTTCACACTCGAAGCTAACTCATGAACAGCGTCGAATAGGATCTTATTTGCCACGGGATCACCTGCCTCCGCACAAGAAACCACTACTGGAAGAAGAACTGCTATCCGAGCCCAAGATGGATCTGCATACGTCCACCTATAATTCAATTTCACTTGCATATATTATCATTACAGGATGAATGACAACTTTAGTTGTTTGTATCTCAAAGTGCGGTTGACTAATTCGTGAAGCTGAAAGTATAATGATGAATGGCTAATAATCCTAGAGTTAAGAGGCATACCCTATAAGTTCATCTGGTGAAGACAGAGTAAGCGTTTCTAGAATAATATGTGTAAGTGTAGTCTGTGGACCACGACCATCATGAGCCCTTATTACGGCAGTCAGTGCTTGTGCAGCTATACCGTACCCACTGCACGTAAAGGACAGGTAAAACACAAATATACAATTAAAGGCTCCAAACATTTCTGATTCCATAAACTCGGGTAAATGGTGATGAAATATATGTCAAGATAAAGAAGCAAAAAAACACTCATGTAAGGAAACAAATGCATAAACAATTACTATTATAAATAAACGACTACCTTCCCCAGTCACCTAAAACGGGTCCAGCCCCAGCAGCCCGAGCTTCTCTTCCATCTTCGGTGAAGCCATAAGCAATGGTACCTGTACCAGCTATTAGGACACATCCATGAAGCTTCCCCATTGTACCACTGGCCAAAGCAGCTACAGCATCATTCTGAACATATAACCTTACATGGCTTGGGAATATCTCTCTGAGGATAAAAACATCAGATGGTATCAGATTAAATGATACATCAGCTTGAGTACTGATAATTCCAGAATCTATCCAACATTAAAACCAAGCAGAAGAGTGAATATATAAACATATCAGTTTTTTGCTTATATGCATCAAATCCAGCTACAACATTCAAGGATACCAACAATAACTCCTTCATGGGAGAAGGAATAAAAAAATAAATACTGCAACTTAGTTTCGAATGTTTTATAAATGTTAATTAGAATAATATGTGGTTGTTTTACACGTAACATTTTAGTTCAATTTGAGATTCCATGCTGATTTCCTGTTTGCAAACCTCTAGGAGGTTTCAAGCCTCATAATGGATTGTTGAATGATTTGAGAATCAAACCTGAGCCAATCAAGTAGACGATGCTGGTCCTTGGGGTGATCAACACCGGATGCTGAAAGACAAACGGCTTGAACAGAATAACGAGTTGATGCTGACTTTGCAAGAGCATCCGCCATAACTTGCTCTAAAGTCTCTCTTGCTGCAGATTCTGTAGACCACAGAAAAGAAAACTGGTGAGTCATTTTCGGTGTAAGTAGTAAGGATAGAAGGATTCACAAAATCTATATGTAAGTTTCTACTTATTAACTGCTACATAACATTGCAAAAAAAAAAAAAAAAAAAAGAAGCTTTTTTCCACCAAAAAATTTAATGAAGAATAACATTTCCAATTCCCATTACCAGAAGATACTCAATGCAGCTACTACCAGAATAATTAATTCCAGAAACCAAACTTGTAGTGCAAAGGTATGCCCCAATGTGGTTTTAAAGATTGAATATCATCTGTATTTAACCATTCAAATGGAAACATCTTTTCCATATACTCAAAATAATTCTCTTCAGTATTTGTTTGCTTCATTTGAGAGCAAATCAAAACAAGATACTTATAAACACAACATTGAAAACATAGCATAACAAGCACATATCACACTCCCAATTCTAGTAATTTGGCCAATAAAGAGAAACTAATGAATAAATCAACAACATATTTATATATATACCTCCAACGCTGTTGTGGTTGGAGGAACCGGCGACGGAGCGAGCAAGAACTGGGAGGGGATCAGGCAGGGGCTGGGCAAAGGGTATCAAAGGCATGCATATGCACACAGTGGAGGCCGTGTCACCATCTATACCTAGTACCACTTTTCTTCCATTAACACCAAAATTCAAGAAATCACTTCCATTTCTATAAGCAGCAGCAGAAACCATATTCAGTCCATGCTCAAACTCCCAGATACCTCTATTCCTATACCTCTTCATTTCACAATTCAATATATACACAAACAATAAGAAAGATTGCAGCTTTTTAGAGTCTTGAATCTTGTTGAATGAAAAGGGGCAACAAAGAGCGTGAAGTTTTAGATGGGAGTGGATGAATGATTGGAGATGAGGGGTTAAAAATGGTGGATTTTGGTAATAAAATAGATACTGGGACGGCAACAAAAGGACAAATGCTTGGAGGTAACTGTTTGATTATATGTGAAATGGACGAGTCTGAATAGGACTTGAATAATTCATGGGCTTTGATTAGTTCAATGCACATAAAGTATTCGATGAAATGCGCCATTAGTGCTTACCTCTAGCAGCTTGAGGTCTTTGTCTTGGTGTAAATTGGCCTTAACATCGCCTTCTTCAGTTTTCTCCATCTGTGTATGTTCAACCATTTCTATCTTATTATATACTTTCCACAATTACATATAGTATTTGTTATAAATAGTTATATATCCTCCACAATGAAATATTTATATGTCTAGTATTTATCAATTGTGTTTTTTTAATTAATATTTTTGAACTTTTTAAATTTATAAAATAATTAATTGTATAGGGTAGTATCTACTTTGTACTAAAAAAGATTCAATGGAATACAATAAAAAACTTACAAGAGCTGGACAGATAGAAGACTATACTATGGCCCACAAAAGAGCTAGGCCCAATCATACAGTCCAAGTGTTTTGTTATTCCATTAAATAATTAAGATAAATTTTGTTGATTTAATTTGAATATGTATTATTCCATAACAGATACTACATCAATATATATCTATAATCTCTATAATGCAAAATCTATAAAAGATAATATGTCAAATGATAAAATAACGTGGCAGCTGATGTGGCAAAACTACATTTCTCTATTTCAAATCCCTCTAATCTCATTCATTTGTAATGTTATTTTAGTCTCAGCCATTAATTTTTTTTACTATTTTCTATAAATTATCACATCCCTTATTCATTTTTCATTCATTATTCATTCTTCTCTCTCTTTTCTCTTTTTTTATTTTTTTTGAAGGTAATTGTTTTGATTCATTGTGATTATTTATTTTGTGTTTCATATTGTGCAGATCATTCTCATATTTTTTTATTTATGTAGATCATTCAAAAATCAATTATATTTCTTTTTTTTTAACAGATAATTTCTATTGTGCACACATGAAGAAGATTACTTGCAAATGATTTGAAGAAGTATAGATGTCTAGATCATTCTAATTGAAGCATATTCAGATGGTATTCGTAAATTAATTAAATCTTATTTGTCGATTTTTTTCTATAACATTAATAACATAAATGTTATTATTTGTTCTTATTGTTTTTCCAAGTTCTAATAACCATTTTTTGATTTTCAGATTTATATATTATTGTGGGGAAGATTGCTTTTGGAGAAGGAGATGATTACACATGAAATTAAATACATGAAGATTATTTGATTTCTGCAATGAAGTCGATAACAACTTTGTAAAAAATTGATTAAATGAGTAGATCATTGTAAATTTGTATGTGCATTGTTCAAATGAATAGATTATTGTAAATATTATTATTTTTAATTTAAATATTATGAGATTATGAGAACAGGATTATATGTATATCAATCTAATACGAAGATCATCGTAAAAAGTTAATAAATTTTTATTTAAGATTTAGATTATTGTACATTTTTTTAATGTAAGTGGTGATGATTCTTCAACCACTATATTTTAGTGTTAGTTTGATAAAATATTTCAAGTTTATTTTAATTTTCTTGGTGTAATATTTTTCTAACGAAATCCATTACTCTGTTCAGATTATTTCAATGTCTGATACTTTTTCATAGTGAATACTAATATTATAATCGTGTAATTTTTATTTGTATATCAATATTCTTGCTTTAATTAAATATAATGTGTAATTAATTATAATTAATTTATACTATATTTACCAAAAATATAAAGTCAAAGTCCATTTAATTATAATAATTAATGATAACTAATTTATAATATATTTACCAAAAATATAAAATACTATATTATGAGATTATATAAAATTGACTATTTTAATTTAAATTGCTTAATCTTTCATATAGTTTTAGTCAACTAAATTAATATATTTAAAATTTTAAAAGGAGATTATATTTCTAGGATTTGTGAGAAAGATTTTATACCGTATTTATATTTTTTTTTTGTAATAGAATTAGTATGCTGACAAGATAATTAAAAACGATTTGTGCAATTTTTATTAATATTTATTACAAAAATTAGGATGCCTCCGTTAAAATATGTTACAATTTGTGGTCAAAAGAAAAAACTTAAAGACAAATTGATGCCTTAATCGATCCTTGAAAAAATGTAGTATATTTTTTAGCATTAATTTAAGTAATAATAAATTAATAGTGTGGCATATCAATATATTTGACTTTTTCTCTTTTATACACCTTGAAAAGTGATACGTATTAAAAATATTACTATTATCATTGAATATGCTCATGAAATATGATAAAAATTGAAGCTAAATCTTGAATATAAATTAATATATTTGGGTAAATCACATCAATAATCATGTTTGAAACTAAGTAGCAATATAAATTAATTTATTTATTTTAGTATTCAAGTTTGACATAATGCATAAATCAAGAAATAATTAATAACAAATCTATATAAAATGAAAAATCAATAACATCCTATAATAATGTCAATCATTTTTTAATTTAAGTATATATATAATTATATGAAATCTTTTTAGAAATTTAATTAAATTCGGATGTTGACTTTTTCTCTTTTATTATGGACATTATTTATATTGTTGAGTAATTTTATGTGTGAATTTATCAACACTAATTTTTTGGGTATATATGTTTGACTCATTTTTATTAATTAAATAAATATCAGTGTTCAATGTATCAATTGGTTCAAAAAAATTAGAAAATAATACGTGAAATCTAAGATGAAAATTCGGCTTAGTTACTTGATCAAATCACAATATATTATCTAAAAATGTGATTTAAGGACATTAATATTTTTAAAATTATGGATTAAAGTTTAAATTACAATACGTTCAAAATTTAAATTTAAATATACCTTCAATATAGCGAAGATTACGGAATTATTTTTTTTGAATTATGTACCAATAATTATGGATCGAAATATTTCATGGCAGCCAATAATTTTTTTAAGAATCATTGGTGAATATTAAGTTTATTTTTTTCTATGCATAGGTTTAATTATATTTCATGTCTAATTAATGATAATTGATTATAAATTAATACTAAATATACAAAGTCAAACCATATTTAATTAGATGCAATATTTTTTTAATTTTCTCGATCTAATTTATTTAAATATTTTAGATAATGTACATGTATAAAATATTCATAAATGTAAATCATCTGATTATTAGATAAAATAATGATGTTTTTTTTGTTAAGTATTTAAATGTACATATTAAGAGGAATAATTAAATTATTTAGTAGCAGTATATTCTTGAAAAGTATCAGGCGTATGAACATTTCAAAAATTTTATGTACTTTTTTGTTTAATATTTTTTTTTGGATTTATTGGTATATAAGTATTATAATTTATTTATCTTTAATTACAAATTTAAATTATTAAAGAACTAAAATGAATATATTATCTTATTATGACTAGTTCTTATAGTATTAATTTTTTCATGGATAATATTATTTTTTTAATGAAAAAATATTGATTATTTAATGTTACAATTTTCATGTTTGCAATTTTTAGTGTTACACGTACAGTTCTCCAACATGATTGTTAAATTATCTAATTCATGATGAACTAATACTTCTTATTTCGCATAATTACATAATTTTTGTAATTGAATATATAAATTGGTATAACTAATCTTGATGTAAGCTTACAAAATTTATAGCAATATACAGTTAATAAATGTAAACGGGTCAAATTTTAAAAAAAATAGATATTTATATTTAATTAAGAGATATAAACCACGTACTTAAAATGGTTAATTTGATGAGTAAAAAATATATTCATTACATAACGAAATTTGTGGAAATTGATTAGTTGACCAAATCTCCAAAAGTGATTGCTAAGGTACAATTAATAAATCTACAAATTTTCTGCTATACATACAAATGAAGATATAGCTACCATTTAAAAATCTCTTTCATTGCAGGATTTAGGGTTTAACGTGAAATGTACACGTATGAATAACTGCATGAGAAAATACTTCTTTGAAAATATGTTTAGACTCCCTCATTTTCTCTTATGTGAAGAATTATATTTATTATATATTTGACTCAATTACAAAAAAAAAGTTTAAAACTCAATCAAATGCACAACATAAAATTAGATAGTTTAATTTTAACATTAAAGTGTTAACAAATTTTTTGGTGAAATAATGACTTTGCTTCAACTTAACTGAATGTATTCAATTATTTAGTTTAGAATTACTTACATTATCACTTTTAATATATCTCTAATATTGTTTATTACAATGTCAACTTAATGGAAGGACGGTTAGTTTCAGTTTTGAAAAGTAGGATATTAACTGTTCTTTTGAAAAAAGTAGAACATTAATTTTATTTTATTTTGGCAAATATAGATCATTTTTCTCATACACACGGGCCTAAATTTCCAAAACAACTTAAAATTTACGGTCATACTTTGCGAAAACTCAAAATTTATGGACCTAATCTTGCGCAAACTCAAAACTTACTGGCATCTTTTGCCAAATTGAAACTATCTAACATACTTTTGCAAAATAAAAACTTATTTTCCTTAAATTGTCACCCTCATTGTTACAGACATAAAAATATTTTTTCCCGAACTACATAATGTTGCGATTATGATGGAAAATCAAAATTAAAACTAATATTGTTTACAAATATGTGGTTAAAAATTTGTGATTTTAAACATTAATTTATTTTAAAATTAAATTTATTAATATTCTCTTATTCCGTGTCAAATAATTACATATTTTTTTCTTTTAAATACAGTTTACACTTTACATAGTAAATTAATATATTTTTTATATTTTACATATTTAAAATATTAAAAATGTTACTATTATTGAATATAATTAATTTAAGTTAAATAAAATTTTGAAGTATTTGACCAAAATTTAATAATGTTTGCAAAATGAAGTTTTAGTCTGGAGCTAACAAATAGTTGCTTTCCATTGATTTTCTTTATTAAGTGTTCAGGATTACTAAACCACAGTTTCATTTTGAAGGAAGGAGTATGAAAATTATGTATCTCGGTTCGGATGGAAAACCTTGCAAGTATACAACAAATGTTGTTTACAAATAATTTTTTCAAAATTTATAATTTAGAGTGCGTGTGTACATATTATATATATATATATATATATATATATATATATTAATCTAAATATGTGGATTCATTTGTTTTTTATAAAAGCTTAACATATAAAATCATATTTTGCATATTTGAATTATATTTTCATTTTTAATATTTTGTGAGTTATAAATTATTTAACCATAAAAAATAATAAATAACAAAAAATGTTAAAATATTATTAATTATTTTATTTAAAAAAATTCTTTCAGTCCGCGAAGTTCGTGGGGCTAACACTAGTATATCATAGTGCATTTTCATAAACTCATTTTTTTGTTTGAATTTCTTATTCTGTGTTTATACTTATTAAAAAAATAAATTACACAATTTTAAATGTATTTTATTTTATGATAAAATCACATGGGTTTGGAGAAAGACTTATCAAGATATTATTATGTTACTCAATATATATTGTTTAGCGCTTGTTTATTTATCCAAATGTTATTCTCAAAAGTAAACAATACAACCAAGCACATATCATAATGCATTTCGTATAAAATAATAAAAACATATCAATTGAAATAAAAAACCTCAAATTAAATTAATGAATATATAAATAAGATGAGTAAATTTGATATAATTAATGAGATATAATTGCCATTTTAAAAGAACTATATTCAAAGTTTTTTGGCTCAAAGGGGGTGACTTGAATACTAAATTCTTCCATCAAATGGCGAACGCCCGTAAAAAGGCGAATCGGATTCATGGCTTATTCGACAGTACCAACACTTGGCTTACTACACAAGCAGACCTAAACAGAGTTATTGGAGGCTATTTTGAAGACATCTTCTTGGCAACTGAGAGTCTTCAAGATATAGACCAGGCCACTTCGGCCATCCGGGCATCAATTTCAGAAGATGACAATGCTTTTTTGACTAGAAGTTTCGAGGCCGATGAGTTTAAAAAGGCGATCTCACAAATGCATAAAGATAAAAGTTTGGGCCTGGATGGCTTTAACCCGGGTTTTTACAAGAAGTTATGGGGAGTAGTGGGATCGGGCATTGTGTCCTCTTGTATCCGATGGTTAGAAACGGGGACTTTTCCGTCGGGCTTGAATAATAACAATTATTCTAATTCCGAAAACTGAGCAACCTAAGACAGTAAAGGATCTTCGGTCGATCTCTCTTTTCAATGTCGTCTACAAAATTCTCTCAAAGGTGCTTTGTAATAGACTCAAAACGGTGCTACCGGGACTCATTGACGAGTCTCAATCAGCTTTCCAATTTGGTCGTTCTATCCAAGACAATGTCTTAATTGCATTTGAAACTCTCCATGCAATGAAAGGACGTAGATGGAGTAAGATGGGTGAGGTAGCCATTAAGATCGATATTAGCAAGGCTTACGACAGGGTGAATTGGCGGTATCTTGATTGTGTCCTAAGACGGATGGGGTTTTGTGATATTTGGTTGAGATGGATGCAACTCTGTATTCAAACAGTGTCGTACTCCTTTTTAGTAAATGATTAGCTGGTGGGGCCGATTCTTCCGGGGCGCGACCTTCGTCAAGAGGATCCCCTATCTCTATACCTGTTTATTCTATGTGCGGAGGGCCTTTCCGGTTTGTTGAGATGGGAAAATAGAAGAGGAACTATCCATGGGAGTAAAGTTAACAGGCGGGCCCCCTCTATTTCGCATGTCCTTTTTGCTGACGATGTTGGGGTTATACTGAAAAGTATGTTTTTACTTTGTATAACCAAAACTGATGTTTCTTATTTATTTACTGAAATAAATATTTAATCACTGTTGCATTAAATATGAATGAATGTTATATATGTTTATTGCAAACCCGTTCGATAAGACAGTACATATTACGTTGTAGTTAATTTGGTGATACCCGATCACTGAAGATCAAATTAACAGCCCTCGTAATTAAGTACAAATTCACAAACCAGATAAAAATGAACGAACCATCATGAACGGTTGAAGTGTGAGACCCAAATTGACTTATCTTGACCAAGGGATCACACTAGTGCATTTAGGTGCGCTAAATGAGGACCTACAGGAGGACAAATGTTGGGGAATAAGGTGCACAGATCTATTCGGGATGAATATTTAAATACAAATTTAATTCTTATAATTATTACTAGCATGAATTAATCCTATATTAATTCAAATAATAATCCAACAACAAATCATGCATATAATCAATTCACGTAAATCCTACGCGATGCGAAATTCTCTCGAGTTTACGTGAACATACCTATTGGGACGACAATGGTCTTGTTGATTAGACACACCAAAAGAACTTCCCAAGTATTCCCTTAATCCTTGCTCGACTATCCGGTTGGTAGGACGCCATTTGCGAACAATTAACAAAAAGGAAAATAAACTTTGTTGCACCACCTTTGTGGATTTACTAATTTTTTTTTCAAAGACATGGAATTGTACTTGGGAATGAAAAGAGAGTCGCCCCTATTTATAGAGTAGAGGTGGTCGAATTTTTAGGCAAAAAAACAATGTGGGAAAATCTTTTCTTGATCTCCAAGAAATCTTGAATATATCTCCTATATTCTTTTTTTCCCATAATTATAATATTCCACAAAATCCCACCTACTTTTTTGTTATGGAATATTTTCGAAAATTATAGGGCAAGAATCAAAGATTTGGATCTTCTTGATTTTATGAGATATTCTTGTATTTCAAAAAATACATATCTTCCATAATATCTTTTCAAGAAAATCAAGAAAATCTTTCTTTCCCTTAATTATCAAAAATTTCGAAAATTGCTCTATGGATAACCAAATGGGAGATTTCTTGAATTTAATGAGATAATCTTGTATTCCAAGAATACAAATCTTCATTCCATAACAAAATTCAAAGAAAATCTTTCTCCCTTTTATCCATAAATTTCAAAAATTATGAGGAAAAATAAGCAACAATATTTATTTTATTTTAAACATCTTTTTTCGCTTATTGACTATATGTTGGGCTTCTTAGGGGGCCTTTAGGAGAATTAAGATTGGACCTTCCAATGGATCTTGAATTATCAATATGAGCCACAATATTATTTAAGCCCATAAATATTAATTAATCTCACTACATAATTAATATTGCACTATCCATCTTAACCCATATTACAGTCAATATGGCTCCCGGTTATTATTTCCCGTGTTTAAGATTATCTAGTCCATTAATTAATTCAAGTCACTGAAATAGCTTTCCTTTAATTAATATCTTTTGTCCTTGGTTAAGGAACGGTTCAACATTATTATCCATACCGAAAACTAGTTCCACTTGCAAGATTTGGTATGATAAAGCTTATGAACCTCCCAAGGGGGCAAATCGTCGACAAGCGTGATTTGCACACGATTCTCCGTGATTAAATCTTAGCAATCACATGTAACCAATAATATTGCCCAATATAAAAGTATTGAATCTCGTTGATTCTCTACCCATGATAAGTCAAAGCAATAGTTACCAACCACACGTGATCCTATTTAAGGAACGAAGATTAAGAAATAACGAACCACTGAGGTCTAATTCTTCCTTGTTCGATTCAAGAATTTGTCCTCCTCAGAGGTCCTATTCATTAAGATCACCATGCACTAGTGTAATCTCTTGGTCAAGACAAGCCAATCCGAGCCTTACACTTCAACCTTTCACGATGGATTGTTCATTTCCATCTAGGTCGTGAATGGTGTACTTTTAGTTACAAGGGATTGTTAATTTAATCTTCTGTGATCTGGTATCACTAAATTAACTACAATGTAACACGACTTATTTAATGAACAATTTATGCAATAAATATATGTAACATTCGATGATATTTAAAGCATCAGTGATAAACAATTTATTTAAGTAAATAAGTCCGAAATTCAGTTTTGATTATACAAAGTAAAAGCATACTTTCCAGTATAATCCCAACAGACAAATTCTTCGGTACTGAATATACAAGAATTAGACCTCAGTGGTGCGTTGTTTCTTAATCTACGTCCCTTAAATAGGATCGTGTGAAATTAATAACTATTGCTTTGACTTATGATGGGAAGAGAGTCAATACGATTCAATATCTTATATCTTGGGCCATATTATTAATTACATGATGATTGCTGACATTTAATACGGAGAATCGCGTGCAAGTACGTCTTGCTTGATTTGTCCCCTTGGTGGGCTCATATCCTTTATCATGCCAAATCTTGCAAGTGGAAATTTATTTCCCATGGATAATAATGTTGAAATTTGTCTTTACTCCAAGGACAAAGATATTAATTAATATAAAGCTTGTTCAGTGGCTTAATTAATTAATGGACTAAGATAATCTTAAACGCGGGAAATAATGAATGGGAGCCATGTTATATGTAAAATCGTACATGGGTTAAGATGGATAGTTCAATATTAATTTTATAGTGGAGTAAATTAATATTAATGGACTTGAATAATATTTGGCCCGAAATATTAAAGCTTCATAGTCCATTGGAGGTCCAATCTTAATTCTCCTAAAGGCCCCCCAAATAGCCCAAAATAAAGTCCAATTAATAAGAGAGAGAAGAAAATATTCTTGTTATATTTCCAGTTGAAATTTTTGAAATTTTTTTCTATTAAAGGAAGAAAATATTGTCTTGATTTTCTTGTAGATATTTTATGGAAAGAGATAATTATTGTAGGAATACATAATTATCCCATAAATTCAAGAAGTCAAATCTTGACTCCTTTATAAGTGTATATTTCGAAAATTAGGTAGAAGAGGGGAAAGAGATTTTTATGGAAAATTTAATTAAGGAGAAAAGAATATAGGAGATATATTCAAGATTTCTTGGAGACCAAGAAAATATTTTCTTCCTAATTTTTTACCCTAAAAAATCGTCCACCCCTCCTCCCTATATATAGGGGATGATCTCTTCATTCCCAAGTGCAATTCCATGTGTTGGAAATATTAGAAATCCACAAAGGTGGTAGCAAAATATTTTATTTTCTCTCCATTAAAATCGTTCGTTGAAATCTTCCCACCGGATAACGCACGTGGACTTTGGGGATATATTTGGGAAGACTCTTGGATTGATTCATCTATTTGATTCATCCGTTTGATTCTTCAAGAGGTTAGTAATTCCGTAACTCCTAGTTCCGCATGTTTAGGAGTTACGTGAATTATGTGTATGCATGTTGTTTATTATTATGTTGAATTAATTTAGGATTAATTCATGCTAGTAATTAACTGTTTAATTTAAATATGTATTTAAATAATCACCTCGAATAGATCCGGGCACCCATACTTTCCCAACAGACGATTGTTTACTCTTTTGTCGGGCTACTACGGCGGAATGTAACTCTCCTAGGAGGACCCTGAATATTTATGAGCGGGCTTCGGGCCAAGCGGTGAACTACTCGAAATCGGGTATATTTTTCAGCCCAAGTGTCGATCCTGATTTGCGTAATGAGTTCCGAGAGGTTTTGGGAATAAGCAGTCCGTTGAATACGGGTAAGTATCTGGGTTTGCCATCACTCATCGGTAGAGGGAAAGTCGAAATCTTTCGTTATATCCGAGATAATCTTTAGGGCGAGGATACAGTGTTGGAGAGGGAAACACATTTCAAAAGCTGGGAAGGAGGTCCTTTTGAAGGCAACTGCTCAAGCTATCCCAGCATATTGTATGAGTACGTTCTTATTGCCTTCTACTTTGTTGGACGAGCTTCACCGTATGACGAATTCATTTTGGTGGGGTCATGGGACGGACCCGAAAAAAGGGGTCAAATGGGAGTCACGGGAGTCACTTTGCAAGCACAAGAACGAAGGGGTATGGGATTCCGAAATCTTCACATTTTTAATGGGGCTATGCTTGGGAAATTAGTTTGGCGTATCCACTCTAAGTCGGGGTCCTTGGTTAGTCGAATTCTAAAAGCAAAATACTTTCCTACTTCAGATATCTTTGGAGCTGCTCTAGGGGGTAACCTGAGCTACACTTGGAGGGGGATTCATACTGCTATGGTCTTGTTAGGAGGGGTACAAGATGGAAAATAGGGGAGGGAGACTCTGTCCGTATGTGGGGAGACCCTTGGTTGGATAATGACCGGTCATTTTATATAACCACTTCTCCGGTGCCGACATTTGAAGATATGATTATACAGGATTTCAATGTTCCGGGGATGCGAATTTGGGATCGTGAGCTGGTACTGGAGGTGTTTTCCGTAGATGATAGTACCCGTATTCTTAGAACCGCACCTGCGCCTACGGGTGTGCCTGATAAAATAGTTTGGCATTTTGTATCAAATGGGAGTTATACCGTGAAAACTGCCTACCACTTAGCGATGAGCACACCGATACTCCATGGAAACATCTCTGGAAAATGAAGGTTCCACCCAAGATAATAAAACTTCTTTTGGGGATTATGTAAGAGGTGGATGGCTGTGAAAGCAAAGTTGAGCCGGTGGTATCCAGGGATGCTATCACTTTGTTCGTTTTGTTCGGCGATGCAGGAAACGATCTGGCATCTCTTTGTGGACTGCCCTTTTGCTCGGGGTTGTTGGGAGGCAGGAGATCTGTGGGATAAGGTGGACGCGTCGTGCTATGAGGTGGAGAGTCACGGGAGCTATTTCTGAAATTGTTAGGTGTATTGGAGGGAGAAGAGGTGGAGAGATTGATGACGATTGCTTGGTCGATCTGGAGAGCTCGAAACGATTTAGTCTGGAATGATGTCCATGTTGTTCCTGCCATTGTTGTGCGCATGACCATGCAATTTTTACGGGAATGGAAAGACGTTCGTTTGCGGCCGCCGAGGGAAGCCAACACAACGAACTGTTCGAGATGGCACACCCCGAGATGGGGATTTATGAAACTTAATGTGGACGCGAGTTTCTTTGCAAACACAATGGAGACGGGGTGGGAATGGTGCTTCAAGACGATGAAGGTAGATTTGTTGCGTGTTGCGCAGTGGTGAGAACTGGGCTACTTCGAGTGGATGATGGTGAGGCTTGGGGGGTTGGCGAGGCGATCAACTGGGCGCTCGAGTTATCTTATGATAGAGTCCAGGTTGAGGCCGACTCCAAAAGGGTGGTGGCCGCTCTCCAAGCTGGTGTGGAGGGACACTCTCTTTTTGGAGATTTCATCGTGTGATTGGACGGGACCATTTGGCGAATCATCCGTTGATAAGCGTTAGTTGGGTTTGTCGAACTGCCAATTCTGTGGCACATACTCTTGCTAGGATTGCTCGTGAGTTTGAGAGTCCTCATTGTTGGGAAGAACCTTTGACTTTTGTGGACGGTCTTCTCGATAGGTGCACCTTTTGCACTTAATCTTGTTTTGCTTCAAAAAAAAATTGTTATATCATTTTACGTCTAATAAGTCCGCCCTTGGTCGCCCAAATTTGATATCGGACCTTCTTGATAAAGTGGTGAGGTAGGAAGAGTTGTTTATTAGTATTTTATATGATAAAGTGATGAGTAATTGGGGGTATAAAGTGTTGTTTATTAATATTTTATGTGATAAAGTGTGTAAGTAACTTTACCATTATAATTGAGACGAAAATATGGGGTACTTTAACATATTTTATTTATTTAAACAAGGGCTAGTAACAGTTAATTTTATTTAAACAAGGGATAGTAATAGTTAATTTTATTTATTTAAAACATTTCTATTGTCATACCGAAAATATCTAGCGCCCCCCCCCCCCACCCCACATACACTCTCCCATGTCACGTGCCCAACCGCCTTCTTATTCAATATAGCTTCCCCAATTAGTCGCCTCTTTCTCCCCGTTGATAAACCCTAACAAAAACCCTTTTATTCTAGGGTTTATTCACCATTTCTCTCTTCTCTTCTCCTCCACCTTGTAGGAGAAAATGGGCAGCCTCCTTTTGATCAAGAGATCCTCTTCATCTTCATTCAGGACGCTCGCTCTTACTGCCGTTAGCCGTTTCATTTCCCAGAATCCGCCCCCTGTTCCGTCGTATGCCCGCCATGTTTACGCCCATGACACTGGCTCGGTTCAGCCTATACCCTCTCCAGCTGTTGGATTGACGAGGGGTTTCCATTCGGGCCGTGCTTTGAGAGCCGGGTTTGCAGTGGCCGATTACTCTGATCCCGACGAGAAAAGAGCTTCAAATGGCCCTTCCGAAGAAGGGCTTGAGATTTCAAAGCTTGGGATTTCGCAAGATATCACCTCGGCCTTGGCTCAAAAGGGCATCCATAAGCTTTTCCCAATTCAGGTATAGCTCAGGAAAGAAAAAAATATTGAATATTTCTTGGTAATGGCTTCTGAAGAACTAAATCTTCTTTAGGCTATTGATTACTTACTGTTCAGAGTGTCAATACTCGCCCAGTATATGATTTGGCTGTTAGTATGTTCACCGTTGTAAAATTAGTACTGAAATGATTTTATTAGTTCCCAGTATGAAGCTACTTGATCTCTAATTGAAGTTGGAAAGTGGAAAGGAAACAAGGAAACCAAGCTTAAGCTGAAACTTTTGTTTACAGGCATATGGAAATTATTTTATGTGTCGGTAAATAATTGAAACACCTTAGAGATTCTGTATGTACATTATTAGAAGATGTGGCTTTTTAGTTGCTCTCGTCTTATTTTAGCTATCTATTCTCCTTTGCTTATTATTTATTAATTAACTAATTTATTTTTTCAATTGCAGAGGGCTGTTTTGGAACCTGCTATGCAGGGCCGTGACATGATAGGGCGAGCAAGAACTGGAACAGGGAAGACCCTAGCTTTTGGGATCCCCATCATGGACAAGATCATCAAGTACAATGAGAAGCATGGGTAAGCTATCTTTTATTTCGTTGTTGAATATTACCTTTATCAATTCAGAATTGTGTATACCTATTGGCTAAATTATGTGCTTGCTTTATGATTCAGACAAGGCAGGAATCCTTTGTCCCTTATTTTGGCTCCAACCAGAGAACTTGCTCGACAAGTGGACAAAGAATTTGCTGATTCTGCCCCAAAGCTAGATACTTTGTGTGTTTATGGTGGTGTTCCAATATCTAGACAAATGAGTACTCTAGACCGTGGTGTTGATGTGGTTGTTGGAACTCCCGGCCGTGTCATTGATTTAATTAAGCGTGGTGCCTTGAACCTGACAGAAGTGAAATTCGTCGTACTCGATGAAGCTGATCAGATGCTTAATGTTGGATTTGCAGACGATGTTGAGACTATCTTGGGTTACATTACACAGAAGCACCAGACGCTGATGTTTTCAGCTACAATGCCAAATTGGATACTGAGACTTACTCAGAAGTTCTTGAAAAACCCACTTACCGTTGACCTTGTGAGCCTGTGTTATGGACTTTATGCTTTGATTTTTTCTTTGAAGAAAAATAATTGTTGTGCTATTGTGTAATTCCTATCAGTACTTTGCTAACTTTCCATGTACTGACTTGACATTTGTGCTGCAGGTCGGGGAATCTGATCAAAAATTAGCTGATGGGATTTCCTTGTATTCTATCGTAGCAGACATGCGGGAGAAACCAGCTGTACTTGGTCCTTTGATAACCGTATGAATTTAGTTTTGTTTTTGTGATGTTTGTACTGTAAATTTAGTTTTTTCTACAGAATTTATTCATTTTATGTAAAACAACCTTATGATGGTGTTCAATTGAGCAAAAATTGATGGTCAATTTTGTTGTCAGGAGCATGCAAATGGAGGTAAATGTATTGTATTTACTCAAACGAAGCGGGATGCTGATCGATTAGCACATGCTCTGCATAGGAGCTTTAAATGTGAAGCATTGCATGGCGATATTTCACAAAACGAAAGGGAGAGAACACTGTCTTCTTTTCGGAATGGAGTCATCAATGTTTTAGTTGCAACTGATGTAGCTGCTCGTGGACTTGACGTACCAAATGTTGACCTGGTGATTCTTCTGTTCTGTTATATGTTCTTTTGGCATGCTTAACTAGATGATATGTTCTTTTACTATATAATGTTGAAAGCAAGAGAATGAAGTGCCATTTTGAGATTTTTCTTTTTAAATTTTTTTATGAAGATCTTAAGAAATTACTATAGATAAAGTATTATATAACCCAACATCTGCAGTATATAATCCCTTGTATGCATGTCTTCATGCCCCTGGAGCATAAAATTTTTAGCCCGTTTGCAGTTTGTCTCATGTAAGCTCTTTAATATAAGTCATTAATGCAAAATGTGGCGGCATCCTTTAAAACATGTAAATTTAGCACCCTTTTGGCTTCTGATGGGAGGTATCTCTGTGATAAGATTGTTAAGTGGATCTGTCTTTGAGCTGTTATTGTGACTAGTCATCTTACATTATGGAGTGAGGCATGTTATATCTGTGGGCCTTCATAACTGAGGTCTGTAATCATTTGATGGTGCAGGAGTTAGCCTGCCGAATGGCCCTTTATATTTTCTGTTTCTTTTGGTAACACGCTGATCAGTTCATACTGGATGCTTTGTTCTGCTCAGGTGATACATTATGAACTTCCAAACTCTTCAGAGATGTTTGTTCATCGATCTGGACGAACAGGTCGTGCTGGGAAGAAAGGGAAGGCAATTGTTATTTATTCGGACCACCAATATAGGGAGGTTAAGTCGGTCGAACGTGAAGTAGGATGCCGATTTATAGAGGTAAGTTGTCGATCTATATTTTGCTCTGGTGTGAGCGGAAATCTTCTTTTACATGCTTTGAGATTGCAATGTATTGAGGTTGTACTAAATAAATAATGAACTTCAGAAGACTGAACCACGGTTCCATAACAAGTATCTGACTCTGGCAACATAATAAAATGGGAACCTTTGTTACCTTTTATCCTTTCTGTGAATATCTTTAGTTAAATCCTTTATAATTTGCTTGGTTTCAGCTCCCGAAGATATCTGTTGATGCTGGGGCGTTGGACATGTTTGGTGGCATGGAACAAGGTGGTCGTTTTGGTGGAAATAGGGGAGGTGGCCGGTTTGGTGATTCTGGATTTGGTCGCTCCGGAGGCTTTGGTTCGGGCCGCTCCGGTGGATCTTCTGGTGGATATGGAGGTGGTGGTGGATTTGGTGGACAAGGTTCGGGCCGCTCCGGTGGTTTTAGTTCAAGCCGCTCGGGTGGTTTTGGGGACAGTGGTGGTTCAGGCCGCTTTGGCAATTTTGGTACTTCTGTAGGCCTGGGGGGCCCAGCCCGAGACAGTGGATTTGGGAATGCTGGTGAATCTAATCGTTCAAGTGGTTTTGGTTCCGGTAGATCTGGAAAGAGTTCTGGATCTCGGTTTGGTGATTTCGATGATTCTTTTTAAAGCTTGTCAGGTGATTCCATCTCATTTCATTACTATCAGCTTTGAGTTGAGTTAATTTGGCTGTGTCCATTCTTTGACGTTTGATTATTTCAGCATGAAGCAGCATTCTGTGAAGCAGATGTTGAGATGGTGAAAAAAAAGCTGTAAGAGGGGAGAAGCTCGTTGATCAGAATAAGGCAACTGGTTGATATGTTGACGCGTCTTTAAGTACGAAGATAAAGATAAATATAGGGATTAGTGCTCCGGGTGTGCTGCTTAGATTTATGATACATGTTCTCCGTTCCTTAACAGTATCTAGTAATGTTGATAGTTGGTTGGTCTGTCGTGATTTCCAGAAACTAGCTATAATTCTTTGCTTGCTTTTAAATATGTTTTTGAGAAGATGCTGTATTTGACTTAGATGCATAAATACTGCTGTGATGAGCTTTGCTCAACACTTTATATGTATAAATCACCTATAGCTTTTTTTCAAGAATTTCCTAGCTCTCTTCATTTGTTTAATTTAATGAAAAAATCGATACTTGTGCTGCTTCTATATTATTTCCGTGGTAATTCACATTTTCTTCCTAATTTATTTGCAATTCTAACTTTATATTATTTGTGATAACTAATATTTTGTGGACATTTTTGTATACTCGTTAAAAAGTGATTGTAGTTTTGGATCCAGCCAAGCCATGCCCAAAGAAAATTTGCATTGCTTGTGACAAACTTTACCATCATAAACGCTGCTAGACTCAAATATAGCAAACAAAGCATACATGAGATCACATGTTAAGATACACACGTAGTACAATAACATCATTATGCTTTTACACTTAAAACCATGAATTCCAATCCAATTATTTTGAGCTTTGTGGACACATCTACTCGGCTTTCCTGCGCTTGAATGAGGACATCCTTGGGATGCGATTGAGAACGCTAGAATCGAGCTTCTTGTAATTATGCTGGAACTGTTGGAGAACACTCATGACGAAGGCATCGATTTGATCATCGTATCTTTCATACAAGATTGGCAGTGTGTGCGCGGCAACAAAACCTAGCAAACAGAATTTTCGATATATTATGCTTATTCCATAACCTGATTTGTTATTAGTTAATGCACAATAATATATTGTCTTGACTTTACCTATGTATAACACAGTCAAGAAGTTACACCAGCTTCCAATAATAGCAGCTGCCAACAAGCTACCAACTACCTGAAAAATGGATACATGTTATGCACCCTAGATGATTATACGACGCGACTTGAAAGGTGGAGACAGCCTTGTGAAAACGGGAGAAAACCATTGTCTTAAGCTTCCACAGCGAGTTAAGAGTAGCCATGTCGTTTCATTAGACTATTATCTTGATTTATTGTCTATTCAAGATGGGATACTCTAGTATCATCTTGTTTCATTGGTTCAAGAATTAAAATGAGATCAAAAGAGCATGATCATGTCCATATCAATCAATTATGTTCATACGAACCTTCACCAGAAAGCTCGTCTCCACCTTCATAATGTTCCATCACCAGTTAAGAGCATAATTGATAATGTTCATATTGAAAATGATGACAGAGAGAGATTACCACTAGAAAGTGCTTCAGGTTCCCTTCACAGGCAACATCCTGCAAGTAGCATAAGCCATGGTTCAGCACAGATCCGACCAATTTACCAATGTTAGTAAAAACTTCCTCTGGCAAAACGACTCGAGGGACTGACGATGAAGACCTCTCCCTGTCAACAGAATACAGCTATCAGAAGTCTGAGAGAGAAGAGAGAAAGATGTTGCAGCAACCATGTTCGTCTATGTTGTAAGCTTACCTATTCAGCATGCCTGAGGCATTAGTATAAACAAACTGGAGCAGCAGCCCGATAACAAGAAAGAAGCATAAGAGTGTAAGAAAATGGTAATTCAGCCATTCAAAAAGCACCCAAACGAGGGTAGCCCCAGTTAAGCCGCTAGCTGAGATCTTCTTGTTCCTCCATAGCATCACATCAGCAGCTGCACAGTCAAATGAACGAACGCATATTGAAAGGGTGACTTGATACTAAAATGAATATATGCAAGTGAAAAGATCTTACATTTGCCACCCCCCAAAATGTGATGAACTGGCTTTTCACGCCCAAACAGACGGTTGAAATGAGCTGATACAGACTTATCCTCCTCAAAAAACGACGCGTTCTTGTGCTTTGATACCCCATCGGAAATTGTGTCCATGATGTTGTTCATAAGAGACTCGGCTGTTATTCCCTCAGGCATTTTTCCTGATAACATCACAAGAGTAGTCTACAATCAACGCTCTAATTCAGACACTATATAAAGTGCAAGAGCAAACATGATCAAGGAAAAGTGTAAAAAAGGCGGTAGATTCTTCGTGATACAACAAGATACACCTTATCTCATTTAGTCACAACTTCAGAAACATGAATCATGACAGTAAATTCAAGCATGAATTATGTAACTCGCAAATAGAGTACCAAGTTAAAAACTGGATCAAGTTTAATACCAATCCTATTGGCTATTTTCACGCACTTTGATCATAAGTTCGAGCAAGAGTATACAATAAATTAGGTAGAAGAAAAAAGCCAAAAATCTGGTCCTTTTCACAAGCATAGTAATCTATGGTTTGACCTCCTATACTGAATCTCACGAGTTTTTGCAAACTTTCTCCATGGGGACTACAACAAAGTGACGAACACATAAATTAATGGAATACAAAGTAAAAAACAGGCAAAAAGATTTGCATGACCAATCAATGAAATTTGACGACTACAGAAAAGCATCGAAGGAACAAAGATACAAGTATTAGAATTTAAATTCAAGATAAATATAACAGAGGCAACACAGCATCTAATTACCAAAAAGTTTTTGGCTTCTATAAAGAGCATTATCAGACTTTAAAAAGAAGAGAAAGATAAGGAAAGAAATACTATAGATTAAAAGAATCTGGTAACAAGATTTTAACTTCAATCGTGCCCAAAAACTTGAAACCCAGAAAATAGAAACAAGATTGTAACTTGAGTCATACCCAAAACATTGATTACAACAAGGTAAACCCACCAAAGCAAATTAACTAAAAAATCGAGAAAATTCCGATGCAGAAAAAAGAAGTTATATTTTTTCAGCACACAGCACATGAAGAAACAGCTAATAGAGAGAAGCCCAGAAGCAAAAAGACCTGAAATGGAGGGAGCAACCGAGAGAGGAAAGAAAAGGTGAAATAACTTGAAATAGGTAGTATTATCTCAACTTGCTGTGTGTAGATTGGAAGGAATAAGTTAGCAGATTTGAACCAAAGGAGAAAGCTTTACTCCTTTTCTATCTACCCCTTTTATATAGTGAAGGGGGGCGGAGTATCTGCTTTTCTCTATCGTTTTTTAATTGGAGATGGGTAGATACCTATCTGCTTTGATATGCGTGAGATTATTCAAACAATCCTACACAACCACAAAAATACTGAACAGTACTTATTTATTTATTCATTCTTGATGAATTTAAACTTACCTTATGATAACAAAAAGAATATGATATCCTCACTTGCCTTATGATAAAATATATGTATAGAATATTAAGCAATATTCAGTGAATGTTAAAAAAGAAAAAGGAACGGCCACATATTATGACCAAAGAGACACTCCAATCTTTGAAATTAGATATTTTCTACAGATTTTATAGTTAGTAAATCTGATTAATCTTTATTGAAAGAGAGAGAAGGACTCATGTCTCTTGGATTACTTATTAGTTTATACAATTGAAAAAACACGTGGATGTTTGTTTACGTAACATCTCTATCAAAATCGCATTCATTGGTTCTTCATCACCAGTTTGACCCATGCAGTGCTGGCAGCCGTCCAACCCCTTTAGGGGTTTTTATGATTCTAATTTCATTGATATGCAAGAAAAATTTGTTGGGCCTCACAATTGGGCCTTCAACTATATGTACTGAATCAAACGCAGCCAGCATAGGCTAAAACAAGGACTGATTTCAAGGCTGGGCAAAAATCCTGTCAAATGTAACTAACAAAATCATCTCTGTTTCTATTAATCATAGCCTGAATTTAGATTGTAATCCACATTTCTTTTGCTAGGAAAACATACCTACTTTGTTAAAACTGATTCAGAGTCCATATACTCTTTAAACAAATTATCAAACAGTTTCAGGCAGCTTCTGGGATGTATAAGCTCATCCAAACACACTCTTGAAAGCAAAAACCGCAAGACAAGAATGTGAAGGCGATTACTATATTTCAAATAATCAGTTTATCGAATCACAGAAAGATAACAACCCACATTTCAGAGCGTACACTGCTGCTGATTAAGTTAATAATCAAGAATTCTACCAAGTAAAATTAAAGTAGTATTTTATTCAAAACAATGACAGTGTATTCTCCCACACTTCCTCTACTGCAAAATTTTAAAAAGAGGCGGGAGTTGGTCTAGTTGTCGACGACCTCAATCAGGGTTGTCTCGTAATCACTTGGGGCTTCAAATCCGTGTAGATTCATGACTGTTGCAGCCACATTGGCTAGCCCACCAGTGGGAACATCTTTGCGGAATCTCACACCAGGTGCTAGTCCAGGCCCACCAATTGCAATCGGGACCTAACCACAAAAATAAAAAGGTTAAATAAAATATTTCTCTATCCAAAAACTTCTACTGCCTCACTAATCTCTGTTTTTCACATCTTGATGCTCAGGAGAAAAAATAGATTCGTAGGTGTGGAAAAGTGTGATCTTTTAAGTCAGTTTAATGATAGAAGCCCGTTCTTTTATCTCAGTGATACAAATTCAAACATGATATATATGTCTATGAAGGTGTCTTTATGAAATAAAATAAAGACAAAAGAACACAGGCTAATGTTTGATTCTGCATCACATAGTGGTTTGTAATGACTGGATGAACTTTTTATGCAATCTATGGTGAATTAACACAGTATAAAAAGCGTAAAAAACAGTGATAGGGCTCTAGAAATTTAAATAACAGCTCAGCAAGTTTTTAGGACAAGAACTTTGTAAAATGAACTACTTACTGGCTGGAGTGTGTGAGACGTGAGGATTTGAATTTGGCCATTCTTGTCAAGAAGAGGGTCGCCTTTCTTGTTCCTTTTCACCATGTCCTCTGCATTCCCATGATCAGCAGTTACAACATATATTCCACCCACTTGCTTGATTGCATCAAGGATCATCTAACCAAAATAGAAACAATAAGCAAATCATCACTAGACTCATAAAAAATTAGACCTGATTAATAGGTCCGTGAAAAGTAGAGAGTGCCAGAAGATATCAAAGCAAATTTTTATAACTCGATAATTAATATTACCTTGACGGCTTCATCGGCAGCCTTACAAGCCACAACCGTAGCTTCAATATCACCAGTGTGTCCCACCATGTCACTATTAGGCAAGTTCACACGTACCTTCATCAAAGTAAAAGAAAAGAAAGAAAAAATCGCATCAAAAAATTGAATCGAATGAAAGCATTGAACCAAAATCACCAAAAAGAAAAAAGAAGAATATTGTTGGATCACCTGGTCAAATTTGCCGCTAAGTATGGCATCCCTTGCCTTTTCGGCAATCTCCAATGCTTTCATTTTCGGCAGGACGTTAAAGGTAATACCACTATCACTAGGAACTTCAACATATTCTTCCATTTGAGGGTTAAAGCACCCTGAGCGATTCCCGTTCCAGAAAAAGGTGACATGGCCAAATTTAACTGTTTCACTGCAAATTTAACTGTCAGTATGCAGAAATCAAACAATTAGGAATTCAAGGAAGAGCTCAATATGATGGTCACCTCTAACATGGTTCTCAGTAGATTACCTTAATTATTTATGAAGGGAAATGATGTATACAGGAACAAATTAATAAGAAATCAAGTTTAAGCCTACTTACCTACACGCGAAAGTACGGACACCATTATGCACCAAATATTCTCCAGAGGTTCTCTCAATTTCTGGAGGAGAAACAAGGTAGCGATTTGGAAGTTTAAGTTCACCATCATACTGAAGCATTCCAGCATAACGAATTTTAGGAAATCGAACTCGATCAAATATCTTAAAGTCCTCATACTCAAGTGCCTTGGCAAGCATGACCATGCGATCAGCCCGAAAGTTCAAAGTTACAACAGCATCACCATCGACAATAGGCCCGTTAGCCTTACCATTATCGTCAACAATAACAAAGGGAGGTAAGTACTGATCATTTGTACCGGGAATCTCTCGCAGCTTCTTGACAGCTTCAAGAGCACTCTTAAACTTGTGTGGTGCTTCTCCAAGCACTTGAGCATCCCATCCTCGTTTTACAACATCCCAATCATTCTGGAAATAGCCAGAAAGATAATAATGCATTAAGGTAGAGATGGCACAATATTGTAAAACAAATAAGCAAGCAGCAGAAATGTATATCTATGTAAAAAAGGAGAGAAAAAAAAATAGGCACACTTACTTCATATCTATCCATTGTAACATACATGCGACCTCCACCAGATGCAACCTGGGCATCAATGCCTTTCGCACGTAAGTCTGCTAGATCATTTTCCAGAGTTTCAACAAAGCCTACACTTGATCCATCCAAAACATCACGTCCATCGGTGAGAATATGGACCCGAATTCTTTTAGCACCACGCTCACTGGCACCTTTAAGTAACAACTGAACTCCATAACAAGAAGTGCATGATTAGTAATTCTGTTTAATAGCCATATACTTGCAAAATAATTAAATGGTCAACACAGTTAATATATTGAGGGAATGTAAAGCATATAACTGAAAGAAACAAATGGCATAACTGCTTCTAGATTGATCAAAAGAGTTTTCGTGGAATTATGAGAGCTGATTTACCTGCAACTGATCAAGCCTAGAGTGGACACCTCCATCACTTAATAACCCGATGAGATGGAGTGTTCCAGTTTCAAAAGATTCTTTGATGTAGTTAAAACCTTCTCCATCGTAGATTTTACCAGTTTCAAGGGCCTTATCCACAAGCTTAGCACTACAACCGGAGTAATGATAAAAATATTAGCCAATATATTTTAGTATTAAGGACACACAGAGAGTAAAAGTTTTTCTCATTCCCGTTTGCATACGTAATTCATGATTGTGAACTCACTAACAAATGGGCAATCACAGTTTGGTGATTTTGGTACTGGCAACAGGCCCACAGAGACCAAATCAGAGTAATAAAAAACTTCTTTACAAGATTTTCCTATTATGCTCTAACTGAACCATTCTTGCACATAATACAAAGAACAGGTATTCCTCTTATCTAGTAGCCCAGATAAATGAATCAACCAATTGAGCACCAAAAATCTTCCAAAAGAAGAGAAAAAGTTATTGATTTATTTATTTATATTGTTCCTTTTGCATTAGCAAGTACAATCATATGTTAGAATAGGGACTTCCCACTATAAGACTTAGGAGATGAAAACATCTGAAAAAAAATTCTTCCACATAACAAAAACATATATATATTTTTTTTTTTTTACACACGTAAGAGACAAATAAAGAAAAATAAATAAGATTAGTAAACAACAAATCAGGAGCAGAATCAGTATTTATCAATGAATTTTAACAACCAAATTAATAATAATAATAATAATAATAAAAAAAGCTCACCCTTGAGCAAAAATCCGGCCGGCACCAAGAGCATTGTGGCCAACCTCACTATTTCCCATGTCATCATCTGTGGGTAGCCCCACAGCTTTACCATGGGCTTTCACCAATCTCCACTTATCAGGAGCACCCTATACAAAATATTTGAATCCCACATAAAAAAAAAATCCCAAAAGCAAATCGAAAAGAACATAACAAAGATCTAAGAATCTATTAAACATTAATCTAAAAATACAGATATCTGAATACAAAAAAAAATTACATCTTTAAGTGAATCCATGGTGGGGGTTTCTGCTGTATGGATGCAGTTGTACTGATCGGGATTGGCCTCACCCCATCCATCCAAAACCACCATCGCAATGGTTTTCCCCTTTGGGAGTTTTGGGTGATCCTTCAATTTCCATGAAAAATCAGAGCTACCCATCTCGGTTTCTATCAAAAATAACAATCAGATCTTGATCAGTAAACACAATATTTCAGATCTAAAGACTTTTATAATGCAATTCGCATGAACACATACATACACATGCAGTTATAGTTATAGATATGGAGAGAGAATTGAGGAAACCTGGTGTTGATTTACCAACAATTTGAGAAGAAAAAAGTATTGAAGACAGAGGTCTCAAAGGGCAACGGAGATTTCTTGAGTGAGATTCGGAGATTATATAAGCATTCAACGCCAAGACGTGGGTTGGGCTCGGGGTGGGGGCACGTGTTCAAGCACGTGACTTTTTTTTTTTTTTGGTTATTTATTTATTTGAGATATTTTTAGGGAATATGCCAAATATAATGGATCTTGATTAGCAAGAAATTGGTGAAAATGGTAGGTGGGTAGGCTTTTTTGGTTTAATAAAATTATAAGTATTAAACAACTTGGACTCTTATTCGGTTTGATTAAATATTCACTAAGATAAAAATAAACCTAAAAAGATACTACTATATGTGTTCATTATTGTGTTATGCAACGTCTAAACTCTAAATAAACAAAACAAGTTCCTTTAATTCATGCTTCTAATAAAGAAAACTGTAGCTAGTTTTTTTTTTTTTTTTTAATTTGATATTCGATCCAGGACCGACTAATCCGATGAACCAGAATCTACCGTTCATTAGCCGGATTCCATTTTAAATCAGAGCTAAGCTCTATTTAAACTGACTCATCTTAAAAATTAGTAACATTTAAAAATATTCAAACTTTAGACCTAGAGATAGCAAAATTGTATCTAGCTTTTTGAGTTGAACACACAAAAGCGTGACTCATGAATAAGCACTTATTCTCTCGTGGTTAAGCACGCCAGCATAAAGACTCAGGGGCGGCTTCAATTCATGCTTCCATACTAAATTATTTAAACTAAACTAGTATTTTATTGTTTGTAACATTATAAAATATCTCCAATTATTGATGCTTTCTTAGTCAGATATTAGATTAAGGTGTTTAAATGTAATATAACTAGTTGAAATTTGGTTTCTTATATAATCCAACTTTTTTTTTTTTTTTGGGTAGAGAAAAATAATAATACGGTAAAAAACTAAAAATACAAATTATTTTTTTAAAACTTAACTTTTGTCGTAAAAATACTTTTGATAAGAAATTTCCCAAGTCCATACATTGTGAATTTAGAGATTTGCGGCCTCGTGACTGGTAGTCAATATAATCGATTAAAACAAGTGGCTTGCTTCTGGATAAATTTGATGTACAACAAATAAAACAACTAGGTTACTTCTGCTTATTGGTCTCCAATATTTGATTGAAATAGGTTATTGGGCGGCCCAAATAATTGGGCATCCTGATCTGATCGGAGTATGAGTATATTCTCCTCCGACCACGATTTTTTGGGCCCAACAGTTTGTTGTTATGGTTCAAAATCATATTGGGCTTTTGTTAACAAAAACTTTTGTTTGGTTTAGTTCCTCGATTTCAATTTAGTAAAAGTACCGTAATTACTGGTCTCCAATTTATTATCGAGGTCTCTAAACTTAATTTTGATTTTTATTAAGAAAAACTATTATAAAGGTTTTTATGCAAGAGGATATTATAGATCTAACTCTCATCTATCAAATAATTATTTTATCATTTCAAATAAAAAATAATAAAAAAAATGCTCATATAAAAAACCTGAAATATGCCTTTATATGTACATTTTACCCATATGTGATAATTATATATAGAGTGGTCATCGATGATAAATCATGACAAATTCTTATGTGAGCTATTTTACCGATAACAGATCAACTTATTAGTATTAATTGTTTCAAAAGTATTAGATATTATACTATAAAGTGATAATTCTAGTTTCAATTGGATAAATATATAATTTAAAAATACTAGATTTGAGTAAGGGTAAGAACTAATATGGGGCCGTGAGTCGTGAGGCCAGCAAAGACTTGAAGTCAATCCTACCTGGACATATATATTAGTTGTTCCTATTTTTTTTTAAAGGATATTAGTTTTTTTTTTGGCGCCGACACTTTTGATGTCACCACGACACGACCACACCACAACAGCTGTTCTCCACCTTCGTGGTTTTTTCGTTCCATAATTTACGAGTTACGACAGAGTAATGTGCTTTTTATATTTTCAACTCTTCATCGTCACATTTTTTTTAATAAACATTGTATTTAATTAATGTACTTAAAAAAAAAACAATAAACATTATACTGTTAGGAAACACAACGAATGCACTACTTTTGGATTTCCTTTTTAAGTGAGTAAACTGTGTATTAATTAACGGACTATTGCCGACCATAAAAACTGAAAGGTCGATCCAATATGGGACCTATCAAATGAACGAGCAACACTAATAAAATAAGGCGCCAATTAGAGAATTAGCGGTTGAAACTTGAAAAATAAAATTAACGAAAATGTAAGTAAATATTAGACTGAAAAATTGTACTCAATATTCACGTTTATGGGGGACTGAGCGATTAAGATCATGGAATCAAAAATTATCAATCAGAAAAAAAAAATATACTATAATTAACCGAAAAATCTCATATCATTACAATGATAAAATCTTATTATTGAAACAAAAAACGCAAATATATAAAATAAAAATTTATGACAGAATTTCACACTATAATTATGTCCACAAAAAAAAATAAAAAATCAAACCGACAATAGTGCCAAAACCAAAGCAAGACCCACCGCCAGAATCCCGTTACCACCAGCACCCACAACCCTCCATCCACTATTAGAGGAATTCTCATCGGCCGGAACGTCATCATCTCCGGCGGGTCCAGGAGCATCGGCGGACTTAGACTTGGCGGAGGGTGGCGCAGTCTTGAACAACTCCTTAGGCAGCAGAACCTCATCGATCTGGTAAACCGCCAACGGGTCTTTATCAATCAGTGTTCCCGTAACCGTCGCCGAATTCAGTTTGGTCACGATCTTCACATCGTCGCCGTCGTTTTTGACCGTGAAGTCAAACTTCTTGGCCCCCTCGGTGGCCAGAGTGTTGATTAGTCCATTACCGGAGGATCTGAGCATATCCATGGATTCATAAACACCGACGCCGTGGTACAAGAGAAGCGAAGTTTTGCCATCGTTTGTGAGGTTTTTGTAAGAGGGGGAGAAGGACTTGAGGGCGTCGTCGGAGGGGCAGAAGACGGTGAGGCCTTCCTTGATGCTGGCGGTGAAGACGTCGTCGGCGCCTTGGGATGTTAGGAGGTTTGAGAAGGATTTGCAGCCTTGTCTGGCTAAGAGTGAGATTAGGTTAATGTCGGCGGGGGCGGCGGTGGGGGCTTCGGCGGACGGGGAGGACAGAATGTTGCTGATTTGGATGACGGAGATGTTGTACGGCATTTCCTGGATGGATTTGACGAACGTGGCCATGGGTTCGTTGTCGGAGTCGGTATCAGTGGGGGTGAATCCGACTTTTCCGCCTTTGAGGTCGGTGATCTTGACGTAGCCGGAGGTGCCGGCGGCCTCTCCGGTGGCTTGGTAGAGGGAGGAGGTGGTGGTGGAGCCCTTGGTGATCTGGTGGAGCTTTTTGGCGCCGAAGTAGTCGGCGAAGACGTGGAGGGAGAGGATGTTTTTGAGGATTTCGAGGGGGTAGTGCTTGTCGAGAAGTTGGGTCATGGCGGAGTTGTCGACGGCGCAGACGGTGATGGTGCGGCGGCGGTTGATCTCGGCGGCGAGGCGGGTCACCGTGAGGTAGTGGTTGAAGGTGGACAAGTCCGGGTGACCCGCCAGGATGTGGGTGATGTTGTGTGCATTCACCGTCGTGCTCACGGCGGCGATGACGAGGATTAACAAGATTCTAATTAGCTTCATTGTTGTCACTACGAATGGAATCGAATCAATCAACCCTTGCTTTATATATGCTTCTATGTTTTCAACCTTATATTATATAGCATTACCATTACCAATCTAATTCCAGTATTTATATTTTATTCCAATATCTTCTGCTTCATACTAATTCCAATTAATTATTTATTCATTATTGGTCGTTAAGAGTACTTTTCATCTATTTTCTATGATTAATTATACTCTCAATGTATTATACGTACTTAATTAGAGCGTAAATACAATTTTGTTATTAAGCCGTACAAAATTAATCAAAGACAATATTAAACGTATTTGCCATCACTAGCTAGTCTACAAGGATGCCAAATCGATTGAGAAATCACACAATTCAAATATTCATATTAAATAATGATTATTATATAAAATGAGGATTTTATAATGGCCGGAGAGAAATCAATTTTATTTTTTAAAAAAGAACTTATAAATTATAAGAACTATTTAATGATGCACGTAAAATAAATTTAAATAGGTCACGAACTAATACTTAAGTCTTAATTACATATTATAAAAAAAAAATATGAAAATGAGTTGGAACTCATGAGATTCAATTTCCGTACCCATGCGTATACTTAAACATAACCTATTCGCAGGCAGAAAAGTGATCAAAGCCAGCAAATTCATACCATTAACAATATTTTTTATGTTTGATTTAAGAGGCATATATATTGACTATATGAGGGTGAAGAAGAAGACATTACAAATCGGGTACAGCTCGATGCGGTGGTTTAATCATCTTAGTTGTCATTTATATAAAATATTCCACATGATTAATTTTATTTTACAACTAGCTAGAGAGAAAAAGAGGGGGAGAGAGAGTGATTGTGTATGATTCAATTATTGCTTATGGACAATTATATTATCCTTCAACCTCGAATGCAGTTCAAATTCTATGTTTAACTTGTTATGTTTTATCGTGTTGGTGATTTGACATGTTATAATATTAACACAGATATTTGGTATATAAGCATCGATTTAATATATTTAAATAAAAGAGGTTAGAGGATAGTGAAGCACCAACAAGCATTGTGCCGACGATAATAATGGGCCTTTCAACATATTTGCTACATATGAGCTAGGCTTCTGATACTACGTTGATTCGACATTTGGACCTAGAAAATGCCAAGCAAGCCACAAGGAGCCCACTCCATGAAGGCCCAATACAGAATTATGATTCAGCACTTTGGGACGTTACTTTTCTATGTGGCAAGAATAAGGTCAAAGTATAGGGTGAAACAAGTTTACCGATAACAGAGGAGTGTTTATATATAGTAAAGAATTGTTTATATAACTAAAGATTGTACTTTTTATTTGTAAAAGATATTCTTATAAAAATGAAGGGATAAATATTACAAAAAAAGAGTGTGATAAATATAAATTTAAGAAAATGACTAAAAAAAGAGTAAATCGTGTAAAAAAAATAAACCAGAACTAATATACCAACTCAAGAATAAGAAGACAAATTATAGTGTGAACAAGTTTTTACGGTGAAACCAAGCAAAGACTTATATTACTAAAGAGTGTGAATTTTTCAATGTGACTTTTTACTATAAAGAGTATTACCATAAAAGTGAAGGGTGTCATTATATTATACTAGTTGTTCCTGATGAATATTATTTTAATTTAATTACAATAAAACATATAATGTGTAAAATAAATTTTTTTTGGCGCAACATATGACTACTCTGATACCACTTTTTATGATTTACATCGCACATTCTTGATACATCTTATGAAGATGAATCGACACGAATGAGTTCTAGGGTTTTTCATATATGTGGATGAACAGCTGTTTTTTCTCCACTCACCTCTCGTGGGATTTTTTTTTAGGCTATATCTCCGGGATTATTTTATGAACCAACCCTTTTCTTCTTCTTTTTCTTCCATTTATATAATTTAAAATTGGATTGAGTAAAAAGACATGTCTTTGGATTCTTTTCATATTTTTGCAACTTTAAACTTCATCTTCTAGATTGATCTTTGTACAAACGCCGTTTTTTTAATAAACAATTTTTGTTATTGGACTTTAATTAAGATGTCGATTCTTGCATTTTAAAAAAAAAAAACTCATCCAATATTCAAACATTACACGTATTTTTTTGATGTTGTTAATCCGATTTATTATATCGAACACAACAACGAATGCATTCTACATTTTGGGCCATGTTTGGCATCGCTTGAATTCGCAAAAACTTAAATTAGTAAAATCATATTTCTCTACTTTAAAATTTTTTCCTTTTCTCTCTACTCTTTTATCGTTAAAGTTTCCTAAGGGATTCATTCGGACTATTGCCGATTCTTCTTCTACTTTATAATCAAATCCGAATTATAGTTCCCCTTCGATTAGTAGAATCCAAATAATGTAAGCACATATCGGACAATTTCGCAACCATTTACCGTTTTTTTTTCGACTGAAAAGCCCAAACGAGCATAGGGTTTGTCCCAGTAATGATTCGTTGAAAATTATAATTCTTCGCCAAATTCAAATTAGAGATGTTGATGTAGATAGAAATGATATCTTCTTTGGGAAATTTTACCTATCAAATTTAGTGAACGAACATAGGTGTAGATGGTGGGCAAAACTCGAACTTGGTATACTGAATATAATAATAATGCTCGTTATAATTTTGGCTTGCCCAAACAACCTCATAGGATTAGTGTAGAAACGCAGTACCCGGCGAGCAAAATGGCGAATAATTGATGTAGATATGCTCGCGATTAAGGGTTGTGTTGCCGTGAATTTGGACACCATGGAATTGTCTTCGATTTCCTTCCATCCGGCAATCATCATGGAATATCTCCATTACACGCCTTAAACCGATGGATGGCATATGGTTATGAAAAAAAAATTATCCTATAATTAACCATGGGTGGTTGTTTATCTCATTATCGAGGATTACAAAATGAAAAAATTCTTATTTGAAAAGCCCGCCTCGAAGAAAATGCAAAAACGCAAATTTTGTATATTCTTCAAAAATTTTAAAATTTCGATTCCAAATATGACGGATAAGGAGAGACAACGCGGCAGGAACCTCGTTCACCGTGATAACTTTGAACAACTGCCGAAACGAAAAGAAAGGAGGTTTGTTAAAACCTCATCATCTTGTTCTTTGTTGATCCTTCCGTAAGATTATTTTTGTTTTTGTATAAGTCTTGTGTCTTTTTGTTCGCTAAAAAAAAAGTAAAAAAAGATCAAACCGACAATAGTGCCAAAACCAAAGCAAGACCCACCGCGAGAATCCCGTTACCACCAGCACCCACAACCCTCCATCCACTATTAGAGGAATTCTCGGCCGGAACGTCATCATCTCCGGCGGGTCCAGGAGCATCGGCGGACTTAGACTTGGCGGAGGGTGGCGCCTGATCGAGCCAATTATTTCGCTCCATTAGATGAAATGATCTCAGCAGAAATGCCTCATCAATATAATGATCAAGAAGAAATGAATGTAAACCGCCAAAAAATGTCTTTATCAATCAGTAACACTCGTTCCTCGTCTAACCGTCGCCGTCTAATTTCAGTTTTTGCGCTTTTTTGGTCACGATCTTCACATCGTCGCCCCTCCAGTCGTTTTTGGTGCGGTGACCGTGAAGGGATCAAAATTGACGATCCCCTCGGTTATTCAGAGTGTTCTTCACATTGAATTCAATCCATGGATTCCGAAAGCAAGAACCTCCTCGCACCGGCAAAGTCGCCACCTGAGCATATCCACATCCCGATTCCCAACATAATGTGTTCGACATTTCTCTTCCATCTACCCCTAATTTTGACTTTGTACCTTGATGTCTTTTTTCTTTGTAAGACTAGAACTTTTGTCTTCTTCACTTTTTAATTTATATCTTTAACTGCCATCGTTTGTTTTCGAATATTTCTTCAATTGGAATTTTATTGAATTGTTTCCTCTAGGTTGAGGATGAATGTTGACTTGAGTTGCGATATTTTCGTTTTTTTCGGAGGGGCAGAATGACGGTTGGGTTTGCCTTATGCCATCTTTCTTTTCGGTTTTGATTGTCTTATTAACGCGGTGAAGATCGTCTTATTTAGTCGACGCTTTATGAACCCCCTTTCTTGGGATGTTTATTTAGAGGTTTGAGAAGGATTTGCAGCCTTGTCTGGCTAAGAGTGAGATTAGGTTACATAGACTGGCTGTCGGCGGGGCGGCGGTGGGGGCTTCTCTTTAGGCAAACGGATCTTTCGGGGAGGACAGAATTTAAATCTGTCTTGTTGCTGATTTGGATGACGGAGATGTTGTAACGGCATTTTTGTCCTGGATGGATTTGACGAACGTGGCCTAAAAATAGGGCAAAATTTTCATTTCGTTCGTTGTCGGAGTCTTATTTTGGGTGGACACTATGACATCCCTCCCTGGGGGAGATTTTGAATCCGGGGACTTTTCCGCCTTTGAGGTCTTGAGTCCGAGATCTTGGTCACGGTAAAAGACTCGGCGGTGGGGGAGATGGATTCTTTGGCGGCCTCGGGGCATACTAAACCATCTTCCTTCCGAAAATCGGGTGGCCCCTATTTAAAGAACCGTCCCCAAGCTAGTGCCGGCATAGATAACTTGAGGTGTGACTCTTGCTCAAAAATTAACTCATCCTGCATGGTGGTGATGTCAACTTTTCGGTGGAGCGCTATTGACAACTCGAAGTAGTCTTTATCAAATTTTTTTCGGATATGCATCGAAAATAATATATTCTTTTTTATGATCGTCGGAGGGATGAGGAACAATATGTTTTTGAACTTTGTTAAGCCGATACTTACTCGATTGATAATATTTTTTTTCAAATTTGGGGGGACTCCATTCAGTCCTCCAAGTCATATGCCCCGTCGCTTACGTGACTCTGAAAGGACCTTCCCATGCTCGGCCAACACACCACCGGGGTTAAAACCATGGAACGGACTTTGGAATTATAAAACTTTTTCTCGTCGACATAGGCGCAGACGGTGATGGTTGAGCGGCGGCGGTTAATCTCGGTTCGATGACATGGAATTTTGATTTCCGTAAGGCTAAAAAACAAAAAGGGGTCTGAATGTTCTCGTTGTTGAAGCCCACAATATTTCAGTCAATTCTTGACCCATCCTCCCCCTTGAATTATCAAGTCCGGGTATGCATAATTTTATTGGATGACCATTTGGGGGGATAATATGGAGTTGAGTAGTGCTTTTTATCCCCGAAAGCACAATTTTGTCTAAATTCACCCATCGTTGTTTGCTTATCCGTGACCAATGATTGCGGCGCCCATGACGATGATGTTTTTCCAAACAAAGTTCCATCCTTTGTTCTGATTTTAACAATTGCCTTCATTTTAGTATAATAATCAACGTCACTATCTAACTCCTCGAATGGAATCGAATCAATCGATCCCCATTTAGCAAATGACCATGGACTATAAACCGATACTAATTCTTGGTGGGCTATGAATGAGTGGAGCATGTACGACACGATAACATGCACGATGTTTTGCAAGCAACCTTTATATTATATAGCATTACCATTACCAATCTAATTCCAGTATTTATATTTTATTCATCAATATCTTCTGCTTCATACTAATTCCAATTAATTATTTATTCATTATTGGTCAATAAAAAACTTACAAAATTTTTTGCTATTTTCTATGATTAATTATACTCTCAATAATTAGAGCGTAGATCATCAACTCTAATTCCCATTGTCATTGCCATCGTAGTAAATATCAAAGCTTCATATTCACCTTCATTATTTGTACAAAATTAATCAAAGACAATGATCCAAACGTACATTTGCCATCACTAGCCATGAAATCTACAAGGATGCCAAATCGATTGAGAAATCACACAATTTTAGCAAATATTTTTCAATATTAAATAATCTCATTATTATATAAAATGAGGAGAGTTTTATAATGGCCGGAGAAATTCAAATTTTAAATTTCTTTTTAATGCATCAAAGAAAGGTTTACATTTGTCCCCATTTCGTGAATAAACGTAAGTCCGGTTACTTTTGGACCTCTTTCAATTTCGATGCTTGCATATCGTTGCTTGAAAATCAATCCCCGCCGACTAACCATATGTCCGTTTCAATGAATCCCAAAGCCGCATTTCTTGGGATTTAACTTCATATTATACTCAATATATCAATCGTTTGTGCGATATGTGGTATGTTCGCTCTTTTAAAATATCAATATATGAAACATTTTGTTCACCAAACGTTGATACGTTGCTCCGGCATTCTTTAATCCGAATGGCATGCGTTGCCAACAAGATTCTTTTCAATTTCCTTTTGATCGTTCGGATGCATTGGTATTTGGTGATAACCAAAACGCGATCCATAAATATCATGAGTTCATGGCCCATTTAATTATCAACCAAATAATCAATGTGGGGCATCGGAAAATTATCTTTTGGACATGAATTCAAATCATTGAAATCGAACAGATCCATTTGATTTGCGAATTGTAATTTGGGCATTTTACCTCTTGGATCGGTTTGTTGTCGACGGTTTTTGATTTCATTATTCATGTATTTTTCCTGATTTTTCTACGTTTTTGGACAACCGAGCTTGTATTGGATCAAGGTTGAGGGAGTATGCTGGATCTATTCCAACCATGTCCTCGTGTGACCAGAACACATCTAAACTTGTTGAAGGTAAGTAATTATTTACGACATTAACAAATCTTGATTGGTTCCAATTGCTCAACGGTCGCTTTTTTCTTTTTTTGCTTCCACCGAGGGTCTTGAATGGATCCTCGGGGCTCATCATCAACTTCCATGGGTTCAAAACCTATCGCGAGGCTCTAGGTCCGATTGCTCGTTCTACCGATCAATATTCATTTGATCTAAGATCGGGGAATTAGTTGTCTCCCGAAGTTTATGTTCGCAATCATTATGCTTAACTTATGTTCGTCAAGATTTTCGGTGAGATATTTGCTTTCGGCTGGCTAATCAATCTCCGTGTTCGCTCCATCATATTGATTATATTTTTTTTTTTCTCGTTAGCAAACAATCTCGAGCTTTCTTTCCGATCTCCTTTTACTCGAAATTTAACACAATAATGTCAAAACAAACCGCTTTGAATTCTTAAGCAGGCGACCTAGAAACCCGTTATAAGTATTGTTACAAAATCTAACATTCTAGTTCGATTCCGAATTCAAAGTTGATTCTAGCTCGACTTAACCTAATCATACCATAGATATTTAGTATGATTACATGGTTCAATATAACCCTCCCCAACTTGTTTTTCCATCGAAGGTATTGACGAACAAAATGTTTTAAAGCTCCAAAGATCAAAAGAGGCGTTACCTTCAAAACCAAGATGTTTAAGGAGTCGTTGTGGGGAGTTATAATTCCGTCAGATCGCCCTCCGAGAAAATGATCGTGTGTAGGTGGGGAACCGGATGATTTGGATGTTCATGTTATAATAACGTTGGCTGGTAACATCCACCCACGACCATATTCAGATATTTGGCTACAATTATATCGCATCTTACGATTCTTCTGATCATGTTTGTTCGGCCTTTCGAAAGATTTTCTTCATATAGTTGGTGAGTAAAGGTACTCGTGATAATTACAATGTTTGGAAGCGTTAAGTCGACGCTTATCCATTACAATTCTTCTTGCCGTCAACATGTCCCGATCTTTAATTTGATTAAAGATAGTTTTATATAGACTTCAGAGGGGCATTTGCTTCCTCTTTGTTCAAAAGGTTTGAAGGAGGCATCTGCATTTCATTCATTGTTTTTTTTTTAAAGCTTTCCTAATAGGCTCGCCTCTCAATTGTGATTGTCGCGAGCAAATCTTGCATGGCTATAATTCTAGGAAACTACTACGAAGTTCGAATCTTGATGCACATTTTTAAAAGTCGCCTCCGACCACCGCGAGGATCTTAGCATCCTTTCAATGGGCTCCATCATATAAACATTTATCAAATCTTTCTATGTATGATCGATCGACTCACCTTTTAATTGGGAAAAATGCGCCAACCTTTGTTTCGGTAGCGAGAAAGCACACACGGACAAAATGGGACAAAAATTGCCAGTCCCAACTTTGATGGATGCGTAAAGTGGTAAACCACCTATGTGCTCGATCACCCAAAGTCATGGGGAATGAAGAAGCCCCCATCGCGATCATAAAGTCCCAAAATTTGCCGAGATGGACATGAGGATCCGATCGAAAAATATTACTTCGCCGCCATGATCGCCGGTGATAATGGCGAACAAGGCACGGTGCTCGTTCGAGGGTGGCCCTTAGTCGCGAAATCCCTCGATGGCCTTTTGCATTTCCGCAAACTTTGTGGGGTGATAGACTTAGATTGGGGCTGTTTCCCATCATGAGGATCTCGTGGATCATGCTCGTGATGGGGCGGTCCCCCCCTAAGTTTGTCCTGATACCCAATCGGTGATGGATAGACAACTTTGTTCCCTTAAATATTTGTTCGGTGTGCGGATGCTTTTGAAGATCCGAATCTTGCGCGGGCACCTCTATTGATGTCTCTTTCCGGATCCCCGCTTTATTATTGCTTCGTGGCGGGCGGAGAAAACGCCCAAACGCGATGGTCTAGACCCTTGAGGTCGTTTGTCATCCGGAATCATCGGCTTTTTACTAAAGTCCGATTTTCTTTTTTAGCTTGCTTTGATGTGAGTGTTGCTTTCACGCTTTTGAGCCTCTAACCCGCCATTCTTTTTTTTCCCTCTCTTTTTACGTCTCGTAAAAGAAAGTGATTGCTCTTGTATATTATTAGCTATATCCTCAAGATTAATAGTTTCCTTTGCTTTTGATCTTTATGAGGCCGACTCTGGGCCTCTTTTTTCGGTCATATGGTTTCTTTGTTCCGACCTCTCGTTTGGGTGTTCCTAGATTGAGGCATTATATTTCTTTTTTCGCCTCGGCTAACTAGGGGTTTGTGTATGGGTTGGTTTTTGGATTTGGATTCTAAAATTACCCTCCTTCTAAAAAATTGTCGCGAGTCGTTTCGGTTGATGAATATTATGTGGCTAATTTAATTACAACTCGCAAAACAAAACATATCGTGTAAAATAAACAAGAAATAAGATGAATTTGTTGACCCAAATAAAACATATGACTACTACCAAGCCGGATGTAGTATTATGAGCTTTACACGATAGTTCTTGATACATCTTATGAAGATGAATCGATCACGAGTTATCGAATGAGTTCTAGGGTTTTTCATATATGTGGATGAACACTCTAATTTTTTCTGTTCCTCACCTCTATTTTTGTAGGCTATATCTCGGGATTATTTTATGAACCAACCCTTTTCTTCTTCTTTTTTCTTCCATTTATAGTACTTCGTCAAGCATGAGCTGGATTGGTAAAGCATGTGCTGGATTCTTTGGATCATGCAAGAACTCCGGTGGTGTTGCCACGTTTCTTCTAGATTGATCTTTGTACAAACGCCGCCATTGGGCCGACTCTTTAATCGTCGAAATTAATCTTTTGTTCGGTTGGACTTTAAACATCTTGACACAGTTACGTTTGTTTGTTCGGTAGGTAGCAATTACGATCGGTTAGCGAACAAAAAGTAACTCATCCACCGGGCATGATTATTATATTCAAACATTACACGTTTTAATCCTGATTTATTATATCGAACACAACAATACCAAAGGGTGCGCAGTGATAACTGAAGGGTGTGACTTATATTACTAAAGAATATGTATGTAAAAAAGAAAAACCAGTTTTACAGTATACCAACTCGAATAAGAATACCCCATATAAATAACTTAATTTTTTTCAATTTCTCTCGAGCCTAGTCACGAATAATTCACGAACGACTTGGTTGACTAGTGTTCTAACTATGATAATTAATTTCTTAATCTGTGTAAAAATAAATATATTTATGTTTATGGGGCAGGGGGAGTATTATTTGAATCATGTTCAGTACAATGTGCTGTATAAAATAAGTGTTTGTAAATATATCCCAAGATATCAACAGACAACAATGTTACAACCTAAAAATAATAAAATGAATGTATACATATAAATTTCTAATTAATACCCTAAAAAAATAAAATTAAGAAATTAATGCGAGGACGAGATAGTTAGATTTAAATTGATAGGGACGCACGGCTGATAATTTA
>JBBCBC010000026.1:31262881-31429005 GCA_037126765.1 Stenogyne calaminthoides | reverse complement strand
TGTATCCGCCGGGGAGAGTGAAACCGGCTGCAAAAGTCATTGTTGCAATTAGAGTTGATACAACCAAAAGGTTGCTTGCCATTTTTTTTTTATTGGTCGGCACCAAGTTCGGGCTCTCTTTTCTGCAAGGCAGGGATCTGGGCGTGCATGCGGCTGTAAGGGCCGCCTGGATCAATATCTGAAAGAGCCGAAAGAGTTGTATATATCAGCCATCAGGATGTGCACATCGGACAAATCTGCCAAAAAAAAGTTAGCGGACAGAATTCGTCCCTTGAGGTTGAAGAAAATTCGTCCCTTAACTGATGGACAATTTGAAGAAACTTAATGGACGAATTTTCAAAGTCGCAAAAGTTAGCGGAAAAAAGTAAAATCGTTGCAAGTTAAGGAATAAAGAAAAACATTTACCCTGAGGCTAAGGCCAGTTTTGCAATTTACCTATCTACAAGTGCACATACCTGTGAAAACCGGGTGTGATTTGGAAGGTAATGATCAGCAACATCTAGAGCCGTCATTCTTTTGTCATTGACAACCTTAACATTCACTCTCTTGTCCCATGTTAAGGCAATGACTAGCTTTGTGTGCATATGCCTGGTGGCCAAATGTAAGGGAGTGTTTCCGCGTACATCTTTCATGTTTATAAGGCCCGAGAGAACATGATTCTTGAGGATGAACTTTACTATGTCGGCTCTTCCGTTTTTAGCAGCAAGGTGTAATATGTTGCAACAATCCCAGTCGAGCAGCTCGGTTGGATCAGGGAAATCTTGAAGCAAAAGTCTGATTACATCAACATGGCCTTCAATTGATGCCAGATGAATGGGTAAAAAACCATTCTTATCTGGTTCAACTGCATTGGCAGGGCATCGGCTTAGCAAGAGACGGACCTCTTCAAGATAGCCTAATGACGCCGCGTAATGCAGAGGATTTCTCCCTTGTTCGTCTTGCAATGTAATGAAACTCGAGCACACGTTGAACATAGCTTCTAAAGCATCTGTTAATCGAATAAAGTTAGGGACGGATCCAGAATTTCGTTTTATGGGAGGCGAAATTTAATTTCCAATGGGGCGAAATGACCAAAAAAAAAAAAAAAAAACAAATTTTAATGCATAAATATAAAATTTTGTATATATATTGTACCAAGAATTTTAAATCCCAAGGGTGGGACCTCCCCCCGGCGCCTCCTAGATCCGTCCTTGAATAAAGTTATGGTAACACAATAAAGGGGATGTTCGATTTGGGTGTACATAGGATTTTGAAATTCTTATGAACTGTAATGATGTGTGTTTATTTGAAGATTTGAGTGTGGTGTGGTTTAACTTTATGTCAACATAGTAATGTTATATGAAAAAAATAGTATTTTTAGTCCTTTAATTTACCATATTTTCAATTCCAATCATGCCTAGTTTCACGAATTGAAAATTGTCTTGTATCTTCCAGTTGTTCGGCATTTTAATTCGATGAAAGTTTATAGAAGGTGAAGCTTTCGATTGTCGCTGGCGTGGCAAAGTTTCATTATCCAGGTGACATAAATTTTATTATTCAACTGAATGTTTCGCCTCCTACATCGATTATTGGAGTAAAATACTGGAAAATTGGAAGTTTCTTGACTATTTTCAATTCATAAAAAATAACAGATTGAAATTGAAATAGGAGTAACTTACAGAACTGTATCGATATTTGCAATTTCGAAAACCAGATTTTGGAAATTGAAAATACCTCTGAATTGCTGCTTGAATAGGAGACTTCTCCTTGAACAGCTCATTTATGCGTTTTTCGTCCGTTGATAATCGAAGAATCAAAGAGACGCAATTCGCAAAACCAGCTTTGGCTGCCAAAAACAGTCCAGATTCTCCATCCTCATTTTGACAATATGGTAGTTGATGATCTTCGTTGATCAAATATTCAGCAACGGAATCATGACCGTTGAATAATGCCCAGATTCTCCATTCTTGGCTCTCTCATTTTTCTTGCACCATTGATGCGTCCCCGCCTTTTGCAGCAAGATGCAACTCGTTTTCTCCTTCAACATTCTTGAATGGTACCATAGATGGTTCCGATTCAGCTATGAAATTTACGACGTTTATACTTCCGTGTTTGGATGCAACATGAAGGCATGTATTCTTAGCCAACATGAAAGTTTTGTTGGTGAAACTCGTTCGACGGCTCTTTTGAAACCTTCGAGGTCCCCATTTTTGGCTGCTAAATACAACTCCTTGTATGTCTTTAAATTTGCCATGTGATGATTATCACCACAAGACATGACTCCTTTCTCCAAATCAATCATCCCAAAACTTTATGTGTTTAAATGAACAAGGGAGCAGCTTAATTTATCGAGGTGTTTGAATCACAATTGGTCTCATAAGTTTGACTTCAAATAAATTTAGGGTCCGTTTGACCAAACTTATTTTAAACATCTTATAAGTTGTTTTAAGAGCTTATAAGATGTAATTTTTAAGTAGCTTATAAGTTGGTAAAGTGTTTGGCTAATAAAACTTATAAGTTTTTTAATAGTAATTTTTTAAAAACTATTTTTTTATTTTAAAATTAATATAATTTTTTTGATTTTTTTAATAATTATTTTTTCGAAAATAAATATATTTTTTTTCAGAAAATAATTTTTTCGAAAATAAATATTTTTTCCAGAAAAAATCGAAAATTTTGAAAAAAAAAATCCTGAAAATATTATTTTTTTCAAAATATTTTTTTTCAAAAATAAATATATTTTCCCAGAAAAAAGTATTTTTTATAGAAAATAATTTTTTTTTCGAAAATAAATATTTTTTTCAAAAAATAATTTTTTTTTAAAGAAAATTTATTTATTTATTTTTTTGCGAAAACAAAAAACGGGCCGGGTTGGATTGATTTCGGACCAAATTTGGGCCGCGATGGGTTGAGATATGATAGAACTTATTTAATTTTTGTAAAATAAGTTGAGATATCCCAACTTATTTTTTTGGAGCTTATAAGCTCTAAATAGCTTATTTTTAGATCTTATAAGATGTTAGACATTTTATTTTACCAAACAAAATTAATGAACTTAAGCTCTTTAAAACAGTTTATAAGCTGTTTTAAAGAGCTTATAAGTTGTGCCAAACACCCCCTTAGTCACATAAGTATTTTTATCGTCGATTGTGTCTCAATAATTTTGACAATGTCCAATTATAGTCCCAATTTCGATCGAAAAACTAACAACGGCTTCGTTTTTCCATTTTAATTTGGAGCTTTCCAAGATGCTGTAACTGGATTGCCACGTGTATTTTTTAATTTTTTTTAACAGCTGGAATTTCAGGCATATCATTAAAAAAATGAAAAAAAAAAAAAAATTGGCGATAAGAATTAGTCAAACACACTTAAAAATATATATGGTAGTCCAGTCACAACATCTGCCGAAAAGCCCCAATTGAAATGGCAAAACGACATCGTTTTGAGTTTTTCGAACGATTTGGGACTAAAATTCAGTCACGGCATCTGTCGAAAAGCCCCCAAAATTGAAACGGCAAAACGATGTCGTTTTGAGTTTTCCGATCGATTGAGACTAAAATTGGACATTGTCAAAGTTATTGGGGCTAAATCGCGACAAAAAAATTTATGGGATTAAATCTATTTTAGGCTAAAATTATAAGATCATTTGTGATTCAAACTCTTTATCGAGGCAAAAATTTAGTATTATAAGGTAAATATACTTAATTTCCTGTAATTTTTCCTACATTGATTCGGCTATTTACATTGACTAATCTGATTTTGAAGTAAACTGAGAGGTAAAAACAACTTTATCATTTTGAAATTGTATGTAACAACTACGCCAATAAAAAAAGCAAGTCAAATATTTTTGGAGATCATCTTCTTTGTTATTTACTGTTTTAATATTAGTTATTTGTTGAGGTTTGTATCATCATGATATCGATATAAAATGTATTTGAATCTTCCAACTTCCACATATTTATTACCGACCAAGAACTCGTCAATAGTCAACACCTGCATGAACGTGACTTCAAGAATATACAACTACAGCTAATCATATTCTAAATCTTATAGTCAGAGATATCAAACAGTATTTCCCCAATAATTATGAGCTTTAAAGTACACACCAAAGATGTTAGTAACGCAAAAAATGTATAAAAACAAGTGATGCAAAAGTCACTCTAGTCAGTCGTCGGCTGATCCAATTTTGCCTAGGCGCCGTCTAGGCAGCCGAATCGGGGGCTAGGCGGCCAAGTCAAGAGCTAGATGGGGCCAGTGGGGGATGTAGCTAGGATTAAAAATTTGGGGATACATTTGAGTATGATTTGAAATTTAGGGATATAATTAAATATTTTTTTTTCCTAATTTTACATAATAAAATACATTTTTTTCCGAATTATACAATTCATTTTGGGGGTAATATTGTACCCCCATGTACCCATCTATCTCCACCACTGAGACAGTCTGCTTTATTTTTTCCCCCCAAAAGAAGACGTTGTTTCAATTATTAATTTAAAAAAAAATATGATTAACGTAATCAAAATTCGTCCAAATTCAAATTGAGAGAATTGCTCGCCTTCATCATCGTCATTTGTTCGTTGTCCGCCCGGCCAAGTGCCCAACACTAAGGTGTTATTTGATAATGAAAGATTTTGTTCTTAAAATAAATTGATAATAAGACAAAGATTGATAATTTTCACTAAAAATTCAAAGTAGAAATTTGTTTAGTTTTGTTATCTTAAATTAATTGTCTTGTACTATATATTGGATTGAGATAAAGAGACAATTTGGCAAAATCAAAAGAATTCTGCATCAATAATAAAATATATTTGTTGAAGTAAAATATCAATCAAATAATCAATACCCACTGATTTTTTAAATACATCATTATTTGTTCAATAACTTACAATAATTTCTTCTATCTCCAATTATTACCCTACTGATCAAAATAAATAAATAAGAAAAAATGGTACTTTGAGAGAAAAATGAGAAGCAACTTTTCTTCCAACAAGAAACCAGAATCCAAGAATGTGCAGATAGATACTGCTACTTTTTCCATGGTTTGAGAATAGAAAGCACTATAATAATTGCAATAAACATGATCAAAGTTATGCCAATAATCATGCATTTTCTTGATCTTTTCTGCAAGTCTTTTGCTGTTTGAAGAGCATCCGTACCCATGTGTACATGATCCACCGCATTTTTTACCTGTAATTGACAACCCCATAATGAATATAAATAAAAAGGATGATGATAATACGATGATACACGCTAAATATTTTTGTATCAGTACATTATATATCTTAAACAGGATTTTAATCTTATTTTATAACGTCCTTAGGCTTAACGGATTTTTTTTTAAATTAAAAAACAAAAACAAAAAATATGTAAAGGAGTACCGAAAGAGAAAAACTATCTACAAAAATTTATTCCCTTAGGCTCAGCATCCAAAATATAGGCCCAAACATTTAACACTAATTTCCTCTCTAAGGCCTATCCAGAGAAACTAGCTAGAATTAAGATGGGAAAAAATATATATATACCCATTTTCATAAATAAAGTAATAAAAATTTTGCACCCATTTTATAGCGAAATGATTAGGCATATGTTTCAAAAAAAGATTTTTACTCACATAGCCTGCATTTTATTTGTTTTAAGTGGGACTGACTATGCACTTTTGAAAGTATATTTGTCACAAAAGTTGGTATTGGGGTGGTTTTATTTTCCTAATAAATATCGGTAAATTTATTTTTTTTTATTATGAAAATGTTATTTTTAACCTTCTTTACTAGCTAGAGTTTACTACTTAAAACAATAATATCTTCACTAATGCCTTTCACGGAGAAACTAGCTAGAATGAAATACTATTTGGGCCTTGAGCTCAAATATCCATAAATATGTCCCAGTAAATTTAAAAATAATTTCTTGCCTAGCCCCAACTCATACACACGATAAAATTTTAAAATAAACTTGTAATCTTGAACACGACAAGTTTCGAGGGTGACAAATATGACATGATATAATTAATTTTTAACACATTTATTTATACTTGTTAAGGCCTTTGAGCCATTTACTAATATAATTACGTTATTAAATTATATACGTTATTAATAATATAATAACATACATATAAGTATCGTCCCTACACTAAAGTTTAAAAATAATATATGAAATTCTGAAAATTAATCAGATAATAGTATATAATGATATTGCAGTATCAAATTGCCATACTCATTGTGCTCTAATGCACGGATTCTTAAAAAATTAACAGTATGCAATATCGGATTCGCCTAGGGTGCGATTCGGGTGGGATTCGTCTGAGATTCGCACCCTATTCACCAGCTAGACTACACTCGTGTCGACGCGATAAAATTTACGGACGAAAACCTAGCTAGGCCACCTATCAGTTTTTCCAAGGTCGTAAAACTCCGACGACTGTGATGGCTATGATTATTAAGAGAATAATAATGGAAATGCACATGCATTTTCTTGAATTCTTCTGAAGTTTCTTTGCAATCTGAAGTGCATTTGTCCCTGATTGGACATGATCGACTGCATTCGAAACCTGAACGATATCCCCGAGTGTTAAATGCCCGATTTTACGTATAAAATAGTTAAAGGGTTCAGAGACAACAGACCTGGCTTTCGATGTTGTCTAAGATGTCTCCCTGAGCTTCGACTAAAACAGCCATGTCGAGATATATCTGGAACGGCCAATCAAGAATCATCAAAATAAGCAAAACTTTTGGGAGTAATACTTGGGTGCACCAACTGCACCGTGCAACTGGTGCAAAACTAATATTGCTAAGTGAAAACAGTTAGTACTGACCAACTAATACCTTTTAGTAAAACAATTAATACCATTTAAAAATGCAGTTGAGTTGCATTTCCAACTTTTGGATGCGATTCAAGATTGTGAAATACCTGATGTAGGTCGAGGAGTTTTTTCTCGATTTCTCTTACAGCGTCGTGTCGCTCCTGAATTTCCTCTAAAGTATTGAGTACCTAGACAAAAAGACAGGCTCGTATTAGGACACTTTGAAATATAACTACACAAATTTGAATAGGACTGAGGTGTTATAAATCATTCTTGTACTTGATGAAGAGAGGCTAATCATTTGAATGCAAGCAAACATAAACAGAGTTATCTCACACCTTTAGTAAAACAATTTTACCGTGCAATTGGTTCAAAACTATCACTCAACAGTAAAACAACTAATACTTTACCCGTTGAGAGAGGGAGAAAGAGATTGTACCTGGCCATGTCCTGCTTCTAGCATAGCCTTCTGGAATATTTGTTCACTGTTTCCAGTTTCGATCAGATGGTTGATAGTCTGAGAGTCATCGAGTTCAAAATTAGATATTTTCGACTTCATGAATTGCAGAATATTACACAAGGACGAGGCTTACCTCTTCATCTGGTCTAGTTCCAGTCACTGATTTATATAATAAATAAATGAAAATTTGTTACATAACATATAACAAGAAACAGAAAAAGCAGAAGTGAAATGTGACACCGGTTCGTGTTTGGTCTGACCTGTTATTACCCTTCTCTCAACAACCTCACGATACTCGTCCTCTATCCTCTGTCTTAACGTCTGACAAAATAAACGAAATACATCAGATAATTAATTTCTACTAATAGCCAAAAAGAGGCTAGGAAATAATCACCAATGGATGTAAAATAAGACCTGAAATTCGGTCATTAGTTCTTTAAATTTTTTTGTCAAGGCACTGCAGTGAAAGAAGTATCATTAAACATAAAAACATAGAAATAATAAGAGATGTTACACTTATGTATATACTCACTTTGTCATGGTCATCCTTGACCTATCGACAGCGGTTCCTTTTCCACAACCGGGTTTTTCTCGATTAGCTAAGTTCTGAAAAGCATTAGACGAGATCAGTTTATACTAGCATGATGTAAATATGAAGAAAATAAGCAAGAGACGGAGCGAGATATACATCTTTATTTATTGCTTCAATTTTCGCTTTCACATTCCGTGCTATCTTTCCCACTTCATCGACATCTTTCTCCATCCGTTTCCTGATTGCTGGAAACAAGTATGACATGTTAGTATAGTAGGAAGAATAATTCTCTTTTAAAAATAATAACTAAAGGCATTATAGAAAGACAAAACACTGCACCCTTCATCGAAGATGCGTTGGTAATCGATTTTGACTCCTCGTTGGCTTCCTGATATAAGAAAGGAAAGTGTTTTACAAAGAAAGAACAACGAATGCAGTTCATCGAAAAAGTGATTTTTCAAGAAGTGATGTTTAGATTCTAATTTCTGTTAAAAAACAAAAGTCAAACACATATGTACTCATCAAACCTTTAGCTTCACAAGTAAACTAGAGAGTTTGTCCACTTGCTTTTCGACCTCTTGTATCTACAAAACGAAAAAACGATGAAATCTAGCTTACGAGATTTAAAAGATGAGGCAAGATGATTGTGCAAATAAAACGAGGCTATATATTTTCGGACAGACCTGCTTATTGAAGGATTCCATACCCAATTCCGAGCTACTCCTAGTAATTCGAGAGCCCATCTCAATATCGGGTGCTCTGGAAGTGATACCTTTAGCATCACCAACAAAGGTATCCTGAAAATACAATCAAACACATCTCAGAAGCTGAACTGCAACAATCATAACATATATGAAATTTTTATAACATAATAATACCACAAAAGAAACTCGAAAAATCTTGAAATCTTAGGAGATGACATAGCTTTGTCCTGTTGTGATCATGTGAGATATAGTTCCAAGCAAACTAATCTCTGCAATAGTAATGTATATAAGGCTATGGAAATCTCTAAATTCATTTGGTGACATAATCTTAGTTCCAAGCTATATAATTTCTCTTCTTTTTTTTTTAGAATAAAGCTTCACACTTGCAACAATTAATATGATCAAGCTAAACAGCAACCTCTTTTACAACCTCTTGTACTAGATTATAAATAAGGAAGCTCAGAGCAAACTATGAGAGAGCTTATTTTTGATCTAATAAAACAGAGCTTCTAGCTCTTTAGAGCTTTTTAATCTAATAAAAGAAAAATAAAACACTTCAAATTACTTGTGCATACAATTCTAGTCGACTATAATCACGTATAATTTCTTGCAAACACCCCCTAAATAGTTGAAATTAAAGCATAAAGACAACAAGTGAGTTGAAGACTCAAAACACATACCAATTAATTCAGCTAAAAACAGCAGCATAAATAAAAAAACTGTTCTTGAACACAATCATTCCACTTTAAACAGCAAAACCCACATACCAATCACTCAAATTCCACCAAAAACGTTCAATAATCACCAGAACAGAAACCCAAAAGAAAGAAAAAAAATAGAATCCTGCGAAAACGTTGAATTAAATTGAAGAATACACTAACCGTGAGAAGATCGTTCATCTTGAAAGAGGAAAAAAGTAGTTAATTTCTGCAAAACGAAGAACTAAGAAGAAGTGTTTAAATTGTTGCAAACTATTTTGAATTTATTGTTGGAAGATTTTTAAGCCAGCGACAAGGGGGAGACGGGAAAGACGAGAAAGGGGGAATTTTGCAGGTTTTGTTCGATTCTTGTTGCACAATCAGGACAATATTATTGTAAATAAAGTTGATAAAAGCCAGGCGTTACGTTCAACATTTTAGCATTATTTTTGTAGAGTAAAGACAAAGTCGGAATATGAGATGAAAAAGAAGGTCAATTCAATGATGTGTTGGAAATAATATTCAAGAGAAAAAATAGTATGTGAAGACTGTGAAACAGAATTTTGTTTTTGGTCGATAACGGATTTTAGTCTCACCAACTACGTGAATAATATCTTAATAAAAAGATGAAATGGTAAGATGATATTAAGGAATTATTTGTTCGCAAGGTGAAATACAGATAATTGGATATAAGATAAGACATCAAATCGGAATAGGAGATTTGATGCCCAAAGTAGTGGATTCATGTATTTGAATAATTATTATGATTATACATCTAAATATGACATGGTGTTCGAGGGGTTGTACGTACCTTGTGTTTTGTCCTATTTCTAATTTTCTATATAGAGTTGTATTATCCTATCTCTATATAGAGTGCCCCTATTCTTAGTTGTTACGAGTTCTTTTCGGGGGTTATTTCCGTGTTATATTGTGTTCCTTTAACATGTTGTACCATATATATTATTGTGTTATCACTGTACTACATATTAAACATATGATATAATATGTTAATACACTAGGCAGTGTCCAACAGTGTAGCGTAGAGAAAATCTTTTTAGGAACCGATTGTTTTTTTTTTTCTTCACAAAAATTTGTACGAGACAATATGATCCATAAATTTTATGAAACTCCAACTTTATTATATTTTAAAGGTAAATTTAACCAAAACCAAAGTATAGATTCATGAGATGTCAAACTTTTTCTTTTTGGGTCCGGTTATTTACACCCCCAAGATTAGTTGATACGCCCACTGTATTATTTTTATTATTTTAATATAAGTATAAAATATAAAAAATATCCTTACTAATTTAAAATCAAAATAAACCATCTTCTCTCTCCCACATCCCACCGCCTGCCGCCATTGTTGAACCAGTTCACCACCAAAATAAAATCAAAATACAAAAGTGACCACTTACCTTTCTTTGTAGTTATACCCACAAACGTCTGGGCATACGGCCCAAATTTAATAAATTGAATGAAGCCCAATATGCTTATAGGGCCCGGTTATTAGCACCCCCATTATTAGGAGATACAACCCCCCTAAAATATTTTCGAAAAATTTAATTTGAATTTAATACATAATTTCGAAACACTGGTGTTGAAATTGTATCTTAATTTCGGAACATTTGTTTTGAAAGTTTTCGAGCAGAATTTTACTTTGCAAAACTTCAGAAATTCGGCATCTTCTTTTCGATTTATATTAGTGATTTCGAAAAACCACTTTCGAAATTAAGATACAATTTCAATACCTATATTTCGAAATTATGGAGGGTGAATCTCCCAATAATGAGGGTGTTAATAACCGGACCCATGCTTATAAATGAACCAATGGTCCGTGCAAACAGAGACCGGCCCAAATTCTTGGCCCATTGGCCATTACTACATGAGATATTTCAACTGGAAAAAACTTTAAATCAATACTCATTTATCGGGAATAATGTTTTTTTAGGATAATGTTTTAGAGGTTATATTAGTGTAAAATCCCGAATTGGGAATTAAATTAAATTCTACTATATTATTAGTCTACACTAATAAATGTTCTACATTGATCGTCGTCAACTCTTCATGCTAACCCGTATTTTTTCCTTCATACAATAAATATTCCATCATAAATTGATGTGCAAAGTTGATGGAAAATTGTACAAACCTGAGGATTTAAAATGTAATAGTATTTAAAATTACTTATATTGCACTCATGCAATAAAATAGTGCAGAAAAGATAAGAAAAAACATGGCAAAGATTCTACCTTTTTTGTGTGTAACAATCACCTTTATATCCATAAAATGAAATCATATGTAAAAGGTCATAAATACTTAAATGTCCAAGCAACTTATCACAATCAACGTAAGTAGAAAATTACCATAACCAATGACCAAGACAGTTTTGATTTTGAGTGATATAAGAATCGACGTAGGTTAAACGATATATATGGAAATTTATTTTGAAATAAAAATCAAGATCTTTAATTAATATATAATGAAGAATATATAAGTAAAAAAGAAGTACATCACGTTGTCCAGTAGATGTGCAAATATAATATTAATTTTACATAGTAGATTCATTTTACTAATAACATGATTAAATAGTATATATATTATATTGCATTTGTCACCTCCATTCCACACACAACCACACGGATATGTGTGTGTATATGTAGATAAGGGTCCAGATACAATTGGACTCAACTCCAACCATTAGCATATATATAGCCATATATATAACATTTAAAATTCATGAAAAAATTATAACAAAACAGCTTATAAAAATAGTAAATATAGAGAACAAATATTATTTAAAAAGAATAAAGAACCTCGAAAAGGATGTTTTATAATGGAAGACGGTGTTTGCGTTTGATACAACCATTCAATATGGGAAAATTATTGGTTAAAAATACACAGAAGATTGAGATAGTTACTCTACAAAACTTTTGATGTTACACTATTGAAAAATATGATCCCACTTGTTTGTAGAGAAAATATATTTTTTAGATATTTTTGATTGTTTTATCATGATATTATTATTTGTTGCTTCAAGATCTGTGTTAATCGTAATATATTTTTTATTAACTCTTATTAGGGAAAAAAAGGAGGCTGTATCCATCTACTTAATTCAGTACGTAGTATTTTGTTATCTCATTTGTATTGGGAATTAAGAAATCTGGAAACAAATGAAACGAAAAATAACAACGGGAATTAAACTAAACAAATTTACCCGTATTCATTGTTCATATACGTTTCTTCGAACTTCGAACAGACAGTTGATTCGGAATCGTCAAGTTAGTCAGGGCAAAAGAATGATGTGAAATCTGAATCCTCCAGCCTCAGGTTTTGAGTATTTTCCAATTGTTGGAATGATTTTTGTGGTTGGAACAACCGTGAGATACCTGATCGACAAAATTAATTATAGATGACAAACCATAAAATGTAAGAGAGGAAGTGCAATCGCAGAAAAAGATCTTTAAAATATGAATTGCAAAGAAATATTAGAAGGAGTTAAGAATTTTCAATCCACTACATAGACAAAAATCAAAAGATCAGAATCAAAATTGAGAAAAAGAAAAAGCCTTGAGCAATCGAAAAATGGCAGAAGACGGCTGGAAATACAGAGATAACTGAATGGATAAGAGAAATCGAAAAATATTTGGAATAGATTTGAAATTTAAATTTTAAATTTGCAGTTTAAATTTGAAATTTTAAATATCGTCAAGTAGACAATCAAATTTAAAATTGTGGAATAATGAGAATTGAGGAAAATTGAGGAAATTTAGAATAGTAGAATTGTATTGAGCCACTTGGCAGGTAAAGATTGAGAAATAGTAGAAAGAAAAGATTTGAAGTTAAATAATTTTAAGAGCTTAAAAATATAGGATAATAATTAAATCAATATCTATAAATGTAGGACAATCAAGCTGGAATAAGCCTAAATCTCACGTGATATTTGAGCCCGATTTGGTCATATTCGGGCACAGTAGTCCTGCATTTATCGATTTTTGAACGTATCGTCTTATATTTATATTTTTCAAAACATATTATCCTACATTTTAAAACTCCCGGCCCTGAAAACCGATAAGGCATAATACCCTAATAATCTCCTTGGTGGAGACAGTTATCGGTTGTACCTGTCCACATGTTCTGGTCAACGAGCGTAGGGGCCCACTGAATGTTCGTGTGGGCCACAACAGCATATCGTTCGGAATTTTCGTCAAGCTCATAGTCGACGTGTTGAAAAGCAATCGTCTTTTTGTAGTGTCTGTAACTTTGCTTCGTTTTGAAATTGATCCAGATTGTTTTGACTTTTTGATTTTGGTCCTGTAAGTTTTTAAATTTTTTGAAATTGGTCATTTTCACCTTACAACAGGTTACCAAGCAGGTAACCGCCACATATGTAATTATTTATTTTTTCTTTAATTTCGAAGCACCACTTGAACTTTTTAATCCTAATAATTTTGGTCGGGTGTTGGATTGGGTTTACAAAAGTTGTATATTAAAAAACAAAGCGAATCAGGTCAGGTCACTAAGTCTAAACTGACCGAAAATCAAAAAGTAAACTAAAATACGCAGAAAACCATTCTTCCTCCCTAAAAAAAATACGCAAAAAAATTTCAACACAAAATTATTAGAATTTAAAAAGTCTATGTGACATTTCGAAATTAAAGGAAAAAATAAAATAATTACATAAGTGACAGTTACCTATTTGATGACCTAGTACAGCAGGTTAAAGAACCAATTTAAAAATATTTTGATAACTTATTGGACCAAAATAAAAAAGTCAAAACAATCGGGACCAATTTCAAAACAAAGCAAAGTTACAGGACTAAAAAAACTTAATCCCTTTTAAATGAGATCAATTTTTTTCTAGATTTGTTGGTACAAAAACTAGAACATGTACTATTTTTATGAGGTTGCAAAATTAGGATCATTATCTTAGATATCTTTTACATGTGTGCAAAATTAGGACACTGGCTTTTAAATTGCCAAATTTTACAGTAGAGTTCATGTCTTTGCTGAAATGCGGCCTAAATTTGCCAATTTAAAAGGCATTATCCTAATTTTGCAGTCCATAAAGATGTAAAGATAGTGTCCTAAAAAATAATTTTCTTGATTCAAGCAGAAAACAACTTCATCCATGTTGTGGCAGTGTTAGTCAAATAATATAAACGAATTAATTTCACACATTCGGACTAAATTATATGATATACAAAATAAAACTAGAGAAATATATTTTTATCTGTACCATTCAAAATTGGTGTAAGAAGATGTCCGGGAATCAAGAGATTGGAAAAAAGGGGACGAGAGGTCCGGGAATCATGCATTCAGTGATTCTGAGGTTATTTAATAAGTCATTAAGCTGGAATTGGACATTCATAAAGCAGTTAGAATTGATGAGTATGGCGACATTCCAAAGTATGTATGGACTTAAACTATAGTAAATTGGGTATGTTAGCATCTGAATATACATTTATATTTCATTCACTCCACAACACAATTATGAGTTTCATTTCATCTGGACTCCATGACTCGAACTCATGACCTTTTGGATATAGCAAGTGGTACTCTAATTACTTGAGTTATTTCACCTTATTAAAATATGGAAAAATAATTTTTTTTGATCCTATAACTTTGCCCATTTTTTTTTTATTTTGATCCAATTTTTGTCCCAACATACAAATTTCAATTTTTTTGAAAAAAAGAAGAAGATAAAAGTATGTAAAATTAAAATTTAAAAGTTGAAAATGACTAAAAAAGTCAAAAGAATGTAAATTATAGGCTGAAAATCAAAATGTAAAAGTAATAGGATCAAAAAAAAAAAAGTGACAAAATTATAGAAATAAAATAACATTTTTCCCCTTAAAATACGAATAGGTTAACTCTTCTCCTCTTTATCTCCTCTTTATTAATCAGATGACTTCACCGTATTTATCTGTTGATACCAAAAATATGAACAATGACTAAAAGACTAATGTGGCAAAGTTTGGCACCAAACTAATAATGATTTGGAGGGGTTATGAATTAATGAGGAGCAAAGAGAATGTCTTTCATTAATTGCGGATGATTGATCTTAAATACATGAGGGAATACAACATTAAATTTGCAAGAGGGGGTTGGGCCAAAGGCCTCTTTTTAGCTTCTTAGAGCCTTGTAATAAATGGAGAAGTTGGAACCCTTTAATGAGTCCTTACCACAAGTATTTATACCTGTTACAATATGGGAGTAGGTCCCTAGATCCTATTCACTAGGCCACTAATGCCACTTTAGCCAAAATCCTGGATTAGAATCGGCCCAAATACAGTCCTAATTAATGTTTTTTGTCCCTGTTCGCAAGACCGAGGTCGCCTGGCGCTGTCTCTGAGGACGGCACTGTCTCTGAGGTCGTCAGCATTGTTCTCGAGGTCGTCCGGCGAGTTCTTTCCCGATCGGTGATCATGTTCCTATAACTCGGGAGACCTTCAGGGCACATGCTTCCTTTTGAGGAAAGTCACCCCTATCTTGTAGTGAGGGAAAGGGCTAGAAGTCGGGGCGGGCGGGCGCTTGGGGGTTATGTCGCGATTAAAGTTAAAACCGAGGCTTATTGTGAGCTTTTTCATCGGGAGGTCGGGATTATCTTGCAGCCCGCCCTCTAAGGCCAGCTTGAGGTCTTCTCCTGGCTACTCCAGTCGCTAAATCCTCCTTTTCCTACCATCAAACTCGCTTTTATGGCGGGCTTTCGATTTGAGCTTCGATAAACTGGGAGATGAGTAACAATCCCAAGCTCGAGGACCTCGCCAAACTTAAACACGCGGTTAAATTCACCAAGTGTGGGAGCTCGTTCATCCCTTAATACTTCACACACAACAATTGCCCCCCAGGCCGCATGTCGAGATTTTAGCTCGGGAGGGGGCTTGGTGGTTGACAACTGCATCGATTTATGGTCAGGTCGCGATGCTTTCCCCGAATTCGAGGAGACATTTCGTATTCTGAGGACGGCTAGCTATGACGTTCATAGGCTGCTTTTGCAGGCGTAATGATGGCGCGTGTCTTCCACGCACTGGATTCCAAACGTCGTGACGCGCGAGGGTCCTCGAACCGCGAGATCCACGCGCCCTAAACAACTTCTATTTAAGAGGGAATTCTCCCTCATTTCTCACTTTCGCATTTTTGCTTTCTTCCTTCCCCTGCAAGAATCCCTGTCGTGAATCCGTTCGCCATCGCCGGAGTTCCAGAAGACCGAGATTTTCAGGTAATAACCCCCCTCCTCCTTCGATCTTCCTATGGACTCTCAGTCAAGAACCCTGGCTTCGCAAGCTTCCTCTGGAGATATCGCAGCCCCACTGCCGTCGGCCGGGCCAGGAGCGCCGCCGTCAAATGTCCTACCTAGTGGGAAAATCCCCGTATTCGATGTGTCCTCTGGTTCTGCCACTCACGATGAGTTGGGCGGCGACGACTCCAATTCTGACTCCTTCTATTCTGATATCCTCTGTGAGGATGATGCCATGGATGGTGATGATGAGGACTGGCGGGAAGATGTCTTCCCTGGCACGATGGTGGTTTATGGAGCTCGGGCCATTCCTCGCCTGACCGGGACCTCTTCCGCCTTACAGCTACTCGATCTGGGGGTTCAAGGACACGCCCCGATCTCTGAGCTCCCTTACGCCCATACTGAAGCATGCCCCTCGGGGCTTATCTTCAAAGAGTATGCTCGCAACTTCCCATATCAGCGACCCGAGCGGTGCCCTGCCAAGAGAAAAGGCAAGACGAGGTCGGAAGAGATCTTATTCATGGTCGATGAACTTCCCCGCTCGATTGAGGAGGCTGAGTTGGATCTTTTCTGAGAGTGGTACGAGGTCCCGCATGATGTCCACTTTTGGGTCCCGACCCTTGATGAGAGGGCCGATCAGCCCCCGACTGGGTGTGTGGCCATTAACCAAGGCACAATGGATGCCGGCGTGTGCTTTCCTCTCCACCCGAGGATTAGCGAGATCCTGAACCGATGGGACATCGCCCTGACCCAAATCACACCGAACGGGTGGAGTACGCTAGTGGGACTCTTGACCGTGTTCGGGTCAATTCAGCCTGGCCATCTCCCAGCAGTCGACGAGATCCTCTCGTTAACGAACATCGTGGGTGCCCACGTCGAAGGGGATAGTTGGTATTACGTGCGGGCTCGTCCTCACAATAATATAGTGGAGGATGTTCCGAATAAGGTGGACGGGTGGAAATTGTGATATTGGTGGGTCTTCGGGGATTGGCGAAACCCGGTGGAGGAGTCCATCCGGGGGGGTCGAATTATTATTAGGACTGAGTTCGGCTTCGCCCAAAGTAAGTCCCAATATTTCTCTTCGCTTTCTAGGTCGCTGATTTGACTTCGCTTTATTTTTGCAGCTAAAACGACGGAGGAGCCGTTTTTCTCAAACTTTTTAGCCTGTGCTGTTGTGGTGTGTCGAAAGGATCTGCCCCACAGGTCGCTGAAAGTCTTGGGGACTACAGAGTCTCTTCGTAGCTCAGGTTTGCCAATCGGTCCCAATCATCTTTGGGTCTTGAACCCTCGAGGTATTTTTTCTCTCCTCCGACGACTCTCGTAGATTTATTGCTCGACTGACTCCGAATCTCATTGGCAGTGGCACCTCCCCTCAATCTTACCATCGTCCCGACCCCTACCGAGTTTGAAATCATGTGGGCCTCTAATCCCGTCGCTATGAAGAAGAAAAGGATCAGGTAGCTCGCCGAGGTGAAGCAAAAGGCGGAGAGGGCGGCCCAGGAGCTCGCCAAAGCGTCCCTTACCGAAGGGACCTCGGGGGCTCGAGGTTGCCATCATCTCTGGCGCTGATCGGCCAATAGCTCATCCCGCTACGGGCCCGCCTCCGTTGGACAAGTGTAAGAAAGCGGCGAGCTCATCCAAACGCCACGACCGCCAGCCCGCTGACGATCCCTCCAAAAGAAGCCGTCGAGAGGATGAATCCTAGGGGTCGCCTCGAGGTGCCCGCTCATCCCGCCCTGCGGGCTCCCAATCGGGCTGCATCTCGGAGGAGGAGCGATCGAAAGATGACAGGACCTTTCTGGGATTGGGCGACTCGTCTATTTAAGCACATCTCGTTTTTTAGTATGGTTACACATCCCCCGGCCTTTCCCTTTATCTTAATACTTGTAAATCTCACAGGGACACTGCCGACCTGCCGCACTTCATTGCGAGCTACCTCCGCTCCCGTCACCTCGACTCTCTACAGGGTCTCCCAGACTACATGCGTCGGGCTTGCGAGTTACCTGCCAGGTCGTGGATGCTCGGCATGGAGAATGTGGTGGAGGGCAGCGCGGACAGCTTATCATCGTCCGGATGGCCATGGTGTGCGTGGAAATTTGGTGGCGGCGATGATGATGAAGGCCTCGGAGGACTTCACCACCTCCGACGAGCGGTTCTGATTGGCCTTCGAGGAAAAACAACAGGCGGAGAAAGCCCGGGAGGAGGCCGTCGATACCAAGAACACTACCCTCGGGGTGATCGAGGGTCTCAAGATCCGATTGGACGGCTTGGAAGTGCGAATTTGAGATCTTGAGACCTCGGTGGTGGGGATGGATGCCGAAATAAGGCCTACCGAGATCGGAGGTTAATTTCTAAAGGCCGTTTGGGCGTCTTGTGGGCGTTCTTTAGGAGAAGAACGAGCGGCTCCGGGTTCAGGGGGTCGACCTCAAGGAGAAAGATCAGGAGATCGCTCGCCTGACGGAGGACAACACCGTCTTGGATGGCCTGGGCAACTTCGCCTCTGTTGAGGCCATGGCGAAGTGTATCCGCCTTGCTCGCTCTTTTCCTGAGGGGTTGGCCCTCAAAGAAATCCCGGTCGCCGAACTTTCTTTTGATCACAACCGAAGCTAAGCAGGGGACTCCCTTTCCAATCACGACTTGAGACCAGATGGATTCGATCTAAGCCGCTTCGAGGACATCGAAGACCTCGATCTATTCAATCGGCTTCAATCCTGTCCAGCTCGGTCGGTGACCAGGGGGAGCCCAGTGACCCAATGGTGGAAAACTGTCCGAGGGAGGGAGAAAGAGTGGAGGGGTCGAACCCTGGGATGGAGCTCCATTCGGATGAGGGCGATCAAGTGGCGGGCCAAGTCTAAGATTGAGTCGGTTCGCCCTGAGGGGCTTTGAAGATGTATATATATATATATATATATATATATATATATATATATATATATATATATATATTTTAATCATTTCGCCCTGAGGGGCTTTTCCTTGTACTTGTTCTGGTTTTCAATGAAATGAATTTCACCCATGAGGTCGTTTTCAATTGCTTATCTTGCTCTGTAGTGTCATCTTAATTGATTGCGACTTGGCGATCTTAATAGCTGACTTTCAACCTGTGAATCTGTCTAAGTTATTTATCTCACTTTAGAGTGTCGTCTTACTTAATTGCAACTTGGCGATCTTAATAACCGACTTTTAACTTGTGAATATGTCTAAGTTATTTATCTCACTTTAGAGTGTCGTCTTGATTGCGACTTGGGGATCTTAATAACTGACTTTCAACCTATGAATCTGTCTAAGTTATTTATCTCGCTTTAGAGTGTCGTCTTGATTGGGACTTGGCGATCTTAATAACTGACTTTCAACCTGTGAATCTGTCTAAGTTATTTATCTCGCTTTAGAGTGTCGTCTTGCTTAACTGCGACCTGGCGATCTTAATAACTGACTTTCAACTTGTGAATCTGTCTAAGTTATTTATCTCACTTTAGGAGACTTGTAGACCCATATCCCATTTTTCGAGCTTATTTTCTTAGAACAAAATTGGAAACACGACATAGATGGGAAAATTGGAACTTTGTATTTATGTAGGATGAAAATACTACATTTATAACCGAAGTAAGTTCCTATTAATAATACTAATCGAGCTGGCGAGGAGCTTTTACTGATAATACTTCTTTAAGAAGGTCGCGTTCCACGGGTACCGCGTTGGGGTGCCGTCGATATCTTCTAGCTCGTATGCTCCGTTGGGCAGAATTTTGGCGACTCAGAACGGTCCTTCCCACGTCGGGCCAAAAGGACCATTATTCCCACCCTGCACTCTCTTAAGGACAAGGTCACCCTTGCGAAACTAGCGGACCCGGAATTTTGAGTTGTAGTATTTCTCTGATCCTGCTTCTAAATTCCGTTGCGAATGTTCAAGTTGATCCGCTTTTCTTCGAGCAGATCGAGATTGACTTCCTGAGCTCGATTGTTCTCTTCGCCGATGGTTTGCAATGTCCGATATGTCGGGAATTGGATTTCGGCTGGGATAACTGCCTCCGATCCAAAAGCGAGCGAGAAAGGTGTCTCGTCTATCGAACTCCTGCAAGTGGTCCGATATGCCCAAAGTATCTCGGGGAGCTTGCTTGCCCAAGTGCCCTTGTCACCTCGATTCTTGTCCTGAGGGTGCGCTTAATTATTTTGTTGACAACCTGGACTTGGCCGTTTGACTGCGGATGATACGGGGTTGAGAATAGCTTTTTGATTTTCCATTTCTCGAAGAAGGTTCTCACCTCCCATCCGTAGAATTGTGGCTCGTTGTCCGACATGATCGACATCGAGAGCCCGAACCTGCAGATAATATTCTTCCATATGAATCGTATTATGGCTGATTGATCGGTACTACACAGGGCCTCTGCCTCCGCCCATTTGGTGAAATAGTCCACTGTGATGACGGTGAACTTGACTGAGCCCGGTGCCATTGGTAGAGGGCCGATAAGGTCGATTCCCCATTTAGTGAAAGGCCAAGGACTATAGATCAGGGTTAGTTCCTCTGCGGCGACCTTGATTTTTGGGGCGAAGACCTGGCATCGCTTACAGGCCTTAGCATATTCGAGGGCATCCCGCTTCAGGGTTAACCAGAAATATCCTTGTCGCAGGATCTTGTGAGTGGTGTGACCTCCTCCGTGGCTGCCACATACCCCCTCATGGATTTCTTTCATGATCCCCTGCCGACCTCCGGGGAACACATTTTAACAAAGGGAGCGCGAAACCTCGCTTATACAGTTGACCGTCGATAATTGTATATCGGCACGCCCTTACTTGAAATTGTTGAGCTTTGACTCTATTCTCAGGGAGCTCCCCGTCTCGGATGTACTTCATGATCGGGGTCATCCAATCGTCCCTTCCTGGGTCGACCTGTGCTATAAGGGTCTGGCTACCCGATGGGGTGGCGATCCGAATGATCGTGATATCGGACATATCGGCTCCCCCCTTGGAGGTCGCTAGGCGAGCTAAAGCGTTTGCTTGGGTGTTTTCCTTCCTGGGGATCTGGGCAACATTGACCTACTCGAACTTCGAGATTAACTCTCTAGCGATTTGGTGATAAACAACCATCTGCTCGTTTCTTGCCTCGTATTCGCCCATCATCTGGAAAGCAACTAATTGTGAGTTGCAGAAAATGTTCAATCGCCGAACGCCTATCGCCATCGCCATTTCCAGCCCGTTGATCAGAGCTTCATACTCGGCCTCGTTGTTTGTGGCCCGAAAATCGAACTGTATTGTCGTGGTGAACGATTTCCCTTCGGGGATGATTAGTACGACTCCGGCCCCAGCTCGCTCGCAGGTTGACGAACCGTCGACGTACAGTTCCCATGGCTGCCTTATTGTTCTGATATGCTCGGTTGGGAACGTTAGCTCTACGAGGAAGTTAGCCAGGGCTTGCGCCTTTATTGTTGTTTGAGGTGCATAAGTTACCCCGAACTGGTCGATTTCAATTGACCACTTAAGGCATCTTCCTGCCGTATCGGGTCGGTGGAGGATTCGTCGCAGCGACAACGAAGTCAGGACCTCGACGTGGTGATCAAAAAAGTAAGGGCGGAGTTTTTTAACGCTCATGACGAGAGCATAAGCCAGTTTTTCCAAAGGCGGGTACCTTAGCTCGGCGTCGTTTAGGGTCAGACTCACGAAATAGATCGACCAGTGATCTTGTCCCTCAGCTCGGACCAGTACGGTGCTTAGGGCGGTCTCGGAGGCCGCCAAATATAAGTAGAGTGTTTCACCCGGGATCAGTTTGGCCATGATTTGAGTGTCCGATAGGTATTTCTTGATATCCTCGAACGCGAGCTGGCTTTGGGCGGTCCATTTGAACTTTCCTTTTCTGATTGTATCGAAGAAAGGTTTGCATTTGTCACCCATGCGTGAGATGAATCGATTCAGCGCGGCTAAACGCCCTGTTAACCTTTGCACCTCCTTAATGCTCCGGGGTGCACTCATATCTTGAATCGCCTTGATTTTGCTCGGGTTTGCTTCAATCCCGCGTCGGCTTACCATATGCCCCATAAACTTTCCCGATTCCACGCCGAAGTTACATTTCTTGGGGTTCAACTTCATATTGTATTGCCTTAGAATTGTTGGGAAATTAGGGGTGCCCGGATCTATTCGAGTTGAATTAAATACATATTTAAATTAAACAATTAATTACTAAAATGAATTAATCCTAATCAATTCAACATAATAATCAACAAGCAAATAAACATCATGCGTACACGTATTTCACGTAAAACCTAAGCATGCGGAATCTAGGAATTACGTAAACACTAACCTTTCGTAGAGATAACTGCTGAGATGTTGGATCAACCCAAAGTGCCTTCTCAAATATGTCCCATGTCCACGAACGTAATCCTGTGGGAGGATTATCAACGAACGATTTTAATCTTAAAAGAGAAAAGAAAAATTTTGGCTACCACCTTTATGGATTTCTAATTTTTCTAACACATGGAATTGCACTTGGGGATGAAAAAACTCATCCCCTATTTATAATAGATGGGGTGGTCGATTTTTGCCCTATGAATAAGATGGGAAAATCTTTTTCTTGATCTCCAAGAAATCTTGAATATATATAATATATTATTTTCCCCATAATAAAATATTCCACAAAAATCCCACCTCCTTATATTATAGTAATTTTCGAAAATTGCAACTAGTTAGGAAAGAAATAAGATCTTTGACTTTTCTTGATTTAATGGGATAATCTTGTATTGCAAGAATACATATTCCATAAAATATTTTCAAGAAAATCAAGAAAATATTTTCTCTCTCCCATCCAATTTTTTCGAAAATATTAAGGGAAAAATAGGCCAAAATATTTTCTTCTCCTTTTCATTAATTGGACTTTAGTTTGGGCTATTTGAGGGGCCTTTAGGAGAATTAAGATTGGACCTTCAATGGGGTATAAAGCTTTAATATTTAGCCAAAATATTATTCAAGCCCATTAATATTAATTTACTCCACTATAAAATTAATATTGAACTATCCATCTTAACCCACATTACGACTTCACTTCCGGTTTTGAGGGGGGCGGTCCAATAGCGGTTCTATACACCTCTATTGGGCCGCTTTGGGGCGGTTCACCGGTCCGACCGGCCGGTCCCGATTTTTAAAACAGAGGACTTCACAATAATATGGCTCCCGGTTATTATTTCCCGCGTTTAAGATTATCTTAGTCCATTAATTAATTAAGCCACTGAACAGACTTTATATTAATTAACATCTTTGTCCTTGGAGTAAAAGACAAACTCAACATTATTATCCACAGGAAATAAATTTCCACTTGCAAGATTTGGTATGATAAAGATTCTCGAGCCCACCAAGGGGACAAATCAAGCAAGCGTTGCTTGACGCGATTATCCCATTAAATCATAGTAATCGTCATGTAATTAATAATATTGCCCAAGATACAAGGTATCGAATCACATTGATTCTCTTCCCATCATATGTCAAAGCAATAGCTATTAATTTCACACGATCCTATTTAAGGAACAAAGATTAAGAAATAACGAAACCAATCGAGGTCTAATTCTTGTATATTCAAGATCAAGAATTTATCCTCCCCGAAAGGTCTTCTTCAGTGCATCATGATGCACTAGTGTAATCCCTTGGTCAAGACAAGTCAATCTGAGCTTTACACCTCAACCTTTCGTGATGGGTTGTTTATTTCCATCTGGGTTGTGAATTTGTACTTAGTCACGAGGAACTATTAATTTGATCTTTACGTGATCCGGTATCACCAAATTAACTACTGGCGTGACACGTCTTGACTTATAGAACGCAAGTATCAAAGAAATATATATAACATTCATTCATATTTAATGCAACATGTGATAAATAATTTATTTCAGTAAAATAAGTAAGAAATCCAGTCTGGTTATACAAAGTAAAAGCATACTTCTCAGTATAACCCCAACAAGAAGGAAGTGTGGTTCTGATCGTCCTCGTGCATGGCTATCTGGTGATACCGGCGAAAGCATCCATGAAGGACATCGCCTCGTGCCCCGCGGTGCTATCGATCAAGTGGTCAATATGCGGCATGGGGAAATGATCCTTGGGACATGCCGCGTTCAGATCAGTGAAGTCGATGCACAACCTCCACGAATTATTCGTCTTCTTTACCAAAACAGCATTTGCTACCCACTGCGGTTTGTCGACCTGCACGATGAGCTTGTTGTCTAGGAGTTTCTTGACCTCGTCGGCCAAAGCGGCATATTTATCTGGTCAGAATTTTCTTCTTTTTTGAGAGACGGGTCGCCTGCTGGGGTCGATATTGAGCCTATGGCAGGCAACCTCGGGATTAATACCGATCATTTCCTCGTGCGACCAGGTGAAGACATCTAGGTTTGCTTTGAGGAATTCAATCATCTGATCCCGCATCTCGCTTGGCAAGGTCGTGCAGATGATCACTTCCATATCGGGCCGAGAATCGCTGATCGGGACCCTCTCTAATTCTTCGACGGGCGTAGCTTGCTGCCCCTGGGTTTGTCTGGGATCGTCGATTGGCTCATAACTTATCCTGGGCTCTATATCTGGCAGCTCGGGTAGACACATGGCTCGATCAGCTCCCTCCGCTCCGTCTGCGACCTTCATCTTTTTGCTAGACCAATTTTCGTGTAACGAGATTTGGCCGCATGGTCGGTCCCGCGAGGTCGCCATTACTGTTTCCATGTCGCAAGCTATATGGGTAGTACCCAGATTTGAATCGGCCTGCAACATACATCCCCTGGACATCGCTTGGTTCCCTTTTATCGTTCCCATGGCCCCTCCCGGGGTGGGGAACTTTATACAGTAATAGTGCTATGACGTGGCCGCTCCTAACTCGTGTTCGAAAGGTCTCCCCAGGAAGCCATTATATGTCGAGGGAAGGTCGATTATAATGAAATCGAGCTGGAGAGTTACCTTTATCTTAGGATCCTTATCTGAAACCAGCTTGACAGCCAGACGGATGATCCCGTAGGGCCTGATCGTGGAATTCCCAAACCCTTTGACGACGATCTCGCATGGTTCGACGTAACCATCGAAGTTCCCAATTTGATCCAGGGCATTTTAAATAGTATATTACAAAAAGACCCATTGTCTATCAGCAGACGATGGACCATTACCCCCATTATTTTGGTTGAGATTACAATCGGATTGTTGTTGGGGTACTGCACGCCATGCTTATCCTCGTCTGAGAAAGCAAGTGAGTTAGTGTCCCGGCTGTATGGTCGATCGGGGCAGCGTATTTGATGGACATTGCCCATGGCGCACAATTCAGCCTTCCGCCGTCGGCGAGAGAGATTCAGGGATGGGAGGATTCCACCGATTACGTCCCTCATCGGCGCGATCATCGGCCCGGCTCTTCCCGCTGCATTGTTCAGAAAAGGAGGGACCTGCCGATGGCCGTTTGCCGGTGGCTTTGCCTGAGGTGGGGCTTATTGTTGGTTGTTTCCTTGTTGTTTTTTACGAACTCGTCCAATTTGCCCTCCTCGTACAGCTTCCACAACTGTCTCAAGAGGTCACGACATTCGCTCGTGTTGTGGCCGATGCTCTTGTGATAATGGCAGTATTTGTTCGGATTCATCTTCCCATCCGTCTTCGCGATTTTCCTGGGTTCTTCTAACAACTTCTTGTCCTTGACGGTTGAAAACTTCATTGGGAGTGGTACTTAGGACCTCCGTCAACCTGATCTCAATCTCACCCCCGAAGGGTTTGAAGTTGTTCGCAGACTTGCGGTAGTTTCCACCTTTTTTATGCGAGCTTGAGGGCTTCGTCTTAGGTTTTTTTGCCTCTTCCTCGGTGACTCGCTCCCCGAGTCGCGTGGCCAGCATTTTGGCCTTACTGATGTGGTTACCCGCTTTCCACCGAAACTCGGCGTACGAGCTCGGATACTCCTTGTACATCAACTTCCATAACTTTGTGTTCAAGCGTAGACCTTGACTGCCCCCATGACTTTGGCTTTATCTCCCATGGGCTCGCCCTCTAGTAGAAGATTATCAACCCGTTTGATGTAATCGCGATCCGACTCGGTGGGGCCCTGCTGGACATTAGCAAAGATATGCTTGGTTGATGGTCTCGGTGCCATTGTGGCGAAGTAGTTGAGGAAGAGGGTGGCCAGTTGGTGAAAAGACTCGATGGAGTTCGGGGGGAGAGCCTTGAACCATCGGTATGCCGGGTTACCCAAAGTGAGTGGGAAGAGGCGATATCGTGTTGCCTCCGTGGCTCCCATCGAGGTCATGTGATCGGAGAACTTCCCGAGGTGAGTGGTCGGGTCCGAGTTCCCGTTATACTGATTAATGGAGGTCGCGGTAATTTTTAGTTGAGCTGGCGCGTAAATAATAGCTGGGACTAAGGGCAAAACCGGGACCAGGGCCGAGGTAGCTGGCCCGACCTTTTGATTCACCTGGTCTCGTAGCTCCTTGAGGGTCCTTTTGATGGTTTCGAGCTGATCGTCCCAGGGGTTGTGAGGTAGGTTAGGCACCGGAGTGCCCAATCGATCATGTACGGACACCCTCGGTCTCCCGTTTCCCCGAGTCGGGGCTTCGTTCCCGACCTCGAATGAATTCTCCAATTTCTGCCTGACTGAGAAATAGTCGGACTCGGTTATCACGCGTGAGCTTGGGGTCTGCGTGGGGCATCGCTCCCCAGTCTATCGAAGACGGACTCGACCTGGTGTGATTGCTAGGAACTCCCCCTTCTCGGTGAAGGGGTTTCTTCTCGCTGATCACGGCGTCCCCCGGGCCTTTGGAAATCAGGAGCGGTGAGGCTAGTTTTAGCGGTTTGTTTTGAGGCCTTGCGCCCTCACCCATTTTTCTCTTCCCCCGGGAACCGGAGCTCCGGTGGGATTCCGCCCGATGATGCGGTCTGCTGCACTCGCCCGCTGACTTGGCCGTAAAATGCTATATTCTTAACTAGCAGTTACCCCACAAGAGTATGGGATCACTGTAGCAAGGGTAAGTATTTAGACCAAGTAGTATTGAACCCAAAGGAAGTTTCGTATGTGTGTAATCCCTGGAAATCTATGCTTTGTAACTAATATGGGTGCAATTTGATAGTTCTATTTCACTACTATTGAATTAACAGAAAATCAGCAAATGACAAAGATTACTCTAACTTCAGATGAAGTGAAAATATTGGAGAATATTTCTTTGGATAGGAATCCTCACGTATCTTATTGGAATTGGTTTGGACGACAAAGACTATCTTGGTGTACAAAAGAATAACCCTAAGTGTCTTTGAAACTAGCAATCAACTTCCCTAATCCAAGACTAAATAAGATACATCAAAAGCTCGGTTTTTATTCGACTACTCAACTAATACCCTCTTTACTCTCACTCACCAAATAACCAAGTTATTAAGATTGTGCTTAATCGCTAAAGCCCTTATTCAAGTTGGGCGATTCGCCATCCTCCCTAAATGAACCGGTATATTACCAACCCCGTCACAAACCCTCTCCTCAAACCTATTCGTTGGAAAAGAGTGATTCGGTCGTCCTCTCTTTAACAACTTTGGTACTCAATTCAATGGTTTTTATTGGATTGGTTATTCCACTTAGCAATTTAAGAAGATTATTCAATTTACACCTCGAATCATCCTAATCGCCTAACCAATTCACTATTTCTACGCGATCATCCTATCCAAAGCAATCAAAAGTTTAGCATAACATCTTGATCATCAAATTACAAATAACCAACGAAATCATAGAACTCATTAAGAAAGAATGCATAATCCAAATCAACAATGGATAATCAATTGAATTCAAGTAGCACAAAGAGTATTGGATAGGAAATTCAAATAAACCCTAAATTGTTCTTCAAAAGTAAAAACTAAGAAATTAAACAAAACAAAATCAGGAAAACTAGAATGTTAAACCAGTAAATTTGTGAATCGAAGTGTGTTACTCGTGGATGAATTCCTCTCCTTCTTCCCTGAACCCTAGGTACTTTTTTTCTCATTTCCTCTATCTAATTTTCATCCTCTTCCCCTGAAAAAAACGCCCCCTTCTAATTTTTCCCGTCTGCCTTATATATCCTGCTTAGTCAGACCGCTCGAGCAGGTCTTTTGGTCGAGCAGTATCGCTCGACCACTTAGTTTGGTCGAGCGCTTCTACATCGCTGGATTCCCTTGCGCTCGAGCACCTTCCTTGGTCGAGCGGTTTCACTCGACCACACATGGTCGAGCGTCGATTGCTCCCTGCACTTGTGCCCACTCGACCGCATTGGTCGAGCTCTAGGTGCTCGACCACATCCTTCTATCACCTTTCTTCACTCCAACTAATACTTTTCAGTATTTCTTTCATATCTTTTCAATCGGGAGTCTGATTTATGCACCGTGAAGTCTCACGAGCTCCACTTTCAGTCCTCTTTCCTCTTATACAAACCAAAGAAGCAAATTAGTGATTTTATACAGATTATGCACAATCACCACAATAATATCACTAAAAACACTCAAAACATGGCTAAAACTCGCTCGTAACTCACTCAATTTCACCTCTAATCACCCGCCAGATCGTGTTGATGGCGTTTGAGGATTTTAACGGCTTCTTGGAGGTCTTCGGGGGTTCGGATATCGGCCAGGTTCTTGAGGGGACCTTCGGTGCTAGACGTGGCCTCCCCTCGATGGCCGGATGCCTGTGCCCCGGCAGAGGCCATACCGGATTCAGGGATCCCCTTCCCATTGGTGAAGGAAAAAATGGTAGGATGATTCAAAAGCGAATCTGGGAATTCACTAGTGAAAGCACCCTCCTTCTAGCGTCAATTGTTGATACCAAAAATATGAACAATGACTAAAAGACTAATGTGGCTAAGTTTGGCACCAAACTAATAATGATTTGGAGGGGTTATGAATTAATGAGGAGCAAAGAGAATGTCTTTCATTAATTGCAGATGATTGATCTTAAATGCTTGAGGGAATAAAACATTAAATTCGCAAGAGGGGGTTGGGCCAAAGGCCTCTTTTTAGCTTCTTAGAGCCTTGTAATAAATGGAGAAGTTGGAACCCTTTAATGAGTCCTTACCACAAGTATTTATACCTGTTACAATATGGGAGTAGGTCCCTAGATCCTATTCACTAGGCCACTAATGCCACTTTAGCCAAAATCCTGGATTAGAATCGGCCCAAATACAGTCCTAATTAATATTTTTTGTCCCTATTCGCAAGACCGAGGTCGCCGGCGCTGTCTCTGAGGTCGTCGGCGTTGTTCTCGAGGTCGCCCGGCGAGTTCTTTCCCGATCGGTGATCCTGTTCTCTTAACTCGGGAGACCTTCAGGGCACAGGCTTCCTTTTGAGGAAAATCACCCCTATACTGTAGCCGCCGGAGGGCGCAGATAGGCTGGCGCGGCGCTTGGGGTTCTGTGCCGCCTGCGGATTCCGGAAACCGAGGTTTCTTGCGAGCTCTTTCATCGGGAGGTCGGGATTATCTTCCGACCTCGCCCTTAGGGCCAGCTTGAGGTCTTCTCCTGGCTATTCAGGTCGCTCGTCCTCCTTTTCGGCCATCGAACTCGTTTTATGGTCCGGGCTCGGTTTGAGCTCACATAAACCCGGGAGATGAGTAACAATTCCAAGCCCGGGGACCTCGCCAACCTTAAACAAGCGGTTAAATTCACCAAGTGTGGGAGCTCGTTCATCCCTTAATACTTCGCACCCAACATTATCAACTAGTTAATTATCGAATGAATTCTTAGTAAATTGAGCAAACCATCTTGCACTTAAATCATGAAAGATACTCAATTGTCACATCATTAAGTCGCCATCTTAATCAATGTGCTTTACTTAGGTAATTGTTAAATGTTTCTTTAAAAAACAAATTTCTAAATTCTGTGAAATTGTAGTATTATTTCAATTTTCTTTTATGTCTACGTATTTTTTTTGTTAAACAAATCCCAAATAACCTTAAGACATGAATTAGTCTAAACAAGTCTAATAAGCTTATACGGCCCAAATTCAGAAAGCTCGGTGAAGGCCCCATAAACGTATACATGTCTCATGGTCCTTCAGAACATAAAGTCGGCCCAAATTCTTGGCCCATTAGTATATATCAAAAAGTTCAATTTTATTTTTATTTTCTTTTTTGCTGGGGGTTGGGGGAGTATAAATCAATATCATAATCATCATAAATATATAATAGGAACATCTTTTCCTTTTATAGTTTTGGCGTCATTCGTCCTCGACCGTTGATCGTTTTTGCTTGATTAATCTTGATCGTCCAAATTTTCTATCAATTACTTAATTTATTTTTAATCTTTATTTAATAAAATTAAATACCCTTTAATAACATGCTTAATTAAAGCCCATAAATTTATTGTCTCTCCTATTTATAGTGAAGTTCTATCATCCAAAATTTTCATTCTCAACCAACAAACAATTCTAATTCTTAGAGATTTTGTTTTCAATAGGAATTTTTGTTTCAAGTTGTATGAGGGTTATATATGCTCCACCAATATTTTATGTTGAGTCTCAATGCAGTTTTTGTTCATTAATTTTTGATTCAAATTATTATGTAATGTACATTATAATTCTAGGGGTTATTGTTATATATTTTTCATTAGTTAAGATTTTGTATCATCTTATGCTTCATCTTGGGTCTCCAGTTGATTATAGTTTGCAATATCTTTGTATGTTGTTCTCATCATATGGAAACCATACCAGAAACGAAGAGGACGATCATCGAGGAGTTGATGATGAAAAACTAGTGAATTTGGAGAAATTCCATTGAGTTTAATATCTATATTTCACATATTTTTTAGTGTTTTATGATGTAATTTAACAAATAGAATGAAACATTTAATAAATATGTATCCGATTAAAAAAAGAAGAAGATACAATTACATGTATTTATTGTATTTTTATGTTTCTTTTATTTATGATATATATATATATATATATGTAGTAATCAATTTACTAATATATTTATACGGATTTGATCATATGCCCGCAGGTGGACACAAACTTATATGTCCACCGCTTATGTGGCGCACCACATACGCAAGGTCCCACCATCATTTAATTAATTTCTTTAATTAACTCAATTTTCTCATTAATTATATAAACCTGAATCCTAAACTATAAACCCTAAACCATGAACCACTCGGGCCGGGTGAACCATGAACCACTAGGGTCGGGTTCGGGTTCGGACTAGGTTGGGTCCGGGTTGGGTAATTTTTTTTAACGTAATTAATGAAATTAATTATATAAACCTAAACCCTAAACCATGAACCATTCGGGCAGGGTGAACTATGAACCACTCGGGCCGGGTTCGGATTTGGGTCGGGTTGAGTTCGGTCGGGTAAATTTTTTTAATTAATTAATGAAATTGGGTAAAATATGGAATATATATAAATGAGAAGATTAAATTACTTAAATAAATTAATTAAATGATGGTGGAGACCTTGTATATGTGGCGCGCCACATAAGCGGTGGACATATAAGTTTGTGTCCACCTGCGAGCATATGATCAAATTTGTATATTTATATATCTATTTAATTACAAATCTTAACTGAAAGGTATAAATATGAAATAATATAATTACATTGGTGGATTTCATATAAATTATTATTAATTAATAATTCTTTATTGATGGAAGACATTTATATAATTATTTTATATTTTACAAATCTTAACAAAAAATGTATAATTATGGAATAATATAATTATATTGTATTTAAAATTAATTTTGATGAATGCAAACAATATGCAAATGAAATGTATTTCTCATTAATGATTAATGATTCTAACAAAAGACGTTTTTCCTAAAATTATTTATTTAATTATTAATGTTGCATTCCACGGCATTACTTATCTATTTAATTATATTAAATATTGTATATTTTCATATATATCTTAACAAATAAAATATATATTACAATTTAATGTATCTTTATTTCAGTAACAATTACATATATAAAAATTTATAATTATTTTTTATTATTATTTTAATTAATGAATAATACATATATTATGTAATATGTTTAAATTCACATTTACATGCTCTGTTATCTTTCATTCATTTTTTATTTTAACTCCTAAATCTCCATATATCTTTTATGGCGTCTGTGTTGGTCCCGAAAAATCCGATTTAAAACTCGTAAAATCTCAATGGGAGGTGACTTATTTTTTTTTTTTAATGTGATATGCAGATTTGCTAAAGTATGTATGACAGTTAATATGAAAGCAAATAAGAACACACGTATTTTTATAGTGGTTCGGACAACTCGTCCTACATCCACTCTTCCCTTCATGGGGCACCAACTTAACCAACAAATGTTTACCGAAGTTCTCACTCAAGCGGGACCCTCACGGGATCGCTACCCCCCCTTTCGGGATTGCTTAGATGTTTACCGAGTTCTCACTCAAAGCGGGACTTATCACCCTCATTGGGATCGCCTACCCTCCCTTTCGGGATTCTAGATGTTTACCGAAGTTCACACTCACCTACAAACTTAACCGATCGATTTGGGTAAGGTTTGTTTGGTTTCAACTAGGTTGAGATTTTCCCTTTCATTTGTTTAGCCTCAATGCTAAGGATGGGAAAATCTCTCTAAGCTTAGGATATAACATTTGTGCTTAGATCTAGGGTAGAACACTTTTGAATATATGTGTGTATTTCTTGCTCGTGTTCTATGAATGGAGTTGCTTGAATATTTGGCTTTAATTTCACTTGCAGATCCTCCATTATCTTCTTTTGAAGATAGTGCAATGTATTTATAGTGTGGATTTAAATATTACCGTTGGAAAGTAATATTCAAATCCATACTAATAACTTCATTTTTTTTCTTTGTCTGTTGACTTTTCCTTGCGAACTTTATTTCACATCAATATGTGTGTTGTCTTCTTATTGGCACCGCTTTTGTGTGTCTAACGGATCGATCATTTCGTTAGATTCTTTGTTCATCTCTTCCGATTCTCGATGCTTTGATCGGGTCCATTTGAAATCGATCTGTGGAAATGCTGGTCCGTGATTTACGGTGTCTTTGAAAATCATTTGTTCATCGTAATCGATTTTCACATTCATCGATTCTTTGAAATCGATTCATCCGAACCGATTTCCTTTGTTCATTCGAATTGATTTCCTTTGTTCATCCGAATCGATTTTAGCTTCATCGATTTGATTTTTCTCGCTTTGATTTGATTTCTTCACAACATTTTATCGAACTTTTCTTCATCACAAATCAAGCATCTTCTTCTTGTTCATCTCATCGATTAACTTTCGGAACTCATCCTACTCATCTCGATCTCGATCGGCCTCGTCTATGACCTCGTCGATCTCGATCATCTTCATCCGATTTTATGAGTTCCCCTTAACTTGTTCTCGTTACCCCTCAACTTGTTATCTCGTAGATTATCTTAAATAACACAAGTTGATAATGTTTCAGCATAATTAATCAAAACTAAAATATCCCAACAATTTCCCCCTTTTTGATAATGATGTCAAAACTAACTAACAATAAAAAATATTTAAAAAAAAAAATTGTTAGTTAAACAAGAGAAATGATGAAGAACATTGTTTTCATTTTAAAAATGAGAAGATGATTGTCAACCTCCATGAATTTTATAAATAATATGCATTTTAAACTAAATGGGTTTTAACAAAAAAAGATCAGTTCAGGTGTTCACATTAAAATCTAGTGAACTTTTGAACCCCTGCTTTGATACCACTTGTTGGTCGAAAAACCCGATTTAAAACTCGTAAAATCTCAATGGGAGGTGACTTTTTTTTTTTAATGTGATATGCAGATTTGCTAAAGTATGTATGATGATTAATATGAAAGCAAATAAGAACACACGTATTTTTTATAGTGGTTGGACAACTCGCCCTACATCCACTCTTCCTTCATGGGGTACCAACTTAACCAACAGATGTTTACCGAGTTCTCACTCAAACGAGACTTATCACCCTCACGGGATCGCCTACCCTCCATTTCGGGATTGCTTAGATGTTTACCGAGTTCTCACTCAAACGGGACTTATGATGAACAGTGAAATCAGTTCGGATGAACAGTGAAATCAGTTCGGATGAACAGTGAAATCAATTCGGATGAACAGCTCATCAGTTAACTCGGAACTCATCCTACTCATCTGATCTCGATCAGCCTCTGGCTCGATCTCGATCATCTTAAATACGATTTTATGAGTTCCCCTTAACTTGTTCTCTCGTTCCCCCTCAACTTGTTATCTGTAGATTATCTTAAATAACACAAGTTGATAATGTTTTGGCATAATTAATCAAAACTAAAATATCCCAACAGTCTGCAATAAATATAATCCTGTCAATTCTTCTCAATTTAAATATCCGGAAGCAGTATATTTTGCATAATTGGTTTTTAATTTTTTTACAAAATTGAGTAATTGGAGAAGTATTAATTACATATTAAAACTCTATGTGATATAGTGTGATTTTACATCAATTACCCAATTGTCATTATTATAATTTTAATGTGCTCATTTAATTAATGTGATATATATATATATATATATATATATAAAAGGAATTATACAATCTTATAAAATTGTGATACATAAATATAGAGTTCTAATGCTTATTTATTTAATTATATTAAATATTGTATATTTTCTTATATATGTTAACAAATAAAATAGATATGTCCTGGGGTGTAGGTTAATTAACTGAATTGGTCATGCAGGAGCTATAATTAAGCAATTAAGGGGTAGATTACAACAAAATAATAAATTTGGTATGTAAAATTGTTGCAACAAGATTTATTATTTTATTTACTAATTTGGCATATTCAACAAAATAATAAATTTGGCTTGTGTTTAGGAACTCTTAAGACAATTTGTTGAGCATGATTTGACCTTTAATTTATTGTGTGATTATGTTTTTTTTTTTGAACCATTGTGTGATTATATATTTAAAAAAAGTAAACTTACAACATTCCATAATCTACCTAATTTCATAAGAGTATTCAGGAATAGTGTTGATATTTAATTTTTTTTCAAGCAATTTATTTCCTAGCATTCTATAAATTCTTGAAAAGTAAACTTAGTGTTGATATTTAATTTTACTAATAACAAAATGCTAGGTAAATACACATGGAAAATTTGACTTAACATTTCATAAATTCTTATTTACTCTTTCACATGGAAAATAACATACGATTAAAATATGTCTAGCATTCTATAAATTCTTGAAAAGTAAACTTAGTGTTGATATTTAATTTTTTTTGCTAATTTTTTTCACATTCTAAATTATTTAGCTAAATTTATTATCTTTCTAAATGTGGTGTAAGTCTTAGTCATCTATAAATATATGGATTGCATATTTTTTTCCACCATCATCTTCATTTAATGGTGTTCACCTTGTGCACTATATTGTTTGCAATTCACTTTATTTTCTTAAAATCTAATTCTTCAAGTTGTTTTTAGTTGCAGTTTGTTGAACTAGCTATCTTGAACATGTCGTCTGTGTCATCATTGATTAAAAATGTTAATCCTTCAAAAACTATGTGTTGGGAGATGAATTTAATAAAAGATATATGATTTTGATTAAGATCCCAAAACCCCTGAGTATGACATGTTCAGAATAATCTTGATAGTTGAGTCAGGATTCAGTTTTAGAGTATTAAGGATGTTATCTGCAAAATGTATAGTCAACAGATATAGATCAGGATAGGTTTCAAGACTCAAGAACTCAAGATGTTTCAAGAAACCGAAGTTTCAAGATGAAATCGAAGTTTTCAAGACTCAAAGAAGAAATCGAGAATCAAGACTCAAAGCGAGAAATCGAGATATCAAGACTCAAGATGAAATCGAGAATCAAGACTCGGTAAAAAGATGAAGACTCAAGATATGAAATCGAGGAATCAAGACTCAAGAAGACTCAAGACTCGCCAAGATATCATCAAGACTCAAGATCAAGACTCGTAAGACTCAAGACACAAGATCAAGACCGAGAATCGAAGATCAAGAATATCAAGGCACGCAAGAATTCTGAAGACTCAAGAATGTCTAATGAATGCTCAAGATAAACCTCGAATGTTCCGAGGAATCAATATATCTATTTGAAGGATGCAACATCGGAAGATCGCGATTCCTTAGATAATAGATATTTGCCAAGACATTCAAATGCGCATAAAAGGAACTAAGTCAAGTGTTGTTAAGGTTATATCACCTCGAGTTTGTAACAAAAAAAGAGTTGTTGAAGGTGTCTACCTTTAATCGGAGACAAAAGTCAAAAAAGAGGAAAGACAAGATTGTACCATATCGACAATCGATAAAGTGATGGTGTTTGAAAAAAGATGTCAAGTACAAAGTTTGATCGCAAAAAGTGAAGACCGGCTACATGAAAAATTTATTGCCTAAAAACGTGTTAGGGAGTTTCAAACCCTAAATATAGTCGTTCTCACACACCATAAGAGGAAACTCACAAGTTTATTTCTCCAATGGATAGTTTTCAAGAGTAACCTTGGTGTATGCCTATAAATACTGGTGACCCTCTACATTGTAAGGTCAAGGGAAATTTATAAGCAACTCAAGAAGCTCAAACTTATTATCGCAAAGTTAAAGCACTCGAAAAACCTAGAATTTCCCAAGTGCTTTTATATTGAAGAGAGCTCACTAAACTAAGCCTAGCTTGATAAGACATATCCGAAGCTTAGTCGAGATATCCTAACCCTTTGCATTGTACTTCATTGTAAAGGATATCTCATCCGAGTTGGAAACCAACCGAGAAACCCCAAACCCTTGAGAAGGTAGTTGGAGTGTGTTTGTTGGTGAGAAGAGTTGTAAAGAGTTAGTAAACTACGCGGAGTAGTCAGAAAGCTCTAGAGGAGAAGTTAGTAAGCTACAGAGGTAGTTTGAAAGCTTGTTTGTGTAAAGAGTTAGTAAACTACGCAGAGTAGTCAGAAAGCTCTAGAGGAGAAGTTAGTAAGCTACAGAGGTAGTCTGAAAGCTTGTTTGTGTTTGAGTAAGTAAACTACGGAGGTAGTCAGAAAGCTCAAGGTCGGGTTGAGTAAGTAAACTACGTGGAGTAGTCGAAAAGCTCGTGGCCGAAGTTGAGTAAGTAAACCACGCGAGGTAGTCGAAAAGCTCAAGTGATTAGTGAATTTCTCCGAGGATCGAGAGAGGGGACGAGGGAACTTAAGTCTCGAACCACTATAAACTTTGTGTTGTTTATTGCTTTTTTTATATGTGCTTAATCGTTGCATCACCGAAGTTTGAAAGCATTTTTCACCGATATTTCGGTTGGAATCAATCCATTTGGAAGTTGCATGTAATTGAATCTTGGCCCAATCACTATTCCATTAAAGGAAGGTTTTTAAAGAAAGCTTAAAAACGAGTATAAACTAAAGCGGCCAACCATTTCAAGACATCCGAGTAGCTAGAACAGATAGTTACCAAACCGAACTTACTCTTTTGAGGGTTGAAGCTAGTTATCGATCCAAGCAACTCGGGATCTTCAAACTTCGGGACTCGGTTGGGATTATCTCGAGGTATCGAAAGCTGAATTTCGGGATCTTTGTCTCGAGAGACTTTGACTCGGAGCGATCTGTGCTTCTCAAAACCTAATCTTGAGGATTATCGACCCCAAGTGACCTCGAAGAAAAAGTTTTAAAAACACTGAACACGTGTATTCCCCCCACACGTGTAAGACTCATTGCACCGGGATCAACACTATGTGGTTGTTAAAGTTATGTTGTGTTCGTGTTTATCACGCTCCTGCTTATAGTGCTAATAATCCTTTAAGAAATATAGAATGTGTATTCCATGATTCGGAGGTTTATTTTTATATTTTTTCAATATATATATATATATAGTAATATATATTTATGTATTAATTATTTTTTTTATCTTTTAGTATATTAATTTTTTTTTCATGTTCAGGGTGATAGGATTCATGCTACCATCAAGCCATATCATTTTGATAAATACAAGGATAATATTCTGGAAGACAGATTATACACTGTTAGGAATTTCATTGTCACTGCTGACAAGTCTCCCTTTCATACTACCATTAACAAATTTAAGATCCAGTTCATTGCCAATACCCGAATGGTTCAAGTAGCTGATGTAGATTTTCCTTACAACATGTATTTTTTTAGGGACTTCTCACAGTTAACAGTTGATAACGAAATTGACGAGAATCTTCTTATTGGTAACTTTATATACTATGAATATTTGTATATATGTTTATACACTAACTATTCTTTTTAAAATATATTATTACTTAATTTTTTTATATTATTTTAAATATTTAATTTGATAATTTCATTATGTAGATGTAATAGGCAGAGTCTATTATATTGGTGATATAGTTGATAGACAAGTTGGGCGAAGAACTACAAAATTGTTGGATTTGACCACAGAGAACAATGTGTAAGTATTGATTTTTGTGTATGTTTATTAATTTATGAATTAAATTTTTTGTTATTTACTTTTCACTTTAATTTTATATATATATATATATATATATATAATTCATGGGGTATGCGGTTGAAGGTTTTCCTCTGGGGTGATTTCATAGATGAATTGAGAAAAGTTCACATATCCGGAGACGATACTCCACCTGTACTTATTTTCAGAGTGTTTCGACCAAAAATTTTTAATTGTATGTTTATAGTATTGAATTTTTTTCCCTTTTTACTAATTGACAAAATTCTAATTTGTAAAAAAAAAATGTACATTAATTTTTCAGGTGAAGTATCAATATCAAATTCCTTCAACACCTCACAAATTATTTTTGGTGACGACATTAAAGAGATTTCTGATTTGAAAAGGAGGTAAACTTTTGTATATGCAAACTCATTTTGAGAACTTTTATATGAAACACATGTTAATATTTTTTTTTTGTATAGTTTTATTGTTTACTCGAAGGATAAATAAATATGTGGGTCATTTTCGTGGTCTTCTCTTTGTGAATCTGGTGAAAGCAATCATGCACTTAGTCTTGATGTAAAGTCAATTCATTGGGTTCTCGAAAATAGTGCGGTTAGTGTTTATATGAAATGTAATTTTGTTTATTCATTTGCTTTTGATTTTTTTTATTTTTTGTATTGGATTTTATAATTTTTATTGTTATAATTTGCAGGTTGGTATGTATTGGATATGTGCCACAATAATAGAATTGGAGTCTTATGATAATTGGTGGTATTATTCGTGTAAGAAATGTTCTAGAAAAGTATTCAAGGACAATTGAACGTTTTCTAGCTTTAAATGTGAAAATGACGATGTTCCTATTGTTATAAGGCATGCATATTATCATTTATTTTTGTACACGCATATTTATTTTTTATAGTTTTTGTTATTATTATTTTCACTCATTTCTATTAAAAATTGAATTACATTTTATTATGTTATTTATAATTAATAATGTTTTTAGATATGGAATAAAAGTTATTGTTGAGGATGGTACAAGCAATATTACGCTTAATATATGGGACAATATTTGTTGTGATTTGCTTCACAAAAGAGCTTATGAGTTGTTGGAGAATTCTAAAGATGTAAGTTGTAAAAAATGTATATATTTTTTTCTATGCTCAGTTGTTATGCATATTTGTATTTTAAATTATTGTAATAAATAATTTTATTATAATTCTGATACGATATTTACATTACTCGCTAAATTTCAGAAGGATGGATATAACATTCCACTTGAGATTCAAGATCTCATCAATCGGACACTTCTGTTTATAATTCAATTAAAACCAGAAGAAATTGCACGAAAGAGCAGTGTTTTTAGTGTTGTCAAGGTGAATACAAATTCATCATTGATCAACAAATATTCAACTCTTACTGAATCTAATGAGGTTTGCATACTTATCTTCTTTATTATATCGTTATAAATTCCAATAATTTATAGATTGTCAATACATTATATGTTAAATTGCTATTATATTATAACCTATTTTGTTAAACACTTATTCTTTTCCAGCAAGGGAATGAGAATCTCCAAACTACAGGCAGTGAAATTTTCAATACTTCTAAGGTAACCTTTAATTTTATTTTATTTTTATATTAAATTTAATTTGAGTTAAAAATGAATTATACATATTTTTTATTCATTGTCTTTTATTAGGTTGGTTCAACATGTGATGATTCTGTTTCACCGAACAAAAAGATTGGAGACATTGATGTTGTTTGTCTCGAAGAAACTGATGTTGTTTGTCTTGAAGAAATTGATGCTAGGCTAAAACGATCATTAGAAGACAAGTCATCTTGTAGTGGATCTTTGAAGAAAGCTAAATTTGTTTTATCTGTTAAGAAAAAGAATGAGTGATCAAAACACTTTTAAGTACTTTATTTATATCTATTGTGTTTTAAGATTTAAATCTTGACATTTTCTAATAATATAATTTTGGCACACTTGAATTTTAACATTTTTATTTATGATTTAATATAGTTATGTTATTAATATTAATTGCATGATGATTGTTGTCTTCCACGTAACATCCTTCCCATGCATAGTGATGATTATAATTGTGATCTCATTTGTTAACTTGATTAATGTTTTCATTCAATCACTAATTTGATGACCCTTTAATTTTGAGAATTGTTTACTTTTAATACTATATTTCCTTATATTTATAAGGAGAGAGTTGTAATCTATATTCTCTTATATTCCCTTTAATTTTGAGATTATTTCACTTATTATTTTACGTGTATCATTTATAATTGTAGTAATTGAAGCTATTAGTAATTTTCCCTAAATTTGTGTTTGGGCAGCACAAATATATCTTTTATTTATTTAATCACAGAGCATTTGCGAAGACCATGTTCGTTTTCATTAACTAAAAAACATCTTGATTCTTAACATAAAATGATAAAAACCAAAGAGAATAAATTTGGGCAGAGCTAGCTATTACCATCCATCGTTTATTTATTTAATCACATAGCATTAAATATTTATATAAATAATTTTAAATTAATATCCATCGTTTCAAAAGACTGTAGCGGATTTTTAAAAATAGTATGATTGAAATAATATACATTATCTAATGATAGCATGAATATTTTACTATCCATTGTTTGATATTTTTTTCATATTCTTTGAAAAATAATTTTAAACTATAATTATGAAAATAAATAAATCACCATGCTAAATTAGTAACAAATATTTAATATTTAATTAAAGTAAAATATTTTCTACTCTTGATGGAAAAAATAAAAAATGAATACTAAAATTACGTATTTAAATGTATACATGAACTAAACCCATAATCTTCTAATTGAATTAATTCAATATCTACTAATATTTCACAATAAAAAAAACTAAACATGGAAATATTAATCATTAAATTTCGGTCAATTTCTATTAATTGTTTATTGATTCATATATAATTTCCCCTAATCTTTCTAATTAAAAACAAAACATTTAATTTTTATAATTAAATTGAAGTTTCCCATCATCTTTTCTTGAAAAGTGGTGAATTGTTATAATTTTATGGTATGATGATGTAGGATTGTTATTTGTCATTGAAACTCTATAAATACAATTTTTACATATGGTATATTTCATCAAATAGAAGTATTGTTTTATGAAAACTTCAAGGTGTAGCTCCTTCAAGCCTTCTACTCTATTGGTAAGTTGTTAATAAATAAATATTTATTTTCATTACGTTATTGATTAATTATGTTTACATCTACATTTTGAAGTATAGTTAGTTTATCGATATTTTTTTTAATTGAAATTTAATTTTATGAATCTTTTGTATTTGCATTTAACTTTATCTAAAATTCAATTTATAATGGATTTGATTGATAACATAAATTCACGAATATCAGTTATGTTTACACAAATAATTTTACCTATAATATACTGTTAATTTATTTCAATATATTGTTTATTTTTTTATTGTGTTATTTTTTAAGCTGATATTGAATAATGAGGAAGCTACAAAGTTCAGAAATCATCAACCAGAATCAGTCTCCACGTCAGAAAAATGTACAAGGTATTTTTTTTTTGTTAATAAATTTTTATATATTGTTACGCAGTTGTGTATACTGTGGAGTTTCAGAAACGTGGGTTTGCCTCTTGCACATATCTTTATTTTTCTTAAAAATTATAATGATGCTCCTTCAGGTGATGATATTGATCGCATAATTTTAGCTGAATTACCAGATGAGGTGAATGATAAACAGTATTTTGAAGTTGTCCGTGATTTTATGATGCATGGTCCTTGTGGTCCAACTGTTAAGTACTCTCCGTGCTATTCCGAAGAAGCTTAATGTACAAAGAAATTTTCAAAGAAGTTTTCATCCGAGAGTTCATTTGATGATGATGGATATCCTATTTATAGGCGAAGGGACGATGGTAAAACCGTGAAGAAAAAGAATGTTGTTTTGGACAATAGATTTGTTGTTCCCCATAACATATATCTTCTCTTAAAATACAGTGCCCATATTAATGTTGAAAAAAATTAGTGATTCTCAATTACTTTTTTAAGTTTGCAAAGAAGCCCTAAGTAGTCGAAATGAAATGGAGAAGAGAGTACGATCTTTTTTACAAACTTTAAAAAGTGATTGAGAATCACTTATTTTAAAAGTCGGATGCAATTTTTTTTAAAAACAAAAATAATACTTATACTCATAGAGTAGAGTTTATAAATAGGCACATTTGTTTGAGTAATAGAAATTGAATGGGCAAGAAAGTTAATAGATCTGGTGCCATGATTCGAATCACAAAGAGACGCCCATTTTTAAGATGAAAATGCAAGTAATAAAATGCTTGCAGCTGGAACACTTATATCCAAGTTGAAAAATTAATCTTGAAAATGATGTGATGGTTTTAATCAGAGATTGAAAGGGTGCGTAATCTGCATTTGCAGAATTACAATACATATATTTACCATAAACACTACATCATTCATAGATGAAATATGATCAGCTACTATGATGTATCTACATATATTCAAGCCAAAGCCACAGTAAGTACTAATTACACATTCAAGACCCAATGAATAGTGTATTAAAACACAAATAAGGAAGGGACTATTTACGTTAAAGGTTAAATATCAGACCACTGGCACCAGTACGGCAGTACCATACAATCAATCAATCTCCATATGTTCAATTAAAATAATGACAAAAACTTATACAAGACAGTCTTATGCATGAGACAAAGTATAAATTAATACAAATCAACACCCACCCCTCCAAAGTGTCAAAGCGTCAATGCCCAATTATGCTCCGTTTCACCATGAGACCGTCTCACGCAAATGTATCTCTTAAATAATTAATTATTACATAGTGGAAAGGGCAAACATGCCTCATGGAAGAAATGCTGACCTTAGTTTGTTTTTTTACCTCTAACAAGATATCATGTCTTTTTTCTCACTAAATTTTGAGGATTCAAACAGTCTTGAATTGATTTATAATAATATGATGAGGCGTAATATCTGCCCCAGGAATCGGAATGCTTTCGTTGATTCTCTCAAGCACCTGTTTTTTTCATCCCTAGACCAGTGCTGCGACATAATACAAAATTTAAATAAAAATTTGTGATGGCATCAAGAGAAAAGAAAAAAATGTAGATATACCTCTCCAAGTGCGTTAAGCTTCTCACGAACACCTCTCAACAATTCTTGTTCATCTCCATCCCATTTATATATCTCGAGTTCTCTTCCTCCTAATAGCATCTTGAACACCTACTCATTCAATTTTAAGCTAAAATTAATAATTACCAATTCGTATGGCCAATATCCATGAGTGTTTATGCCTCATTTAACTCCTATATATATCTAAAACGATGTCCATGGATTCTGCATGACAGAGAATTCAGGCAAAAAGCTACAGAAAACCAGTTGGTGAACTTAAAGGCGGCTTTTGCAAGTCCCACCAGACCAGATATTAAGGGTCTGCTTGGTTGGAAGTAATGGAAATTACTTCTATTGATGTTGCTTGGTAGTTTTGATACACAAGTAATGAGAATAAAAGTAAGCAATTTATTACCCTCAATCACTCAACCCACCTCACATGATACCCATTGTTGATGTTCAAACAAGCAATAACTATGCAATCAATAACCCTTAATGATTGACCCCCTCAGTGATACTCGTTACCATTACCATTCCCAAGTCATACCAAATAGACCCTAAATTAATACCGAACACAGAAATCAGAAAGAATCATGTTTAATATCTTCACTTTTGTCGTACATCTATGGTTTATCAGAAGAGAAAAGGACTGAATTAAGTAATGAAGAAAGGTCCTACAATTTGGTCTATTTTATTCACATTCACCATAGCTTATGCTTGTTTCTTGTGATCCTTGATGTTACTAAACATCAGCACATCTCACATCCTAATAATAATATCTTCAATAATCCAAAGTGATATTCTTCCAATCTAGTTTAATACTCCCTCCGTCTACAAAAACTGTGCTCATTTCATTTTGACATGTTGGAAAGGTAAATTAAGTACGCTTATGGAAACAATTTTTTTTATCTTTATCGTCCAACAATCACTTAATTACTCAAGTTATCATTATATTTTACTCATAATCAATTATGTTATTTATAAATGTACTTAATTTACCTTCTCGTACAACATGTCAAAACAAATGAGCACAATTTTGGTTGACAGAGGGAGTACAAAGAATAAATAAGAGTATAGTCCATTACCTTTCTAGCAATCACTTGTCCACCGGCTATGTGCGAGAAATAAATGTTGTACAAGTGGCAGAGAAATAGAGGAGGGCTGTTGTGAGCAAGTTCTTCCAGATATGTGCAGTACATCACTCCAGGATTACTAGGCTCCGGAATCACATTCCCCTCACCACTTAGCCATTCCAAGTCCCGAGAAATACTATCTGACCTTTCCAATCCTGTCTTTCTAAAGTAAACAACTATAAATACAAAATTGTGAGTAATTCAGTCCAAAATTTCGGTAAAACAAAGCAAGAAAACATACAAGAATCATGTCTTTCTAGAGTAAACATCTTTGCATACAAAATTGTTAGTAATTCAGCCCAAAATTTCCCTTAAAACACATGGTAAAACAAAGCAAGAAAACATACAAGAAATCCTGTCTTTCTAAAGTAAACATATATACATACAAAATTGTGAGTAATTCAGCCCAAAATTTCCCTTAAAACTCATGGTAAAACAAGGCAAACAAGAAAACATACAAGAAACATCGGTAGAGTGATGAAGAATGCGCTCAATTGTTGAGAAAACGAGGTTGGAATCCACCAAATACTTCAAGAATCCCTTCATGCTTGGTTGCCATGTCTCCTCCTCCTCAATTTCCTTTTCCTTATTAGTATTAGTGTTTCCGAGTTTCATCGCAACGAACCTCATCTCTTCGGTGATGCCCTTTTTCTCACCGGGGTACTGCTTCCTGTACCTCCGCCGCTGCCGACGCCCCCCGCTTCCCAACGTCTCTTCCTCTGCCCCACTTAATTTTGTACATAAAATTGCCTTTTTATTTATTGCAATCTTGATTGATTTATTCAGAAACTGTGGGTTTGAGGTTTTGGCGTAATTCAAAGGGTTTGGACTAGGGATTGGGAATGCGGCCATTTTTGCTATCATTCCAATCTGTAAATATATAAAAACAGGAGTAACTGTCAAATGTAAGCAATGTTACTGTAGCGTGTGTACTGTACTCGCTCTGTGGTGTAACAGTGCACTACACTCGCAAATATTCACGTGAACACTTCCAGCTTGCAAAAGTGTACAGTCTTCAATACTTCAGCAAGTATCATCTAAAATATTTTTAAATTCAAAATAGCACACTTGCACGGAGTACAATAAAACCTGCTGCAAAATCAGTCACTTTTTTTTGTCTACACGGAGTACGATAAAACCTGTTGTAGAATCAATCATAATTTTGTCTGATAACCCTAATCTCGCCAGACCTCAAATTTTAAATTTTAAGCCACAATTCAGCTGACTGTTGAGATTCCTTTTTGGATTCTATAAATTCAGTTCATATTTCATGCAAAAACATTTGTTTCCACCATCACAATGTGTTGAAGGTTGGTTTTTCTAATTTATGCTTAATTGTACTGATTTAGACTTATTTTCTATTTTATACTTGACTGAACTGTAGGAATGATTGCACTCTTCTGGTTTCTCAACAGGACCAAGTCTTTCACAAACAATGTGTCTTCAAGATCCAACCAACAAAGAGCGTATGAAGCACCTGTTTTCAATAATGGAAGATTTACTCACTCAGTTAGGTCAGACTACAAAGTACAGTGAAAAGTAGATCATTAATTTTCATTAAAATAGTACTCCAGTTATGATGAATGGCAGAAGCATTTTTACCTTTTCTATCACCAAAATTTTTAACTTTGAACTATTAAATTACTGTCTTAAAGAATTGAAGTCTTCTAACTTCTAAACTAGCACCGTAGCACGTGTAGCATGATAAAAATAAGCTTGCCTTAATAACAGAGTATCAAAGGACCCTAAATAAATGAGAACTGCAAAACTTTAGGATTTTGGAAACAGCTACAGAATTTCATCAACTCACTCAGACAGAAAAGTCACTTTAGTTACCTTAAATTTTATTTCTTTCTTTTTATTTCTGTTTGCAGCATAAACTATCTAAAATAAGAATGTTGAATTGGTTCAGGTAGATCCTAAGGTTAATACATTAAAAAAGAAATTTTGATCTAAATTCCTAAATTGCTATATTGCAATCCCTGTTACTCTGCAATCATTTCTTGAAAAAATTTATAGTACATCAATTCACAACATAAACATCATGTTCTTCACCTACTGTAACTCTCAACTTCTTTTATTTAAGGATAAGCGGATTAATTTCATATTGAATATGAACCACTCACAATTAAAATAATACACTATTTATACCTTAATAGACATACTATGTTGATGACATGTAGACCATCACTCATAAGTAGTAATTTTTTAATATATGTTGACTATTTGATTCAAATTTAAGTAAATATAACAAATAATTTCTAATTATATCCATTTATAGGGTGCATTTGATGGCTTACCATTCAATGTAGAGATGTTGTCGTTAAGCTTATGTGTGGAAAACTTGTGTCATTCTATGAAAACAAAATTTTGCTTCAAACACTCTTCGGAAAATTCCATATTAGCATGCTATTCTGGGTTGAGAGCCTCCTTTAATTCATAGTTATGCATTGTAAAAACAGAATATAAAAAGAAATATGATGAATTAGAACACAGCCAATAAATAATAGTTATCATATTAAAAAATTTTAGGCCATGACATTATGCTAGAAAAGTTTCAGTGATAAGGAATATCTTGCACTACATATCCATCCTCAAAACTTGAAATCATACATGCAAATGCAGATGCAAAGTATTCTAAATGTACGTTCTTAAGCATCACATTCGCAATAATATACACTAGATAACATTGATACAATCAATTACAACTAAATTACATACTGCCTAGATGTGATATCCACTACGCCATTGCATAATTATAAGATAAATTCAGTTTTAGCTTACTGTAAAGGTAAACATTATTTAATGTACTACTTTTTTTCAGGAGGTCTCTATTTATACAAGTTTCACCACAAAGAGATACTTTTGTAGAATTGAACATTTAAGTCTTGAAGACTCTATTATGACTGGTCAAGGAAGAAAGACTCGAATGGAAAGCACCAAGTTCTAACGGCCTTCTAAGAAAACATGCAATTGGACAAAGAAGATAAAGGCTACTGGTGGCCGTAGATATAATTCCTTGAGCAACGCTAATCAAGTCTCACTCATCCAATTTCAATGGAAACATAAATGAATTAGAGGATGATATATCTTAGTGTTCTAGGAATCAAACGGAAGGAAACAAATCAATGAGCAAAATACTCAATTGGACAGTTCACTAGAAAGAGTCCTAAATAGTAAAAAGTAATGATGCATTCAAACCAAATAAATGAATATGTGCATCTCTTCTCAATAGTTTTTTATTTTTTTGAAGGATCTTCTTAATAGTTTATAACATATGATTTGTGCAAAATATAAAAGATAAGATGATCATTGACACAACACTGATCACATGCTCATCTTACTTACCCCTCATTTCTCTGAGGCCATGGCTTGAATATAATCCTCAATTAGTGCCTGTAGCAAATAGGATGCACAATAGAGACCCTCTTGCAAACAAATTATATTATACTAACATTAAATCAAAACTCATAATACAAAAGATAACAGAGAATATAATACAACAGGGAAGTACTGACTTTTTCCAGGGGCGGATCCACCATAGAACAAAGGGGTACACTTGCATCCCCAAAATGAAAAACTGCAATTACACACACACACACACACACACACACATATATATATATATATATATATATATATATATATATATGATCTCTATTCTCTGGAATTGCTTGAGCTGAATTTTGTTTGCTTAAGGCCAAATTTATATGTTCAATATTTCCGGCCTATATTGTGCAAGTGAATTTTTTGTTGGGTCCGGTTAGTAGATACAAAATATTATGAAAATCCCATAATCCCCTCATCATTTTATATTAAAATATATATTCAATCCCTACAGTCACCAGCATCTGCCGTTGTCACTTACTTATCCAGTCAAAAAATATATAGATAATCATCATATATTTTTTTGGCAAAAATCAGTTGAAAATTAACAAATTTCGAATCTGGGTAAAAAAAAAAAAAGAGAGAGAGAGAGAGAAGAGAGTTACCTGATAATCTGATATCTGGGGAAGAAAGAGAGCAGGTGGCGTGAGAGGTGGTCAGGTGGTGGATGGCTTGGCGAGCGACGGCGACGGCGACGGAGCCGATTGAAGAAGAAACTGGAGAATGACTGAATGAAGGGAGAGAGAAGATTAGTTTTTTTAACCGGCCCTTTTTTTGTTTTTTTCAGCCCAGCCCATTTATCAATTTTTTGGGCTTTGCTTTTTATTTTTCATTTATAAAATACAATTAATATATATTTTTCTTAAAAAAAAATTAAGTGTACTCTAAATTTTAAAATGTTATTTTAGAAGGTTTCTAAAAAATTAAATTTAATGAATTCAAGTGTAATTATAATATTATCTCCTCTGTCCAAAAAAAAATAAAAATAAAAATTATAATATCATCTCAATAATATATATTTTAGTATTGATCTCTGAAATTTTAAATATTAAATAATTAATACTACTTTCGTTCTAAATTTATTTATTCATTTGCTTTTAGCACGAGTTTTAATGTGCGAATTATTTATTAATATTTAGAGTGGTAAAGTGATTTTTGGTTGGAGATATTGTAATCTATTTTGCTTTATTATTAAAGTAAATTACTTTTTGTGGGTTAAAGTAGTGAAATGGGATGTAATTCAGATGGATAATTGAAAAAGATGCAGTTACTTTATTCTCTTTGATGAAAAATGGTAAACAAGTTTGAGATATATTTTTTTGAAAAAATGGGTAAAAAAACTTTGAGACATATCTTTTGGGTTGCGTTTGTTTTGGAACTCACACGGATGGACTTAAGACTTTGCACTCCCCGTCTCATACGAGTTAGGGATTTAGAGTCTGATTTTTAAATCCCACATTCCATCCACACCTATATATACCTATAAAATATATTATTACTCTTCACAATACATCACACTTTATACACTTTATTACTCTTCTCAATATAATATAATAATACAATATTAATCATTATTAAACATTAATTTGACATAAAGTTAAATCTAACCCTACTCAAATCTCAAAACAAACACATACATTTACTATTCATCAAGGATTTTAAATTCCTAGATTTTAAAACTTTGACTTGCTCCGCACACTTAAATCTCAAAACAAACTCAACGTTGGAAAAATGGGTAAACAAATTTAGGACATAGTGAATATTATTTAAATTATAATTGCATCCCAAATTGATTATCCTGAATCCGCGCTGACTTTTTCTATTTGGATAGACGATGGTAGCCACGTCTGTGTCAAGAGAAAAAAAAACGTAGAATTTCTTCATTTTCAGGTCGAAGGGGAAGAAAGAAAATACCGATTTGCAGGTTGAGACTAGCGCAGATGGGGAATGGGTTTGAAACTTTTAGAGAGAATTGGGAGAAATCTTATCTGTAAAAATAGTGCGAGTGTTACGCCATATGAGCCCATTATCACGTTTTATGGTTGAACTTAACAACAATCATATGATTCAATCATGTCTAAAGCCCATATGTCTAATGGCCCATATTTGTTGTTTCCTTTTTTTCCAAAGGAATGGCCACATTTGTTTGCTTTAGTTATTGTGTGTGATTTTAATTTTAAGATATTTCAATCTATATTATATTATATACATTTAATCACTTAATTATTTGGTAACAGCTTAACATAAATGTTAAGGTTTCAAAAAAATTGCCAATGCAAATGCAAATATATGAAAATAAAATTTTAATAAATATTAACTTAAGGATATACAATGAAATTTTAAAACCGTGCATCGCACGGGCGAAATACTAGTTCGGGTAATACCACTAGTATTCATTTACGGCGTGTTTAATAAGTCGGGAAAACGTCCAAAAATTTTACGTTTGGTAGGGCTCTTAAAAGAATTACGGTCAACCCTATATTTCAAATGAATTTCAACTAATCAAAATTTGAATTTTCGAGTACAATCTCTATTGAGATTAAGATTTTTTTTGTAGTTCAGTAACTATGTATCGTTTTGAAATTAATTCTGATTGTTTTAGCCTTTTTATTTTGATCATGTAAGTTATCAAAATTTTTAGAAATTGATCATTTAATCTTTTGTAGTAGGTCACCAAACAGGTAACAGTCACCTACGTAATTTTTTTTTAACTCCGAAATGTCACCTTGACTTTTTTAATCTTAATAGTTTTGGGTCGGGATTTTTCTGCGTATTTTTTTAGGGGAAAATAGTGATTTTCTATGTATTTTAGTTTATTTTAGGATTTTTTTTTGTCAGTTTAGACCTAATAAACCAACTCAATTTACTTTTTGTTTTTAATATACAAATTAATTTTAGAGCCAACTTAAAACCTTACCAAAATTATTAGGATTAAAAAGTTCAAGTAGAACTTCAAAATTAAAAGGAAACATAAAATAATTTACATTATATACGATTCTTGCATTTTTTAACTTCTTTCAGAAGAAAGTTAAATGACTAATTTCGAAAAATTGAAAACTTACTGAACCAAAATAAAAAGGCAAACAATCAGGATCAATTTCAAAACGGTGCAAAATTACTGAACTAGCAAAAAACTTAATCTCATATCTATTTAACATCTGATTCTTTCTTACGAGTTCTTCTTGTTGCGTGCTGATTAAATTGTGTGATAATTGAATTAAATGAGAGCTTCATTTATAGGGGAATGAAGTGCTATCTTCCTTCTTTCATTTTGCCACATGGCATGCATTTTCTCAGGGCAGGCTATATAATACTGACAAAATATAAGTGGCAAAGTTTATAGGTTTAGTTGTAGAAAAAATCACCACTTTTTTTTAAAATTGCAATTTAATCTCAACCTTTGAATTTTGGTAAATAAAACTCAATTTTGACAATCTTTTGCAAATCGAGGTCATGGGCTGGACACCTCCTGTCCGTAAATGACGTGGCATCCTAATTGGAACAAATTTATCATCTCATCATCTACCTATACTAAAACTTTATTATTTTTTCTTGGTTGGCATCGTCGAATACTTATTTTCCCTTTTTTTTTTTTTTACGAAGAAACCAGTTTTCCTATTTCAACAAAAAGTTTCCACCACAAAATAATGATCAATAACGAGTGATTTAAAGAGAGAATACCATTTAAAGAGGGTTTTAACGAGGGAAAAGAGTCATCTTTAAAATGTTCGTCGCTAACTAATTAACGAGAGTAAAATTGGGGCCTCGGCAAAAGGCGAGAGCTTTAAAGAGGACTGACAATTGTCAGGATTCCCGAGGGCTGCAGATCCCTCGCTAAATTCTGACCACTTTTACCGAGGGAATAACTCCCCCGTGCCAACTGTAATTAGGCAAAAAAATGCAATTGGTCAGTTTTGGCCACCATGTGGAGTCGAACACGCAACCTCCTTGTATGTGGAGGCCTTACGTGTTCCACCAAACCATTTGGGCAAGGCAACTTATTGGTTAAGTTTGTCTTTCTTAATGTATCTATATCATATATTTTGTGTTATTTATTTTATTTCTTATATCATTTAATTTTAATTGTTTGTTATATATTCTATTTAATTAAAATATTTTCAATAAAATTGTAAAATAATTACTTTTATATTCTTTTGCATTATTTATTAATATGTGTGTACATATATATACTTACATTGATCATTTTTACTAAAATATTTTCAATAAAATTATAAAATAATCGCTTTTATATTCCTTTTCACTATTTACTAACATGTGTACATATATATTTTTATATTGACAAGATTGCGAAATAAATATTTTTTAATTCTTTTTCACTATTTACTAACCAGTGTACATATATATAATTAATTGATCGTTTATAAATTGATTGAATTCGATTTGTGATTATTTATTAAGTAGGAATTACTAAATTTATTATTTATAGTGATTTGCATATGGGCTTTAAATCCGAAAGTGAGAAAGTCATCCATGTGATAAAAATACTCCACTTGATTTTACATTTTATTATAATATTTATTTATTATGTTCACATTGCAACTCCAAATTAAAATGGGTTAAACTATCAAATATTCATTATGTTCAAAAGATGGAATTAACGGCGCAAATTTTTTAAAATTGCCGAGGGTTTTAAACCCTCATTAATTGGCGTGCAGGTTTGCAAAGGGTTCAGAACCCTCGCTACCTTTTCTGACACATTTGCCAAGAGATTCTGCCCTCATGAATATATCCTCATGTTAAAACCTTCGTTAATCCATTCCCTCGTTAAAACTCTCGGTAATTAACGAGGATTTTTTTTCCTCTTTGATCTCCCTCGTTAAATCAGTATTTTTTTATAGTGTTCTCATCGCCTTCGAAAGACTGAGAAACAATATAGCTGGCTATTGGGTGTTGAAGCATCTTTCTTGGTGGTCCCATCTTGTTCGAGAATGGCCGATAGGTAGAGCCACCACCTCAATTTATTAAAGAATATTGTTTTTTGTGTGTTTGATAGTTTAATATATTAGGGTTTACACAATTAGTGATAGGATTTATGAAATTAGGGTTTTCTGCAATTGGGTTTTTTTTTTAAATTTTTAAGATAATTTATTAGAGCTTAGAAGCGACATCAGGTTGTTTATTATTGAAGGAATTTTTGTGTTTTTTTATTTGTTTAAGACATTAGTGAAAATAGAAAGATATAAAACAAAAATAGTGAGAGTAACTATCTTTTTATGAAGTCACAATAGTCTGTATCTAGAGATGTTAATCCGGGCCGGGCTAAACGGGCCGGCCCATTTAAACCTCTTATATGTAGTGTAATATCCACAATTTTTTTTAATATATATATATATATATCTTTTATTTTATTTTGTCATTATATTAAAATACCTAATCAATTCAGATAGAGATTAATTTGTAGTTCATAAGTTTTTCCCCTAAATATCTATTTTCGGTTATGTTTTCTGGATTTAATATGAGTATTAATTTTTAGACGTTTCTTTTAGAACCATTAAGTTTCAATTATCATAAAATTAAGTTTTGATTTTAATCTTTCAAGTTTGAAACGTCCAAATTAATATGGCCCATGAGTGACTTTAAATTACTCGAATCCCATTTATTTTTCAGCCAAAAATACTCATCTTCCCTCTTTATATACATACCTTTTAATTATTTATTTAACTTATTCTTTTACAAAATTATTATAATTTATATTATTTTGAGATATGGATTCAAAAGCTCTTTTAATATTTAAATTCTATAGTTTTTATTCCATTCAAGCTCATGCCCATCTTTTTATATATTTATATAAATGAGATTTTAAATTCTAATCTTTATTTATTTAAGTTCAAACTCAATCCCAACCCCACTTTTGATAAATCTATTTATATGAAAGCTTGCCCTAAATTCTTCACAATACATATCTCATTACTGCTAGTCTGCTACACGGTTATTTCTGCAGAGATTTATGGTACCTTCTTATTCTCTACTTGTCCTTTTTTTTTATCTTTTTACGTTGTCCAACCAGTGTGCGTGTAGCAATTCTGTTTTCCAAATGTTAATTAAATTGGTCTCTATATCTAATTTTTATAATACAACTATCTTCATCTCCTTTTGTCTTTATATACATATAAATATATAATTATTTGGTTTACGTGTGGTAGTAGTCATGGAGAATATTTTGGATCCAGGTTTGAGCAAGAATTCCTTTATTTCGTTAATGGTGAAAGTATGATTAGGGGTTGACACGTGAACCATGTAGGAGATTGATTTTCTTTATTTCATTTAGTGGAATATTGATTTGGTTGATTTAGAAACACACTGGGATTTGAATTATTAATATGAGATAACGTACGGAGACCAATATGTTCAATAGTTGGGATTAGTAGAATGAGATTTAATTTATTAGGTTTATTTCTTAATAAATTAGTTCTAAGTGTTCTAATTAGTATTTATATTATTTTTAATTTGCGGATTTATTTACAGGGTTTAGTGTATGAGGATTTATATTATCTTAGTTTGGAAATTTATCTTTTAGGAGATGTAATTTTTATGGTAGGTATTGATGACTGCAAGGATTACATTATATGACTTTTGCATCCATTTCATCCACGTCATAATTTTCGAGGTGGGGTTTTATTGTTTTATCCTCTACAGTGGTTAGTAGAGCTCTATTGCATGTGTTATTCTTTATTTTATGTTTTAAATAAATTGTTGAGTTATCTATTATGTGAATGCATTTCTTATGTTATTCAAGTGGCGAAGTTATGTTGGCAAAGTCTAATAGCCAGGGGCCCTTATTGAGGTCCGGGGCCGACGGGTCTTCGGGTGTATCCCACCGTGCTCGGCAAAGTCTAATAGCCAGGGGCCTTTATTGAGGTCCGGGACCGACGGGTCTTCGGGTTTAACCCGCCGTGCTCACAAGTTTCTATGGCAAAGTTCTATGACAAAGTTTCTATGGCAAAGTTCAATGGCAAAGTATCTATGGCAAGGTTTATGTGGCAATGCGAATGTGGTTTACTAGTTGATTACTTAATTATTTATTTTTAACATTAATTTTGAATAACGTGGCTCCACTGAGTGTGTTTGCATGCTCACCCCAATATTTTTCCCATTTCAGGTTGATGAGTTGGAAGGCAAGGAGTGGTGATGGAAGACAAATCTTAGATGTTAACTATACTCAAATAAATTATCAAAGTTTACGATTAACTAATTTTTTTGTATTTCTAGGGATTTTACTTATTTATGAAATTCCTTTCAGACTTCAAATTTATTGGTATTTTCCGTTATTTACTTAAGGTCATTTTTTTCAAATTAATAGTCGTTGCTCTTTATCGTTAGGGTATTTTCAAATAAATAGCCGTTTATGTTACCGTTATGCATTTGAAATTCAAATTTAGTCACTCTCAAGTTATTTATTTTAACTACTTTTTAGAAAGTTAGTTTTATAAAAATTGGGGCGTGACATGCAGGGTTAGGGCCGAGCAATGGGAGGCCGGTTTAAAATCGGGCCTTTTTGGCCCGGACCGATTAGCCCGCGGGTTAACCGGGCCAGCTCGTTTAGCCCGTTTATATTTATATATACTCAAGTTTTTTATTTTATTTTATTTTCTAATTTTTCAATTAATTTTTTTAAAAGTTTTTTCACAAATTTAAATAAGGCAAAAATCAATTATGGCCAATCAATTACAAATTAAATATTTATATTTGATTTAGTCAATTAATAATTAATCCTCTCCAATTCAATATTTTTTAACAGTTTTCAATTTCTATTGAATTGAATAAATAAGTAAAATATTAATTCAATATAAAATCATAATATACTAATATTTTTATAAATTCTATTATGAAATTTGTTCATAATATGAAACTGATATCATTATAATTATAAATTAATATTATGGTATTAATTTATAAATGTGATGACACAAATTTTATATTATTAACTAATTTCATGGGAACTTTGCTCAATTATGTTATTAAAGATGATGGGAACTAATTTTATATTTTGAACATTTGTTATTAAAGATGATGGGGCAGTCTGGATCGAATTTTTGTCATTATGTAATGTTAATGTTTGAACATTTTTTGATTTTTTTTTAATTTTTTTCGGAGCCCGCTAGGTGGCCCGTTTAACCCGTAACCCGCTAGGGTTAGGGTTAGGTCTCAACTATTAGAGGTCCGTTTAAAATGAACTGCTTAATGTCCAGGGACCTTTGGCCCACAGCCCTGTAGGGCTGGCCCTAATGGGTTAGGGCCGACGATCCGTTTAACATCTCTATCTGTATCAGAACTATAGAGATTTTGTAATATGAAAAGGGAAAATTACTCTCTATTACCATTTTTCATCTTCGCTTACTCTAAGGTGCTACACCTTTTTGATCTTACTCTCAGGTCCAAAATGTTACAATTTTACAATCACTCACACCCCCACTAAATAACACTACTGACTCGGGGTCCCCCCAACCAAAAATAAAAATAAAATAGACACCCTCAAAATTCTCTCCCCACACAAATCCCCCCCTTCTTCCTACTCAAGTTCCATCCCTAGCAGCCCGAAATCATGAGATGGCAGACGGAGAAGAGCTTTCACGCTCTACGGTTGCACGGTGGTGTGAGCGATGGCGGATCGATGTTTGTGGCGGCGGATCTGGGTAGATCTGTATAAATCCGTCGTTGATTGCATAAAATCGTCTCCCGTGGCGCCTCCGCTGCATGAACTAGAAAAAGGAGAGAGCCGCAAAACGACAGCTCCGGGGGATGGAAGATCGAACGAAGAGAAGCCACAAAATGCAATTAACTCAGTGCACTTTTTGACAGCTCTGGTTGATTGTTGTAATTAATTTTTGAAGATGGATACGCTTTCTTAATTACTGAAATACCTTTGGGGCTGAAAATGCAATTAACTCAGTGCACTTTTTGAAGAGTGTTGTTGTCTTCACTGAAAAGTGCAAGTGAAAATCACTGCAATTTTCGAAAAGTATACTCGAGTTGCATGGCGCACCGGATGAACAAACCTATTTTGAAACTTGAGTGAGTATCACTGTTGCTTTAAATATGATTTAATGTTATATATATTTATTGCAAACTGTTCAATATTAGTACGAGTTACATTGTAGTTAATGTGGTGATAACAGATCACAGAAGATCACATCAACGTGAGTTCCTTGTAAATAAATACAAATTCACAACCTAGATGGAAATGAACAATCCATTGGTAAAAAGTTGATGTGTAAGGCTCAGATTGACTTGTCTTGACCAAGAGATTACACTAGTACATTCGGATGCACTGAAGAGGACCTACAGAGAGGATAAATTCTTCCGTACATGAAGAATTAGACCTCAGTGGTTGTTGATTTCTTAATCTCTGTCCCTTAAATAGAATTATGTGATTAATATTTATTGCTTTGATTTACGTTGGGTAGAGAATCAATGCGATTCAATACTTTGTATTTTGGGCAATATTATTAGTTACATGACAATTGCTAAGATTTAATAAAGAGAATCGCGTGCAAGGAGAGTCTTGTTTGATTTGTCTCCTTGGTGGACTCAGAAGTTTTATCATACCAAATCTTGCAAGTAGAATTTAGTTTCTTGTATGGATAATAATGTTGAGTTGTCCTTACTCCAAGGAAAAATATATTATTTAATATAAAGCTTTTCAGTGGCTTAAATTAATTAATGGATGTCGCGAGTCGTTTTGGTTGATGAATATTATGTGGCTAATTTTGATTACAACTCGCAAACAAAACATATACGTGTAAAATAAACAGTAAATAAGATGAATTTGTTGACCCAGTTCGTCAAGAAATGACTACTCTGGGGGCATACCAAGCCAGGATATAGTATTACGAGCTTTACACGTACAGTTCTTGATACATCTCATAAAGATGAATCGATGCAGATTAGCAAATGAGTTCTAGGGTTTCTCGTATATGTGAATAAACACTCTAATTTTTCGGTTCCTCACTTCTCTAGGGATTTTTGTAAATTACTTTTTCCGGGATTATTTTCTAACCCTTCTCTTTCTTTTTTTTTCTTCTTTTTATAGCACTTGGCAAGCATGATTTGGATTGGTATAGCATGTGCTTCGGATTGGTATAGCATGTGCTGGAAGCTTTGGATCATGCAAGAACTCGGTGGTGTTGCCACGTTTCGACTTCATCTTCTAGATCGATCTTTGTACTAGCTTAAATGCATAGGCAGGACTTTTTTGATAAATCAAATTAATCTTTTGTTCGGTTGGACTTTTTGTTCGCCCTTTAATCATGTCCGGCTTTTATTGTCAACTTTATATTGAAAAATTGTCCTCCTCGAGCATAATCGATTCCTCGGGATATTTGGGTCCTGTCATGAGTCGTTTTTTTTATGGAGAGTATTATGTGGTGATTCGACACAACTCGCAAACAAAACTTATCGTGTAAAATAAACGGTAAATAAGATGAATTTGTTGACCCGGTTCAAGAAAAATGACTACCGGGGGCATACCAAGCCGGGATATAGTATTTCGAGCTTTACACGTCTGGTTCGATACACCTTATGAAGATGAATCGATGCTGATTGGTAAATGAGTTCTAGGGTTTTTTGTATATGTGGATGAACACTCTTCTTTTTTGTTCCTCACCTCTCAAGGGATTTCCTATATGCAACCTCTCCTTTTTTTTTCTCCCTCTTTCTCTTTTTCGCCTCGCCCGTTAAGCATACGAAATTTGGATTGGTAAAGCATGTCTTTGGATTTTCGGATCATGCAAGAACTCCGAGAGATGTCGCCACGCGTTTGATTTCATCTTCTAGATTCATCTTTGTATAAACATTGTCGAAGAAAGCTTTATTGACCCGGTGAAATTAATCTTCGGTTTCGGTCGTACTTTATGTTCGCTTATTTCTTGGGTTCCTCGGGAGAGTTGAGTTGAAGATCTTGACCAAGTTATGTTTGTTCGATAAATTTAGCGAACAATTACGATGAAGTCGGCGAACAAAAAGTAACTTATCCACCGGGTGTGATTATTATATTGAATATTACGTGTAAGCTCTTTGATGTTCGATTAATCCTGATTTATTATATCGAACACAACAATACCCCCCAGGCGGGTCGCTTTGTATTCTACATTGGGCCCGGCTGTTAAAGATTGATTGGACCATGCTTGGAAACGCAATTCGGGCAATTTGAAATTTGAATTAATGTAACCGGTGTCTATTTAAATCCCATTTCTCCACTTCAAAAATTTTCCCTTTCTCTTCTTCTCTTTTATCATCTTCTGCATTCGAAAGTCTCCGGCGAAGGGTTCATCGTTCCGGCGAATAAATTTACAGGTAACAGTTGCATTTCTCTTCTATTTTATAATCATGGCCTCTTGCTCGAATTCCTCTGTTCAATCCGATCAGTGTAGTTCCCCTTCGTCTTCCCCCATAAGTAGAATTCCCCGTAGTGGCGCAAATTTATCGGAGGCAAATGCTTCAATTTAGGATTAGTTGGCAATTTCGGCAACCATTTCTTTTTTTTCTTCGATTTAAGCCCAAAACGAGGTCGGATAGGGTTTTGTCGATAATGACTCGTCGGATAATCGACCATGATTCTTTGCCCCAAATTCAAAAAATAGGTTTAGGGCTATTGATAATGTTGATGTAATTAGAAATGATTTTGATATGAGGGGGAAATTTTGATGAATCGTGAATTTGGCGAATCGAACATAGGTATAGATAATGGGGAAAACTCAGAACTTGGTATACTGTTGGTGTTCCTCATAGTCCAACATATATAGTACAATACTTCGTTACAATTTTGGCTTTGTCCGAACAACCCCATAGGATTAGTGTAGAAAAACGAGTACCCAATGAGCAAAATGGCGAAAGCATAATTGATGTTGATATGCTCGCCCGATTGCATAGGATTTATGAAACTCCTAAAGATGTTTTTTTTCGGGCACCGGTCCCGATGAGCGGGCCGATCAACCCCCGAGGGTTGTGTTGCCGTTAATCTAGATACGATGGAGTTGGTCTCGGTTTCCTCTCCATCCGGCAATTACCCAATTTGCTCGTGGAATGGAATATCACCATTACACGCCTTAAACCGAAACGGATGGCATATGGTCATCGGCTTTTTTGACATTGTTCGGCAAAATGAAGCCAAAGTATTATCCTTCTAAGAAGCAGAACTTGCTCGGTTAGTGCACTTGACACGTCCAGGGGCGAATATGGGTGGTTGTTTATGCAAGCCAACGCCAAGTGCAAAATCATCGAGGATGTGCGAATAAAATCGTTGATTTGGAAAGAGAAGTTACGGTTCGTAGGGGCGATTGGAAAAAGTCCGGCCTCGAAGCGAGCCAAATGCTCGCTTCGTTTGGACATCTAATCGACGGAGTGTACCGAAGTAAGTGATTTTGTATTTTTCATTCTTCAATTTGAACTGATTTTAACTCACTTTTTATTTCAGGGATTCCAGCCGCGTCGGATAAGGAGACAAACGACGGTTATTTCAGCAGCGTTTGGCAGATTGATCTGGAACCTCGTTCAGAAAGATCTGTAATAACTTTGAATACCGTGAGAAGCGAGAGAGAAAGAAAGGCGAGGTTTGTTCGTGCCTCCTCATCATCTTATTCTTTGTTGATCCTTCTGGTAAGGATTATTTTTTGTTTCTCTATATGTTTCGCGTCCTTTTGTTCGCTGTCATCCGTTAATTCTGATTACTTAATTTATAGCTTTTCCTGCTGTGACCGTTGCTGTGAGTACATCTGAGCATACCGAGATGGCTCGAAGAAAAAGGCCATGTGAACTTCTGTGATTCAGTGAGCTGAAGCTTCAATGAAGCGTAGGGGGGAACGAAACGGCGCTAGACGACTCTCATCAGCCCTGGAGAGTCAAGCCGAGCTCAAAGGGCTCTTGTTCGGTTGAGCATGGGGCGTGAAACGAGACTCGCCACCAAAAAGACCAAAGGGTGGAGTCTCGTGAGCGGGGCTGTTTAACGAGAGCCGTCGAACATGGGTCGAGCCGAACAGGGTCGGTCGGCCGAAATCGACAAAGATCTTTGTCGGGGTGACTCGGACCCCCACTGTCGAGGCGATCAGAGCGGCCGCCTCTGTTGTTGGTCCCATTTCGCAGATTGTCGAAATGGAAGTTGGTACATCTTCTCCCCCTCCAGCTGGGCCCCGATCATGGACTCCGATCGATCCCGAGCTCCGATCTCCCGAAGACAAATCATTCCTGGGATGGGATCCGGCTCGCGTGGGCAGGTACACTTTGCTCGTTCTGTATGTTGCCTTGATTTTTGGTTGACATCTCTACTCACTTGTCAAATGTGTTCGTATTGCAGGTTAAGCAGGTTGTCGCCTTTAATGCCCAATCTAAAGAACTACTTCTGCTCACCAAGTGTTCGCAGAGTTCCAGGCGTACCGGAGCATGTTCAAAAAGCTTGCCAGACTCCTGTTCGAGCATGGACTACTGACCTGGAGGAGTCTACTACAGGTCCCACCCCCTTGGAAACCATGCGTTTGGGGATGGTGCTTCAGGGTCAGTCTTTGGTCGCTCTGGAGAAAGCTTATGCTCAATCGGCCAACATTCAAGCCAACTATTTGGCTCTGATTAGGAACTTTGAAGATAAGGTGGTCGAGCTGAACAGGGTCCAGGATGAGTTGAAATTGGCTCAAGAACAAACTGTTTTCGCATGTTCGGTGCCCAAAGGGCTCGGGGAGGATGCTTCGCCAATTTCAAGAGAATGCTCGCCCTAGTCAAGAGGATGCTCTGGCTATACAAGAGAGGCTCTAGATCGGGCCTCGGGGAGGTAATCAATATCTGAAGGGCTCAAGATGAAATGATCAGCCGAGCTTCAGACTCGGGCCGATGTTGAAAAGGTGGAAAGTGAGAAGGAAGGACGAGCTTCGCCAACAATTTCGTTATCATTGAAGAGACCAACACTCGTTTAGGCTTGAAAATTCTGTTTACGACGATGACGCAGTATATTGACTCCATGTCTAATTTTCGTGACATTTGTGCTTTTTGTCGATGCCATTCGACCGTTTCGCCACACACACTCAACAAATGAGCAAATTGCCCCTCCCCGTCCGACTTTCAAGAAGATTTTGGTTGATAATCCTCCGGATCGTGACCTCCCAATGTCGGATTTGAATGGTGCGTGTGACTTTTTCGTTTTTCCGAAGGGATCAAAATCGACGACCCAATTTCGGATGAAGAGGAGAACGCAGATGTTATTACTCATCGAGGTTCGACCAAACTCTTGATCGAATCTGGGACCAATTTGATCTGATGCGAGCAAGAACCTCCCAGAATCGAAAGCAAAACGCGCCCCAAATGAAAGCATCCGATATCCGAACATTCTGGAGCTGTTGGAAGGACCGAACATAATGTGTTCGACATTTCTCTTCCATCTACACCTAATTTTGACTTTATAGCTTGATGTCTTCTTTTTTCTTTGTAAGACTTGTGTAATTTCGTCTTCTTCACTTTTTAATTCGAACAATATATCTTTAATCATTTTCTTGTTGATACTTCTTCTCTTGTCCGAATATTTCTTGATTGAACAAATGGATTTCATATTGAGCTGTTTCTCTAACTTTGTTTGTTGAGGATGAATGTTGATCTTGTGTTGCTTGATATTTGCTTTGTTGCTTTTGCGTTAAACTTTATTGCTTTCAGTTTTTGCCTTTTTCTTACGAATGAATTGAACATTGGGTTTATCTATGCCCTCTCGACTTCTTTTCGGTTTTGATTGTCTTATTGGCGTTGCAATCGGTTGATCGTCTTATTTAGGTGCGACGGATGGGTTACTTTATGAACCCCCCCCTTTCTTGGTCGCGATCGTCTTATTTAGGTCGCGATCACTTCGTACTCGGGCCGTCTTATTTAGATCGACCACGTATTTAAGTCACCCCGTCTTCTACTGGTATCTGTAAGTACTAGTATAAACTTATCATTCTGGCGTACCCATTACTCGACACCTAGCTGCGGGGAATCAGAATTAATTCGTTCGTCGGTGAACATAGACACTGGCTCGTTCGTCTTTGTTCGGTCGTCCGGCTTAGGTGCGACCTCAAATAGGTCTGAACTAGAAACTCTTCAATGAACAAAAGTACATATATCATTCTTTTTCTTTTTGCAACACTTTGTATTCTATTACATCGTTCATAGCTGAAGAAGACTATCTATTACACAACTATTATTATCGATCGGGTTTTTGGATTTAAAACGTCTTGAGTAGACATTTAACCGGCCGGCCTTACCTTGTCCATGGAATTGATGTTGACAAGGATGTGGCACATCAGTCGTCTACCCTTTCTTTTTTTGTAACATGCTCAGCAAAGAAGAAGATAAGCTTTTGTCCCTCCCCGGACAAGTTGCGGTTATCTTGGCGACATGTGAGCATGAGCATGTGGCGAGCATTCTGCCGCTTAAAATAGGTCGCGAAACAAAATTTTCATTTCGCACCATTCGGTCCTTCCGGTAGATGCCGGCGCCAAGCATCGGCATCTTATTTTGGGTGGATTCTATGACATCCTCCCCTTCGAGAGGAGATTTTGGGGATGCATAGGGGACTTCATGGCTTATTATCGCATAAGCGATGAGTAACGTGGAGCGGCAACCATGACTCTTCCGAAAGCATCCCGAGTCCGGGGACGAAGCTTCAACTCAGGCTTGCAATGAATGTGAGGTAAAAAGCTCAGATCCGGGATAGATGCTCGATTCACCTAATTGATCTGGGAATCGAGAGTCGGATTCTTCTACGCCCGGGGCATACTAAACCATCTTCCTAACCGAGGATCGCAAAGATTTTTTTTTTTTCTTCTTCATCTTTTTTTCTCTGCTTTTCTTAACCATGAGTATGCCCTATTTATAGAATCGTCCCCAAGTTTGGCCGCATAGATAAGCGATGCTAGCTCTCTTTATTTTTCTCTCTTTTTGACATCTGCTCGACTTTTTTGATGCCTCTTGCTCAAAGAATTAACTCACCCCCGCATGGTCGCCACCACTTGCCAACTTGTCCGACATCGTATCTTCTATTGACAACTCGTTCGACACGTAGCTCACATCATCCAATAGTGTTGTCCAAATTTTTCCTTGAAGATATGCATCGAAAATAATATATTCTTCTTAAAAAGCGTCCCTACTCACTTGGATTTGAATGGTCGATTGTGCTTTCACCAACAATATGCTCGCTTTTTAGTTTGTTTTTCAACTTTGTTCGGTCGATACTATACTCGCCTTTATTGATAATATTTTTTCAAATTTGACGCGTTCCACGAGTAAGACAATGGGACTCCATTCAGGTCCTCCAAGTCATATGCCCCGTTTGATAAACGTTCTGTGACTCTGAAAGGACCTTCCCATGCTCGACCGAAAACACCACTGGGTACCCCATCGATCGCCTTAAAACCGGCTCGCCCACATTAAACGCCGCGCGATTCGGACTTTGGAATTATAAAACTTTTTCGATCTCTTTTTTGTACATAGCATTCTTGAAATCACCTCCGTTCTTCTTTTTCTTCCAACAGTCTGAATTCAGAAATGAGCTTTGGTCATTAATATGCTCTCCAAAAGTCATTGTTCGATGACTTGGAACTTTGATTTCTGCGGGTATAACAGCCTCTGCACCAAATGCTAAAGCAAAAGGGGTCTCTGCAGTTGATGTTCTGAAAGTTGTTCGGTAAGCCCACAATATTTCAGGCAATTCTTCTGCCCATCCTCCCCCCTTGAAATTATCAAGTCTAGCCTTGAGGGTATGCTTGATAATTTTATTAACGGCTTCGACTTGACCATTTGACTGGGGATAATACGGAGTTGAGTAGTGCTTTTTAATCCCCCAGCGAGCACAATTTTGTCTAAATTCACTTCCATCGAATTGTTTGCCGTTATCCGTGACCAATGATTGGGGAAGCCCAAATCGACAAATGATGTTTTTCCAAACAAAGTTCCACATCCTTTGTTCGGTGATTTTAACAATTGCCTCGGCTTCTGCCCATTTAGTATAATAATCAACGGCTACCACGGCATATCTAACTCCTGATGTGCCAGTAGGAAATGGGCCGATTAAATCGATCCCCCATTTAGCAAATGGCCATGGACTATAAACTGATACTAACTCTTCAGGTGGGCTATGAATGAGTGGAGCATGTACCTGGCACTGATAACATGCACGAGCATATGCAAGCGAATCCTTTCTAAGGGTTGGCCAATAATAACCTTGCCTGATTATTTTATGTGCCAGGACGAGCCCGCCTGTATGATTTCCGCATATTCCATCATGGATTTGTTGCGTAAGTACATGTCCTCTTCAGAGTAATACACTTCAAAAGTGGAAGAGAAGCTTTTTTTGTACAAATGCTCTTCTATAATAGTATATCGAGCGCGATCGTAATGTCGAGATCAATTGCTTGTGCTTTATTTTAGGGAGAAGTCCTTTTGTAAATAACTTCGTTATTGAGTCATCCAAGTTTTCTTGTTAATTGTTATTATACGTGCGATCGCAATCTCCGGAACCGAGGCGAGTATAGGCCGTGACGATCACAATGTCTCGTTGTGTTTCGTCACTCCTTCGCCGTTGCCAGCGTGCCAAAAGCATGTCGTAAACAATTACCCAATCGTGGTAATTGTTCAATGAAAACTTGGTCAAAATGCCCGAGCAACTCTTTTTGCTAGTTGTTGATATTGTGCCATTTGTTCGCCTCGGGCCTCATACTACTTTGTTACTTGATAAACGACACCGAGAATCGCTATAGATCATCGACCTTTGAATTCCCATTGTCATTGCCATTTGTAGTCCAAATGATCAAAGCTTCATATTCACCTCATTATTTGTTTTGGAAAATCAAATCGAATGCATTTGTTGTAAACGTTTGCCTAGTTGGGCTGATGAGAACTACGCCCGCTCCGGCTCTTGAACTTGTTGATGATCCATCAACATACATGTGCCATGGTTGATCGACAATTTCGTCAGGAATTTGTGGATATGTCAACTCAACCATGAAATCGCTATGTTTGGCCCCTTCATTCTTTGTTTCGTGGAGCAAAAGTAATGCCGAACTGTCCTAACTCCACCGCCCATTTGAGCAATCTGCCGAAGTATCTGGTCGGTGAAGGACTTGGCGGCAATGGAAACGTAGTCAATACCTCAACTGAGTGGTCGAAAAAATATGGTCGCAATTTTTCGTGACACTCATTCTGGCGTGACGACGCTAATTTTTCCAACGGAGGATACCGGAGTTTCGCTTTTTAGCACTTGGCTAACATAATAAATGGGTAAATGCGTTGTCTCCTCGCTTCGACGAAAGCCACAAAGATCGATCGCATGTTCGGGATCTGGCGAGATACAAATAGAGTTGTTCGCCTGGGATAGGCTTAGACAGTGTCTGAGTATCTGCAAGGTGTTGCTTTAATGACTCAAACGCATTCTGGCAATGCTCGGTCCACTGAAATTTCCCCTTCTTTAATGCATCAAAGAAAGGTTTACATTTGTCCCCATTTCGTGATATGAACCGGCTCACGGAAGCTAATCGTCCGGTTAACTTTTGGACCTCTTTCACACTCCTGGGGGCTTGCATATCGAGTATTGCTTGAATCTTTGATGGGTTTGCATCAATCCCCCGTTGACTAACCATGTGTCCGAGGAATTTCCCTGAATGAACCCCAAAACTGCATTTCTTGGGATTTAACTTCATATTATACTTTCTCAATATATCAATTGTTTGTGCGAGGTGGGTGATGTGGTCTTCCTTATGTTCGCTCTTAACCACAATATCATCAATATATACCTCGATTGTTCGGCCGATGTGTTCGTCGAACATTTTGTTCACCAAACGTTGATACGTTGCTCCGGCATTCTTTAATCCGAATGGCATGCGTTGCCAACAGTACATGTTCTTTTCACTGCAGAATGCTGTATTCTTTTGATCGTCCGGATGCATTGGTATTTGGTGATAACCAGCGAACGCATCCATAAATGTCATGAGTTCATGGCCCGCTGTATTATCAACCAAATAATCAATGTGGGGCATCGGAAAATTATCTTTTGGACATGCCTTATTCAAATCAGTGAAATCGATACACAATCTCCAAGATCCATTTGACTTGCGAACGAGTACAGGGTTCGCAAGCCATCTTGGGCATTTTACCTCTCGGATCAGTTTGTTATCGAGCAGCTTTTTGATTTCACTATTCATCGCCGCATATTTTTCCGGACTAAATTTTCTACGTTTCTGGACAACTGGAGCTTGTATTGGATCAAGGTTGAGGGAGTGGCAGGCATGCTCTGGATCTATTCCAACCATGTCCCCGTGTGACCATGCGAACACATCTAAATTTGCTTGAAGGTAAGTAATTATTTCTGTTCGGATTGGTTCAGGTAATTCTGAACCAACGAACACTTCTAACTCAGGTCTGTTCGGGTCGATACTGATTGGTTCCAATTGCTCAACAGGAGTCGCCTGCTTTCTTTTTTGCTTCCACCGAGGGTCTTGAATGGATCCTCGGGGCTCATCATCAACCTCCATGGGTTCAAAACCTATGCGAGGCTCAGTCCGCTTTTTCGTTTCGGGGTGATCAATATTCATTTGTTCTAGGAGATCGGGGGAATTAGTTGTCTTTCCGAAGTTTATGTTCGCGCCTTCTGTATTTGCTCGAACGTTTATGCTCGCCGAACTCGTGTTCGTCGGGAGACATTTAGACGGTGTTTTTTCTCGCTGGCTTGACTCACCAATCTCCCCTGTTTGTTCCATCATGTTAACCATATTTTGTTTTTCTGGCACACATGACAGCAAACAATCTCGAGCCTTCTTTTGATCTCCTTTTTACACTTCCTGTTCCATCTTGTGTCGGAAATTTAACACAATAAGTAATACGTGGGAATAAAGCCGCTTTGAATTCCTGAATAAACGGGCGACCTAGAAACCCGTTATAAGTGGACTGAGCATCGACGATTACAAAATCTAACATTCTAGTTCGTCTAATGTCCGAATTCAAAGTTGACTCTAGCTCGACTCCTAACCTAATCATACCATAGGGTCGGGTGACAGACTCCCCAAAACCCATTATAGTATGATTACATGGTTCAATATAACTGCTCAAATCCCCAACTTGTTTTTCCATCTGGCGAAGGGTATTAACGAACAAAATGTTTGCATAAGCCCCAGTATCAACTAAGAGGCGATGTACCTTCAATCCAAGGAGACGAGCACTGATGGTTAAGGAGTCGTTATGGGGAGTTATAATCCCGCCGAGATCGCCCTCGAGAAAATGATTTGGTGTGTAGGTGGGGAACTGGATGATGTGTTCGCCACCTTTACCTGATGGATGTTCTGCATGGCACGCATCTCCATCTTTTTACGTCTGTTAGATAACGTTGGCGCCTGGTAACATCCACCCACAGGTCCATATTCAGGACGAATCATTTGGATTTCTTGACTTTCTCGACCTCTTCCAACAGTAGGAGGCCCTCTTTTGGACGTTTCAGATCTCTTGCGTGATTCTTCGGGATCACCGTCAAATGTTTGTTCGGCCTTCGCTTCCCCTTCGGGTCTTTCATCCTTTCGCTTTCATGAATCCTTGTTGTTGGCTTTTTTAAGAACAGGAAAGACGGTTTTTTTTCATCTGACTTCAAAGTTGGCGGAGTAGATCGGCAATTTTACGTATTGTGGCCGATGTACTCGTGATAATTACAATATTTGGAAGCATTAAGTCGACGCTTATCCATTACAATTCTTCTTGGCACATCAACATGTCCCGATCTTTGATTTGATTAAAGATAGTTTAAACGCCAAAAAAAGACCGTGGGGCATTTGCTTGACTCTTTGTTCAAAAGGTTTGAAGGAGGTTGAGGGTCTGTACCCCTTCATTCATTGTTTTTTTCGAAAGCTTTTCTGGCGGTAGGCTCTGTCTCTCAATTGTGATTGTGCGAGCAAATCTTTGCATGGCTATAATTTTAGCCGCTTTCATTCTCTAAACTCGAGTATGAGTTCGCCAATCTTGATGCATGGCCTTCCACATGTATCAGATTTAAAGTCGGACCTCCGACCACCGCGAGGATCTTAGCATCTCTTTCAACTGGGGCTCCATCATATAAACATTTATCAAATCTTTCTATGTATGACCGTCGGACTCCACCTTTTAATTGGGAAAAATCGCCAACCTTTGTTTTGGCAAGAGGGTGAGCACACATGGACGAGAAATGGGATAAAAATTGCCGTCCGGTTAAGCGAAAGATGTGATGGATCTTTTTGGGTAAAGTGGTAAACCACCTATGTGCTCGATCTCCCAAAGTCATGGGGAATGATCAAGCTGCGTCAATATCTGTAGCCCCATCGCGATCATAAAGTCGAAAATTTGCCGAGATGGACATGAGGATCCGACTCTACCGTCGAAAAATAGGAATTGGTGGTCGGGGTTTTGCGACTTTCTCTTGGACTTCGGCCGCCATGATCGCTGGAGATAATGGCGAACAAGGTACGGTGTTCGTTCGAGGGTAGCTCTTAGTCGCGGCCAGATCGGCTTGTAATTCCACGATAGCTTTTTGCATTTCTGCAAATTTCGCGGGACTGATAGACTTAGATTGGGGCTGTTTCCCATCATGAGGATCTCGTGGATCATGCTCGTGATGGGGCAGTCCCCCTCTCCAAGTTTGTCCTTGACTACCCAATCGGTGATGGATAGACAACTTTGTTCCCGCCGATATTTGTTCGGTGTACGGATGCTTTTGAAGATCTGAATGCGCGGGCACCTCTATCGGATGTCTCTTTCCTGGATCCTGTCGCCTATTATTGCCGATTCGGTCTTTGGCGGAGAGCCTCAAACGTCCAAACGCCGATGGTCTAGACCACCCAGGGGTTAGGTCATCCGACATATATCAACTTTTTTTACTAGTCCGCTTTACGGTTTTCTTTTTAGCTTGCTTTGTGGTGTATGTGCGAGTGTTGCTCTTCCCGCTTTTGAGCCTCTAACCGCTTAATTCTTTTTCGCCCTCTCTTTCGTGCTCGCAACAAAGAAAGTGATTCTTTTGTAGTGGTAGCCACGGATCATTGGCTATATCCTCAAGATTAATAATTTCCGCCGCCTGATCTTTATGAGGCTGACGCTGGGCCTCTTTTCGGTCATATGGTCGGCTTTGTTCCGACCTCTCCGTTTGGGTGTTCCTAGATTGAGGCATTATATTTCTTTTTTCTGCCTCGGCTAACTAAGGGTTCGTGTATGAGTTGATTTTTCCTGCACCCTCCTTCTAGCGCCAATTGTCGCGAGTCGTTTTTTATGGAGAGTATTATGTGGCTGATTCGATTATAACTTCATAAAACAAAACTTATCGTGTAAAATAAAGCGGTAAATAAGATGAATTTGTTGACCTGGTTCGTTAAAGAAAATGACTACTACGGGGCATACCAAGCGAGGATATAGTATTTCGAGCTTTACACGTACAGTTCCTGATACACCTTATGAAGATGAATCGATGCTGATTGGTAAATGAGTTCTAGGGTTTTTTGTATATGTGGATGAACACTCTTCTTTTTTGTTCCTCACCTCTCAAGGGATTTCCTATATGCAACCTCTCCCTTTTTTTCTCCCTCTTTCTCTTTTTCGCCTCCTTCGTTAAGCATGAGCTGGATTGGTAAAGCATGTGCTGGATTTTCTGGATCATGCAAGAACTCCAGAGATGTCGCCACGTTTCAGATTTCATCTTCTAGATTCATCTTTGTATAAACATTGTCAGTAAGAAGCTTTATTGACCGTCGAAATTAATCTTCCGTTCGGGTCGCACTTTTATGTTCGCCGCTCTTGGGTTCCTCGGGAGAGTTGAGTTCAAGATCTTGACTGGTTATGTTTGTTCGATAATTTAGCGAACAATTACGATGAGTCGCCCGAACAAAAAGTAACTTATCCACCGGGTGTGATTATTATATTGAATATTACACGTGTCGCTTCTTTGATGTTCGATTAATCGATTTATTATATCGAACACAACAGGTCTTGGGATATTTGATCGTCGAGCACTCGACCCTTTAGGATGTCCGAAGTTCTTCGGAGATCCGAGTTGAACATATCTTGACGACTCTTTTAACTCCTTCTTTCCGATCCGAGTAGCGGATCGTTTTATTCGGTAGGTGGCGAAACAATTACGATCGGTTGGCTTAACAAATAACAAAAAGTAACTCATCCAGGGGCATGATTATTATATTCGAATATTACACGTGTCGCTCTTTGATGATCGATTAATCCCGATTTATTATATCGAACACAACAATACCCCAGCTGGTCGCTTTTGTATTCTACATGGGGCCCATTTTTATTAAAGTCTGATTGGGCCATATTTGACATCGCTCAATTCCATTTGGATCTTTGAATTTGTACCCGATGTCCATATAAACCATATTTCTCCCTTTAAATTTTTCTTTTTTTCTCTGCTCTTTTATTGTCTTCCGCGTTCGAAAAGTTTAGGTGAAGGCTTCATTGTTCCGCGAAGAAATTCATTGGTGTAACCCTTTGCATTCTTCTTCTATTTTGTAATTATGGCCTCTTGCTCGAATTCCTCTCTGTTTCAATCCGACCATCATAGTTCCTTCGCCTTTCCCTATTAGTAGAATCCGTAATAATGTAAGTACATCGGAGGCAAATGCCTCGAATTCGGGATTCCGATTGGCAATTCTGCAACCATTTACCGTTCTTTCTTCCTCGACCGATAAAGCCCAAACGGAGTCGGATGGGGGTTTGACCCGTAATGATTAATTTGACGATTTCGATTATGATTCTTCGCCCAAATTCAAAACTAGGTCTAGGGCTATTGATAATGTTGATGAGATGTAAAATGATCTTTTGAGGGGGGGAAAATTTTGGCAATCAGAATTTAGCCGAATCGAACATAGGTGTAGATGGTGGGCAAAACTCGAACTTGGTATAATTGGTGTCCCTCACGATCCAACATATATAGTACAATGCTCGTTATAATTTTGGTTTGTGGGAACAACCTCATAGGACTAGTGTAGAGAACGAGTACCCAATGAAAGCAAAGTAGCGAGCATAATTGATGTAGATATGCTCGCTCAATCGCATAGAATTTATGAAACCCCTAAGGATGTCTTTTTAAGGCACCGGTCTCGATGAGCGGGTGACCAACCCCCGAGGGTTGTGTCGCAGATGAATTTGGACACCATGGAGGCTGGCCTTCGATTTCCTCTCCATCCCGGCAATCACCCGCTTGCTCATGGGTGGAATATCACCATTACGCAAATTTTAAACCGAAGCGGATGGCATATGGTTATGAGTTTTTGACTCGCTCGGCAAAATGAAGCCGGGTGTATTATCCTTCGGCAAATTTGAACTTGCTCGGTTAGTGCACTTGACTTCGTCCGAGGGCGAACACGGATGGTTGTTTATGCAAGCTAACGCCAAGTGCAAAATTATCGAGGATGTGCTTAACAAAATCGATGGTTGAAAGAGAAGTTTGGTTCAGAGGGCAATTGGAAAAGCCCGCCTCTGAAGGCGAGCCAAATGCTCGCAATGGACATCCCAACGACTTTGGAGTGCACCAAGTAAGTGATTTTGTATTTTTCATTCTTCAATTTGAACCGATTTTAACTCACTTTTTATTTGAGGATTCTAGCTGCGACGGATAAGGAGACAAACGGCGGGCATTTATTTGGCAGTTTTGGCAGATTGATCTGGAATCTCGTTCGAAAGATCTGTGATAACTTTGAACACCGACGAGAGAAAGAAAGCGAGGTTTGTTCGTGCCTCCTCATCATCTTGTTCTTTGTTGATCCTTCCGGTAAGGATTATCTTTTGTTCTTGCATAAGTCTTGTGTCTTTTTGTTATGGCCGTTACCCATTGATTCTCGATTTCATTTTATTTCTGTTTTTTAAAATTTGTGACCATATTGTAAAAGTACATCCGAACACACCGAGATGGCTCGAAAAAAACCCAGGAACTTGTTTCGGATTCAGCCGAGCGAGAGGCTCAATGAAACAGTAGAGGGGAGGCATGAGCGGGCCAAACGACCTCATCCGTCTGGAGAATCAAGTCGAGCCTTGAGAGGGCTCCTGATTCAGCCGAACATGGGGTTTGGCGAACAAACTCCACCACCAAAAAGACCAAGGGTGGAGATCGCGAACAGGGCCAGCCGAGCGGGGCCCGAGCGAGCGAGGGTTAAGCAGGCAAACTCGGACAAGCCTTTGACCGGTTGCCGGTCGGCCTCGGACCCACCTACCGCCGAGGCGATCGGAGGCCACCGCCTCTGTTGTTGGTCCCATTTCGCAGATTGTCGAAATGGAAGTTTACATCCTCCTCCTCCCTCCGGTGGACCCCGATCATGGACTCCGTTAGACCTGAGCTCCGTCTCAAGACAAATCATTCTGGGATGGGATCCGGCTCGGCGTAAACAGTACATTTTGCTCGCTCGACGATGTTGCTTTGGTTTACGGTCGATATCTCTATACTCACTTGGTTGAATATATATATCTTTCATGAGGTTGAAGCGGGGTTGTCGCCCTTAATGCCCAACCTAAAAATTACTTTTGCCGCCGAGTGTTCGCAAAGTTCCGGCGTCTGGAGCATGTTCAAAAAAGCTTGCAGGACTCCTGTTCGAGCGTGGACCTCTTGATCCGGAGGAGTCTACTACGGGTCCCACCCTTGGAAAATATGCGTTTGAAATTTTGGTGCTTCAGGGCCAATCTATGGTCGCTTCTTGAGAAAGCTTATGCTCAATCCGCTAACATCCAAGCCAATTATTTGGCTTTGATTAGGAACTTTGAAGATAAAGTGATCGAAATTTAATGGGTCCAGGATCTAACCGAAATCGCTCAGAGCAAACCGTTTAAGACAAGTTGGTTTCAACTGCCCTCGGAGGATGCTCGCTTCATGGATTTTCAAGAGAATGCTCGCCTAGCTCAAGAGGATGCTCGTCAAACAAGAGAGGCTGAATCATCTCAGGAGAGGTGATCAATATCGAAAAGGCTCAAGAAGAAATGAATGTTGAGCTTCGTAAACTCCGGCCGGTGTTGATCAAATGGAAAGTGAGAGGACGATTTTGGCCAACAGCCATCATTGTCAAAGAGACTAATACTCGTTTAGGCCTCGAAAAAAAACTCAAAAGTCGCATGATAGCGAGTATATTGACTCCATGTCCAACTTCTCGTATATTTAAGGCTTTTGACAATCTTCGCTCGACCGTTTCGCCACATACTCAACAATGACGATTGCCCCTCTCATATCCAACTTTTCAAAGAAGACACGGTTGATAACCCTCCAGATCGCAACCTCCCAATGTCGGATTTGAATGGTGCATGCGACTTTTCCGTTCTTCCCGGGGATCAAAATCGACGATCCGATGACGGATGAGGAGAACTTCGACGTTATTATTCTCGAGGTTGTCGATCAAAATCTTCACATCGAATCTGGGACCAATCAGGCAGGTGGCGAGCAAGAACCTCCCTGAACCGAGCAATATCGCCTCGGCGAGCATCTGATACCTGGACATTCTGAAGCTGTTGAGGGGACCGAACATAATGTGTTCGACATTTCTCTTCCGTCTACCCCCAATTTTGACTTTGCACCTTGATGTCTTTTTTCTTTGTAAAACTTGTGTAACTTTTTGTCTTCTTCACTTTTTAGTTCGAACAATATATCTTTAACAATTGTTTCTTGTTGATACTTTTTCTTTTGTCAGGAACATTTTTTCAATTGAACGAATGGATTACATATCTTGAACTGTTTCCTCTAACTTTTTTTTGTTGAGAATGAATGTTGATACTTGTGTTGCTTGATATTTGCTTTGTTGCTTTGCGTTATTTTATTGTTTTTCGTTTTGCCTTTTTTCTTACGGAATGAATTCGAACATTGGGTTTGCCTATGCCCGCTCCTGACTTCTTTCGGTTTTGATTGTCTTATTGACGTTGCAATCGGTTGATCGTCTTATTTAGATGCGACCAGATGGGTTACTTTATGAACCCCCTTTCTTGCGTGCGCGATCGTCTTATTTTAGTGCGATCACCCATTACTCGGGTCGTCTTATTTATTGCGACCCTTTTCGTCACCCGCTTCGTGCTCACGGTATCTGTAAAGTACTAGTCGTCTTATGCATTGTGGCGTACCCATTACTACTCGCGCGCTGCGGGGAATCGAATCTACGAACTTCGTTAAATCGGTGAACATAGACCTGGGCTCGTTCGTCTTTGTTCGGGTCGTCCGGCTTAGGTGCGACCTCAAATAGGCCTGAACTAGAATCTCTTTAGCGAACAAAAGTACATATATCTTTCTTTTTCTTTTTGCAACACTTTGTATTCTATTACATCGTTCATAGCTGAAGAAGACTATCTATTACATAACTATTGTTATCAGACCAGGGTTTTGAATCTAAACCTTGTCTTGAGTAGACACGAACTGGCCTCACCTTGTCCGCGGAATTGATGTTGACAAGGATGTGGCACATCAGGCTGTCTACCCTTTTTTCTTTTGTAACATGCTCAAGCAGCAGCAGCATAAACTTTTGTCCCTCCTGGACAAGTTGTGGTTATCTTGGTGACATGAGCATATGAGCATTTTGCAATTTCTCGCCGCTTAAAATAGTCGAAAGCAAAACTTTCGGCTCGCACCATTCTCGTCCCCTCCGGTAGATGCCGAGCATCGACGATCGCAAGATCTTATTTTGGGCGGACACTATGACATCCCTCCTTCGGAGGAGATTTTGGGGATGCATGGGGACTCACGGCTTATCATCGCGAAAAGAAATGAGTAACGATGGAGTGGCAACCATGACTCTTTTCGAGCATCTTGAGTCCGCAACGGCTTCAACTGTTTCGTAATGAACATGGGGTAAAAGACTAGATCCGGATAGATGCTCGATTCAACTAGATGATCTTTGAATCGAGTCGGATTCTTCTACGTCTGGGGGCATACTAAACCATCTTCCTTCTGAGAATCGCAGTATTTTTCCTTTTTTCTTCTTCATCTTTTTTTTTTTTTCCGCTTTCTTAACCATAAGTATGCCCCTATTTATAGAACTGCCCCAAGCTAGTCTTGCCGCATAGATAGTTGGTGCTAGCTCTCTTATTTTTGCTCTCCTTTTTTACATCCTGTTCGATTTTTGATTGACTCTTGCTCAAAAAATTAACTCATCCTCGCATGGTCGCCACCACTTGTCAACTTCGCTCCGACACGTATCTTCTATTGACAACTCGTTCGACCGTATCTCCCATGCTCACAATAGTCTTCATCCCAAAGATTTTTCTTGAAGATATGCATCAAATTAATATATTCTTCTTTTTATGGTCGCCCTACTCGTTTGAACTGAATGGTGATTGTGTTCGCCAACAATATGCTCGCTTTTAGTTGTTTTTTAACTTTGTTCGCCGATACTATACTCGCCTTTATTGATAATATTTTTTTCAAATTTGACGCGTTCCACGAAGTAAGACAATGGGACTCCATTCAGTCCTCCAAGTCATACGCCCCATTTGGTAAACGTTTCGGCAGGACTCGAAAGGACCTTCCCATGCTCGACCAACACACCCACCGGGTACCCCATCGATCGCTTCTTTAAAACCAGCTCGCCCACATTGAACTGCAAGATTCGGACTTTGGAATTATAAAACTTTTTCCGATCTCTTTTTTGTACATAGCATTCTTGAAAACAAACCTCAAATCCTTCTTTCTTCCAACAGTTCAATTCAGAGCGGCGCTGGTCATTAATATGCTCCGAAAGTCATTGTTCGATGACTTGGAATTTTGATTCTTTGGTATAATGACTTCGCACCAAATGCTAAAGCAAAAGGGGTCTCCGCAGATTGATGTTAAAGTTGTTCGATAAGCCCATAATATTTCGTGCAATTCTTCACCCATCATCCTCTTGGAATTATCAAGTCTAGCCTGAGGGTATGCTTGATAATTTTATTAACGCATCAACTTGACCGCTTGATGGGGATAATATGGAGTTGAGTAGTGCTTTTTATGCCCAAATGAAAGCACAATTTTGTGCAATTCACTTCCATCGAATTGTTTGCCGTTATCGGTGACCAATGATTGGGGAAGCCCAAATCGACAGATGATGCTTTTCCAAACAAAGTTCCACATCCTTTGTTCGGTGATCTTGACAATGGCCCCAGCTTCTGCCCATTTAGTATAATAATCAACGGCCACCACAAAGATATCTAACTCCGATGTGCCACTAGGAAATGGGCAATCAAATCGATCCCCCCATTTGGCAAAAAGGCCATGGGCTATAAACCGACACCAATTCTTGGTGTGGGCTATGAATAAAGCGGAGCATGTACTGGCAATCGATGACACGCGCGAGCATATCGAGCCGAATCCTTTTTGAGGGTTGGCTAATAATAACCTTGTTCGATTATTTTGTGTGCTAGGACAAGCCCACCTGTATGATTTCCGATACTCAGTCATGGATTTGTTGCGGAAGTATACATGTCCTTCTTCAGAGTGATACACTTCGTAAGTGGAAGTGAGAGCTTCTTTTTGTACAAATGCTCGTCTATAATAGTATATCGAAAGTGATCAGTAACGAGGCGAGTAGCTTGTGCCCTATTCTCGGGGAGAAGTCCACTTTTGTAAGTAACTCATTATTGGAGTCATCCAAGTTTCTTGTTAAGCTTGTTATTTGGGCGATCGTAATCGGGGAACCGATGGCGTCTGGTAGCCGGATTTACCACAATGTACGTTGTGTTCGTCACCTTCCTTCACTGTTGCAGCGTACAAAGCATCGTGAATGAATTACCCAATCGTGGTAATTGTTCAATGAAAACTTGGTCAAAAATGCTCGAGCAACTCTTTTGCTAGTTGTTGATATTGTGTCATTTGTTCGCCTCGGGCCTCATACTCTTTGTTACTTGATAAACGATTATCGAGAATCGCTATAGATCATCGACCTCTGAATTCCCATTGTCATTGCTTATCCGTAGTCCAAATGATCAAAGCTTCATATTCAAATTTCATTATTTGTAATTTGGGAAATCAAATCGGATGGTTGTTGTAAACGTTTACTGGTTCATTTGATGAGAACTACGCTTTGCCCGGCTCTTGAACTTGTTGATGAACCATCAACATACATGTGCCATGGTTGATCGACAATTTTTTTTCAGAATTTGTGGATATGTCAACTCAACCATGAAATCGGCCATCGCTTGGCCTTCATTCTTTGTCCGTGGGAGCGAACGTAATGCCGAATTGTCCTAACTCCACCGCCCATTTGAGCAATCTTCCGGTATTCGGGTCGGTGGAGGACTTGAAAATAATGGAAATGCGCAAATCAATACCTCAACCGAAAGTGGTCGAAAAAATATGGTCGCAATTTTCGCGACACTCATTCGAGGGCGTATGCTAATTTTTCGATGGAGGATACCGAGCTCGGCCTCTTTTTAGCACTTGGCTAATATAATAAATGGGCAAATGTGTGGTCCTTACGCCCATCTGAGCACAAAGACCGATCGCATGTTCGGACGCGTGAAGATATGAGATAGAGTTGTTCTTTGGGATAGGCTAGATAAAGGTCTACGAGTATCCGCAAGGTGCCGCTTTTAATGATTCAAATGCATTTTGGCAATGCTCGGTCCATTGAAATATCCTTCTTTAATGCATCAAAGAAAGGTTTACATTTGTCCCCGTTCCAGGATATAAACCGCTCACGGAGGCTAATCGTCCGGTTAACTTTTGGACCTCTTTCAAATTTCGGGGGCTTGCATATCGAAAGCATGGCTTGAATCTTGACGGGTTCGCATCAATCCCCGTTGACTAACCATATGTCCGAGGAATTTCCTGAATGAATCCCAAAGCTACATTTCTTGGGATTTAACTTCATATTATACTTCTCAAGATATCTAACTTGCATGGCTATGATTTTAGTCGCCGCTTCTCTAAACTCGTGTATGAGTTCGCCAATCTTGATGCATGGCCTTCCACATGTCTCAGATTTAAAGTCGGGCCCTCACCACCGCGAGGATCTTGGCATCCTCTTCAAATGGGGCTCCATCATACAAACATTTATCAAATCTTTCTATGTATGATCGATCGACTCACCTTTTAGTTGAGAAAAGTCGCCAACCTTTTTTTTGCAAAGGGATAGCACACATGGATGAAAAGTGGGACAAAATTTCCGCCCCATTTGTGCGAAAAGACGTGATGGGCAGCGGTAAAGTTGTAAACCACCTATGTGCCCGATCACCCAAAGTCATGGGGAATGACCGCGATTCGTTCGTCCGCGTCTGTAGCCCCCATCGCGATCATAAAAGTCTGAATATTTCTTGAGATGGACATGAGGATCCGACCAAAGATCGAAAATGGGAATTGGCGGTCGGGTCTTTGCGACTTACTCTTGTACTTGGCCGCCATGATCATTTGGTGATAATGGCGAGCAAAGGTACGGTCTTGCTCGTAAAGGGTGGTTTTAGTCGCGCCCGGATCGGCTGTAATCCTCGATGGCTTTTTGCATTTCCGCAAATTTTGTGGGATCGATAGACTTAGATTGGGGTTGTTTCCCATCATGAGGATCTCGTGGATCATGCTCGTGATGGGGCGGTCCCCTCTCCAAGTTTGTCCTTGACTACCCAATCGGTGATGGATAGCGACTTTTGTTCCCGCCGATTTTTGTTGGTATCTGGATGCTTTTGAAGATCCGAATGTGCGGGCATCTCTATTGGATGTCTCTTTCTGGACCCCATGCTTTGCCTATTATTGCCGATTCGGTCTTTGGCGGAGAGCCTCAAACGCCCAAACGCCGATGGTCTAGAACCCTTGAGGTCATTCGTCATCCGACGTATCATCGGCTTTTTTGGTCGTCCGCAATTTTTCTTTTTTAGCTTGCTTTCATTGCCGGGTGTATCGAGTGTTGCTCTTCTCGCTTTTGAGCCTCTAACCGCCAATTCTTTTTACGCCCTCTCTTTACGTACTCGCAACAAGAAAGTGATGGCTTTTTGAAAGGTCACGGATCGTGGCTATATCCTCCAAGATTGATGGTTTCTCTGATCGATTTTTTTGAGGGGTTTGGTACCGAGCCCTCTTTTCGTCGTGAGGTCGGCTTGCCCCGACCTCACCGTTTGTGTATTCCTAGATTGAGGCATTCTATTTCTTTTTTCTGCCTCGGCTAACTACGGGTTTGTGTATGGGTTGGTTTTTGATTTATACCCTTCTTCTAGCGCCAATTGTCGCGAGTCGTTTTGGTTGATGAATATTATGTGGCTAATTTTGATTACAACTCATAAAACAAAACATATACGTGTAAAATAAACGATAAATAAGATGAATTTGTTGACCCGGTTAGTTCACAAGAAATGACTACTCTGGGGCATACCAAGCCGAGGATATAGTATTACGAGCTTTACATGACAGTTTCTTGATACATCTCATAAAGATGAATCGATGCATTAGCAAATGAGTTCTAGGGTTTCTCGTGATATGTGAATAAACACTCTAATTTTTTCGGTTCCTCACTTCTCCGAGGGATTTTTGTAGGCTACTTTTCCGGGATTATTTTCGAACCCTTTCTCTTTTTTTTTTTTTCTTCCTTTTTATAGCACTTCGGCAAGCATGAAATTTGGATTGGTATAGCATGTCTTTGGATTGGTATAGCATGTCTTTGGAAGCTTTGGATCATGCAAGAACTCGTTGGTGTTGCCACATTTTCGACTTCATCTTCTAGATCGATCTTTGTACTAACCCTTAAATGCATGGGGACGCTTCTTTTTGATAAATCCAAATTAATCTTTTTGTTAGGTTGGACTTTTTGTTCGCCCCTTTAATCATGTCGGTTTTTATTGTCAACTTTATATTGAAAAATTGTCCTCCTCTAGCACACTGATTCCTCAGGATATTTGGGTCTTCGGGATATTTGATCGTCGAGCACTCTGACCCTTTAGGATGTCTGAGTTCTTCGGGAGATCCGAGTTGATTTATCTTGACTGTCTCTTTTAACTCCTTCTTTCCGATCCGAGTAAGCGGATCGTTTTTGTTCGGTAGGTGGCGAAGCAATTCGATCGGTTGGCGAGCAATGAACAAAAAGTAACTCATCCACCGGGCATGATTATTATATTCGAATATTACACGTGTCGCTCTTTGATGATCGATTAATCCTGATTTATTATATCGAACACAACAATGGACTAGATAATCTTAAACACGGGAAATAATAATCGGGAGCCATATTACTATAATATGGGTTAAGATGGATAGTGCAATATTAATTTTATAGTGGAATAAATTAATATTAATGGACTGAATAATATTGTGGCTCAATATTGATAATTCAGAGCCCATTATGAGGTTCAATCTTAATTCTCCTAAAGGCCCCTCAAGTAACCCAATATAAGTCCAATTACTGAAAAGGTGATTAAAATAAGGGAAATATTTGTTGCCTATTTTTCCCTATTATTTTCGAAAAATATGTAGGAAAAGAAGAGGAAAGATTTTCTTGATTTTCTTGAAAAAAATTTATGGAAAAAGATAAGTATTCTTGGAATACGACATTATCTCATAAATTCAAGAAATCCAAATCTTGATTATTTTTCCTAGTTATTTTCGAAAAATTGCTTATAATAAAGAGGATGAGATTTTGTTGGAAGTTATTTATGGAAAATAGAATATATGAGATATATTCAAGATTGTATCTTGAGAAGATACAAGGAAATTTTCCATATGCCATAATTTACTCAAAATTTTTGCCCCCCTCTAGCATTATAAATAGGGAATGAATTTTGCATCCCCAACACAATTCCAGTCTTGAAAAAATTAGAAATCCACAAAGGTGGTGCAACAAATTATTTTCTTTTCCTTTGTAGTATTGTTCGTGAGGATTTCCCACTGGATCAACGGCCAGGATTTGGGAATACTTGAGAAGGTGTTTGGGTTAGTTCGTTGGAGCTTGTTACCTTCTTCTAAACGGTTGTCTCGTCAAGGGTATGATTCACGTAAACTCCTAGAATTCGCATGTTAGGTTTTACGTGAATATATTATGTGCATGTTGTTGCTGTTGAGATTAATTATTATTTGAATTAATATAGGATTAATTCATGCTAGTAATAATTAAATTATTTGAATTTGTACTTAAATTTCATCCCGAATAGATTCGGGCAATTCGTTCCCCAACAGTTGTTTCTCAAGACGTTTTTAGGAGGAGCATTATTGTGTGCTATTGGGAAGGATGGAAACAACCAGATGTTTCCAATTGCATGGGCAGTTGTGGAAGCTGAAAATGAAAGCTGCCGGAAATGGTTTTTTTTAATTTTATTTAAGGATATTGGCATCACAAATGGGCTAGGTTGGACCTTTATCAGCGATCAACAAAATGTTAAACCTTGCTAATTTTGCCTAAAACTTGCAATTTTTGTGATTAGGATATTTTTTTTGTGATTTTTAGGATAATTTTTTTGTGATTTTTAGGATCAGTTTTTTGCTGATTTTGGTGAATGTATTTTGAAAACTCTGTGATCTTGCTTTTTTTTTTAGTGATTTTTAGGTTGATGTTTGTTGAATGTTGTTGTAGGCATGCTGCGTGAGATCGGGCACCGCCTGAAAAGAGTCATGGGAAAACAAGGCGAATTCTCCACAAGTATAACACCTCGTTGAGTGAAGCGAAGCAAAGGCACACCGTACGCGGATATGTGAACAGGATGCACCTTGCGGTCATGGTGACATAAAGTTTGAGCATTAACCCGATTTGACCTGTCAAAGGGCGGCACCGAGGAGCTTACCTAAAGAAGACCCTAATCAGAGATGAGTCAGTAAAGGACAGTAATGATGGAAATCTAGAAGTACTTAAAGTGCAGAATCCCTGCAAATCTGGATTTATCTCGTGACGCCGTCAGCGAGGTGCTCAAAATCATGACATCTCGAACGACCTCCCAGCGACCTCCGGCCTGAGTCACATCAGTCTTGTAGCATTTAATATTTTACAGAGCCACTTTCGGCTGCTTGTACTTGTAATCCGGGAGAGTGAGCTCCACTCTCCCAAACCCTATAAATATGGGTCATTTATGGCCAAAAAGAAAAGAGAATTGAATACCTTATCAAACCTCTTGCAAATTTATTACTCAAACACTTATTCTCTCAAAACAATCATAAGACATAAATGCAATCCACACTTCACGTTTATTGTTTGTGCTACTAAGATCATTAAGCCACATCTTGATCCCTAATCCATATATTTTAGTACACAACAATTGGCGCTAGAAGGAGGGTACTCTTTAAGAAATATTGAGCTAAATTCTTAGTGTTTTCTCATTGAAGTATTCCTCACGAATCTTCGACATAAATCCATGTCATTCGCCCAAATCTCTCAAAAAACCACTCAACCATGTCTCAAGCAACTCTCATCTCCAAGAGAAAAGCTGCTTCGGTTTCATGTTGCTCCAGCAGAGCGGGGGCTAGCGGCCCGGCCATTAGCAACCGCAAGGCTGGGGGACCCACCACCGAAATTGCTCAAAAGCTTGAGCAGATCCGTACCCTGAAAGATATCGATGAAGCCATTGCGGAGTTACGCCGAAAGCAGGCCGACATGAAAATACCTGAAGACGACCTGCGACACAACCTGAACCAGAAAGCCCAGAGCAAGGGCAAAGGCCAAATGCACGAGGGACCTCGCCAGGAAAAGCCTCACCATGAGGAGTTTTATCGCGAGGGACCCTGCTATGAGGGACCTCACCGCAAAGAAAGTCAGGAAGTCAACTCTCATGGGACCCAATACACCCCACACTACCGGGCAATCCGAATGAGGGGCCAAATCCCGTCCACATGCATTTATTCTTAGAAGATTTTAGTTATGGCATGCACCGAGCTTGCGGGCCCCAGCGAGATCAACCCAGATAGACGCAGCGCGACCATACTGAACCCGAAGGATCTTTTTCGGGGTCAGTGGCCCAAGGCAGACCCAGACAATGGATATCAGCGAAAGATCGACTCGAGCGAAGCCCATCACTCGGCAGGACGGATAGGACCCCATCACCCTACAGACATCGCCGAACTCCATCACCTCACAGATAAGAAAGAAATTCCCCACCTTGCCCTCATCGCGACGAGGTTGCAGTGCAGAACGAATCTCCACAAATGGCTGTCATTCTTCAGAATATCAAAGATCTCCAAGAACAGTTAGCAAACAAAGGGGGATTACCTCTCACCACAAAAATCCCCATCTCGCCACTATCACCCACAGTCATACTCACCCCGTACAAATCAAGATCAATGTCATCTCCATCACACAATACAACGACAGCACCGATCTGATCAATCATGTAAGCAAATACACATCCTACATGAACTCCATGGGCGCAACTGATGCCACCCAATGGCGACTCTTCCCGCTCACTCTAGGCGACCAGGCCTACCGTTGGTTCAACACCTTACCACCGACATCCATAGAATCGTTCCACCAGATGGCTCAATTGTTCCTCACTCACTTTGCCTCGTTGACCCCGCACAAGGGAACCAAGCAGCGTCTGGCGAACATCCATCAGCTCGAGGAGAAGTCGGACCGAGCATACATCGATCGCATAGACCAACTCATTATGGAAGGCGAGCCTTTGGGATATGAAGCTAAGGTCTTGGGGATAGTGCATGGTTTGAAGAAAGGTGTTGGGATTATACTGAAAAGTATGCTTTTACTTTGTATAATCAAAACTGAATTTCGGACTTATTTACTGAAATAAATTATTTATCACTGATGCTTTAAATATCACTGAATGTTACATATATTTACTGCATAACTGTTCAATAAATAGTACGTGTTACATTGTAGTTAATTTAGTGATACCAGATCACAGAAGATTAAATTAACAATCCCTTGTAACTAAAAGTACACCATTCACGACCTAGATGGAAATGAACAATCCATCGTGAAAGGTTGAAGTGTAAGGCTCGGATTGGCTTGTCTTGACCAAGAGATTACACTAGTGCATGACTGGTGCACTGAATAGGACCTATAGGAGGATAAATTCTTCAGAACTTAACAAGGAAGAATTAGACCTCAGTGGTTCGTTATTTCTTAATCTTCGTTCCTTAAATAGGATCACGTGTGGTTGGTAACTATTGCTTTGACTTATCACGGGTAGAGAATCAACGAGACTCAATACTTTTTATCTTGGGCAATATTATTGGTCACGTGTGATTGCTAAGATTTAATACGGAGAATCGTGTGCAAGTACGCTTGTTCGATTTGCCCCCTTGGGAGGTTCATAAGTTTTATCATACCAAATCTTGCAAGTGGAACTAGTTTCCGGTATGAGTAATAATGTAGAACCGTTCCTTAACCGAGGACAAAAGATATTAATTAACGGAAAGCTATTTCAGTGGCTTGAATTAATTAATGGGCTAGATAATCTTAAACACGGGAAATAATAACCGGGAGCCATATTGACTGTAATATGGGTTAAGATGGATAGTGCAATATTAATTATGTAGTGGGATTAATTAATATTTATGGGCTTGAATAATATTGTGGCTCAATATTGATAATTTAAGATCCATTGGAAGGTCCAATCTTAATTCTCCTAAAGGCCCCCTAAGTAGCCCAACATAAAGTCCAATAACTGAAAATGTGTTTAAAATAATATTGTTGCCTTATTTTTTCCATGTTTTTCGAAATTTATGGATATAAAGGGGAGAAAGATTTTCTTTGAATTTTGTTATGGAATGAAGATATGAATTCTTGGAATACAAGATTATCTCATTAAATTCAAGAAATCTCCCACTTGGTTATCCATAGGGAAATTTTCGAAAATTTTGATAATTAAGGGAAAGAAATATTTTCTTGATTTTCTTGAAAAGATATTATGGGAGATATGTATTTCTTGAAATACAAGAATATCTCATAAATTCAAGAAGATCCAAATCTTGGATTCTTGCCCTATAATTTTCGAAATTAATCCATAACAAAGAGTAGGTGGGATTTTGTGGAATATTATAATTATGGGAAAAGAATATAGGAGATATATTCAAGATTTCTTGAAGATCAAGAAAAGATTTTCCCACATTGTTTTTGCCCTAAAAATTCGACCACCTCCACTCTATAAATAGGGGATGACTCTTTCATTCCCAAGTACAATTCCATGTGCTGGAAAAATTAGCAAATCCACAAAGGTGGTGCAACATAATTTATTTTCCTTTTGTTAATTGTTCGCAAGTGTCCTACCACCGGATAGTCGAGCAAGGATTAAGGAAATACTTGGGAAGTTCTTTTGGTGTGCCTAATAAACAATGCCATTGCCGTCCCAAGAGGTACGTTCACGTAAACTCGTAGAATTCCGCATGCGTAGGATTTACGTGATTTAATTATATGCATGTTTTGTTGTTGGATTATTATTTGAATTAATATAGGATTATTTCATGCTAGTAATAATTATAAGAATTAAATTTGTATTTAAATATTCACCCCGAATAGATCTGTGCAACTTATTCCCCAACAACTGGTATCAGAGCCACGGTTTCGGGCTCTGAATTTTTTAAATTGTAATTTAATTCGTTGTCACTAAATTTGAAATTGGATAGTAGAATTGCTAGATCTTTTTTGCAGGTATCCAATTGTCATGGAATTTATGTGTTTATTTATGCATGCATATAAATTGTGGTTTTTAATTCGATTAGATTCGAATTGTTTTTTGCCTCGTGAGAAAATCCACGAGTAGATTAGGATTTGTTTGATTTGATCAATGTAATAGACTAGTCTCAGATCTAGGTTTATTTATTTTTGTAAATAAATTCAACCGGATCTAAACTATAAGCAGAGACGTAAGAATTGTACGATAAAATCTAACCCATGGATTGCGGCGCCGCGCTTAAACGCAAGGCGAGGCACGTCACATGATGCGACACGCTAGACAAGACGGGCGCAGGGGCGAGCAATGGTACGAAGGCGAGATCAGTTTACATGACGCGACCAAGGCGAGCGGATCATGGGATTGGAGGCGGATACCAAGCGCCGCACGCCGCCGCCGAGCGCTCGCTGAGTAACAGCCGGCGATGCCCACGAGAAGTCGGGCTGACGCGGCGAGTGTTCGCTGATGCCATTAAGCGGCACATGATGTTGGCCAAGGCCAAGACGGGCGCGGTCGTCAAGTTATGCGGCGGATCGGGATGGCGTGCATCGGCCACGAGCTACTTGGCGTGGCGTTCAAGACGGAGTTTTTTTTCGAGATGATCGATTGGGAGAAATTCAAGGCGTTTCTTCAAAATCAAGTCAAGAAAAATCAAACCATGAGAATTGGATAATTTGTGCCCAATATGTTTTTGTCATGAGTCGTTTTGGTTGATGAATATTATGTGGCTAATTTTGATTACAACTTCTAAAACAAAACATATCGTGTAAGTAAAATAAATAAATAAGATGAATTTGTTGACCCGGTTAGAAATGAATACTCTCGGGGCATACCAAGCGAGGATATAGTATTACGAGCTTTACACGTACAGTTCTTGATACATCTCATAAAGATGAATCGATGCAGATTAGCAAATGAGTTCTAGGGTTTCTCGTATATGTGAATAAACACTCTAATTTTTCGGTTCCTCACTTCTCGAGAGGATTTTGTAGGCTAATTTTTTCCGGGATTATTTTACGAACCCTTCTCTTCTTTTTTTTCTTCCTTTTATAAGACTTAAGCAAGCAAAATTTTGGATTGGTATAGCATGTCTTTGGATTGGTATAGCATGTCTTTGGAAGCTTTTGGATCATGCAAGAACTCGGTGGTGTTGCCATGCGTTTCGACTTCATCTTCTAGATCGATCTTTGTACTAGCCAAATGTAGGACGCTCTTTTGATCGTCCAAATTAATCTTTTGTTAGGTTGGACTTTTTGTTCACCCCTTTAATCATGTCGATTTTATTGTCAACTTTATATTGAAAAATTGTCCTCCTCGAGCTGCTTGATTCCTCGGGATATTTGGGTCTTGGGATATTTGATCGTCGAGCACTCGACCCTTTAGGATGTCCGAGTTCTTGAGAGATCGAGTTCAACATCTTGACAGCTCTTTTAACTCCTTCTTTCCGATCCGAGTAAGCGGATCGTTTGTTGGTAGGTGGCCGAGCAATTACGTCGGTTGGCGAACAATGAACAAAAAGTAACTCATCCACGGGCATGATTATTATATTCGAATATTACACGGTCATTTCTTTGATGATCGATTAATCGATTTATTATATCGAACACAACAATACCCCGGTAACCGGTCGCTTTGTATTCTACATGGGGCCGTTTATTAAATCTGATTGGGCCATATTTGACATCGCTCAATTCCTTATTTGGATCTTTGAATTTGTGCCGATGTCCATATAAACCATATTTCTCCGTATTTAAATTTTTTTCTTTTCTCTCTCTGCTCTTTTATTGTCTTCCGCGTTCGAAAGTTTCGGTGAAGGCTTCATTGTTCCGTGAAGAAATTCATTGAGTAACATTGCATTCTTCTTCTATTTTGTAATTATGGCCTCTTGCTCAATTCTCTATTCAATCCAGACCATCATAGTTCCCTTCGCCTTCCCCTATTAGTAGAATCCCCATAATAATGTAAGTACGCCGGAGGCAAATGCCTCGAATTGAGGATTGGATTGGCAATCACGGCAACCATTTACCGTTTCTTTCTTCGACCGATAAAGCCCAAAGCGAGTCGAATAGGGGTTTGACCCGTAATGATTCGTCTTGGACGATTCGATTATGATTCTTCGCCCCAAATTCAAACTAGGTCTAGAATTATTGATAATGTTGATGTGTATGAAATGATCTTTGCTTTGGGGGAAATTTTGGCAAGTATAAATTTAATTTAATCGAACATAGGTGTAGATGGTGGCAAAACTCGAACTTGGTATACTGTTGGTGTCCTCACGGTCAACATATAAGCGAGTACAATGCTCGTTATAATTTTGGTTTGCTTAACAACCTCATAGGACTAGTGTAGAGAGCGAGTACCCAATGAGCAAATGGCGAGCATAATTGATGTAGATATGCTCGCTCAATTTGCATAGAATTTATGAAACCCCTAAGGATGTCTTTTTCGGCACCGGGGTCGATGACGGGACCAACCCCCCGAGGGTTGTGTCGCGCATGAATTTGGACACCATGGAGGTCGGGTTTTCGATTTCCTCTCCATCCGGCAATCACCCGTTTGCTCGTGGAGTGGAATATCACCATTACGCAGCCTTAAACCGAGCGGATGGCATATGGTTATGAGTTTTTTGACTCTGTTCGCAAAATGAAGCCTGTATTATCCTTCGTAGTTGAACTTGCTCGGTTAGTGCACTTGACTCGTCCGAGGGGCTTAACACGGATGGTTGTTTATGCAAGCTAATGCCAAGTGCAAAATTATCGAGGATGTGCGAACAAAATCGTTGATTGGAAAGAGAAGTTCGGTTCGTGAGGGGGCAATTGGAAAAAGCCGGCCTCTGGAAGGCGAGCCAAATGCTCGCTTGGACATCAACCGACTTGAGTGTACCAAGTAAGTGATTTTGTATCTTTCATTCTTCAATTTGAACCGATTTTAACTCACTTTTATTTCGAGGATTCTAGTTTGCGGACGGATAAGCGAGACAAAGACGGCTATTTCAAAGCCGTTTGGCGATTGATCTGGAATCTCGTTCGAGAAAGATCTGTGATAACTTTGAACACCGGGAAACGAGAAAAAAAGGAGGTTTGTTCGTGCCTCCTCATCATCTTGTTCTTTGTTGATCCTTAGGTAAGGATTATCTTTTGTTCTTGCAAAAGTCTTGTGTCTTTTTTGTTCGTTACCCATTGATTCTCGATTTCATTTTATTTACAAGCTTTTTCTCCACACAGGACTATCGCCGGAGTACATCCCAACACACCGAGATGGCTCAAGAAAAAGGCCACGGTGAACTTGTCGGATTCAGCCGAAGGCTGGCTGAAACTGGTAGAGGGAGGCGAGCAGGCTAAACGACCTCAATACAGTCTCAGAGAATCAAGTCGAGCATGAGGGCTCCTGCTCGCCGAACATGGGGTCAGGGCGAACAAACTCCACCACCGAAAAAGACCAAGGGTGGAGATCGGCTAATGGGGCTGTAACAGGCCCGAATGAGCAGGGAGCTAACGAGCAAATCAGATAAGACCGGTTGCCAGTCGACTTGGACCCCCATCACGAGGCAATCAGGCGGCCGCCTTCGTTGTTGGTCCCATTTCGCAGATTGTCAAATGGAAGTTGCTTTATCCTCTCCTCCTCCACCGACCCGATCATGGACTCGTTAGACCCTCGAGCTCCGATCTCCGAAGACAAATCATTCTGGGATGGGATCCATTTCGGCGTAAAGTGTACATTTTGCTCGCTCTCGATCTTTGCTTTGGTTTTCGGGTCGATATCTCTATACTCACTTGGTTGAATATATATATTTGTAGGTTGGCGTGGACTCTTGATCCGGAGGAGTCTACACACAGGTCCCACCCCTTGGAAAATATCGTTTGGGGTGGTGCTTCAGGCCAATCTATGGTCATTCTTGAGAAAGCTTATGCTCAATCGCTAACATCAAGCCAATTATTTGGCTTTGATTAGAACTTTTGAAGATAAAGTGATCGAGTTTGGCAGGTCCGGAGACGAACTGAAATTGGCTCAGGAGCAAACTGTTTCGGCACAAGTTGGCGCCCAACGGGCTCAGGAGGATGCTCGCCGTTTTCAAGAGAATGCTCGCCTAGCTCAAGAGGATGCTCGTCAAACAAGAGAGGCTCTGAATCTGTCTCAGGAGGAGGTGATCAATATACGAAAGGCTCAAGAAGAAATGAATGTTGAGCTTCGTAAACTCCGGGCTGGTGTTGATCAAATGGAAAGTGAGAGGGACGCACTTGGCCAACAATTTCATCATTGTCAAGAGACTAATACTCGTTTAGGCCTCGAAAACTCAAAAGTTGCATGATGACGAGTATATTGACTCCATGTCCAACTTCTCGTGATATTTGCGCTTTTGCCGATCTTTGTTCGATCCATTTTCGCCACATACTCCGCAATGAGCGATTGCCCTCTCATATCCAAATTTCAAAGAAGACACGGTTGATAACCCTCCGGATCGCAACCTCCCAATGTCGGATTTGAATGGTGCGCATGATTTTTTCCGTTCTTCCCGAAGGGATCAAAATTGACGATCCATTGCGGATGAAGAGGAGAACTCGACGTTATTGTTCTCGAGGTTTCGATCAAAATCTTCACACCGAACTGGGACCAATCAGTACAGCAGGCGAGCAAGAACCTCCGCAACCGAAAGCAAAATCGCCTCCCAATGAGCATCGATCCGGACATTCGACATTTTTTGTTGGGGACCGAACATAATGTGTTCGACATTTTCTTCCGTCTACCCCCAATTTTGACTTTGCACCTTGATGTCTTTTTTTTCTTTGTAAAACTTGTGTAACTTTTTTGTCTTCTTCACTTTTTAGTTTGAACAATATATCTTTAACACAATTTTCTTGTTGATACTTTTTTCTTTTGTCAGAACATTTTTTCAATTGAACGAATGGATTACATCTTGAATCGTTTCCTCTAACTTTTGTTTGTTGAGAATGAATGTTGATACTTGTGTTGCTTGATATTTGCTTTGTTGCTTTGCGTTAAACTTTTATTGTTTTCAGTTTTTGCCTTTTCTTACGAATGAATTGAACATTGGGTTTGCTATGCCCGCTCGACTTTTTTTCGGTTTTGATTGTCTTATTGACGTTGCAATCGGTTGATCGTCTTATTTAGATCGACCCGGATGGGTTACTTTATGAACCCCCTTTCTTGGTCTTGTGATCGTCTTATTTTGGTGCGATCACTTCGTACTCTGGTCGTCTTATTTAGGCTGCGACACTTTCATCACCCGCCGTTCGTCTTCTGGTATCTGTAAGTACTAGTAGTCTTATCGGAATGCGTACCCATTACTCGGCGTCACTGCGGGGAATCGAATCTGAACTCGTTAAATCGGTGAACATAGACACAGGCTCGTTCGTCTTTGTTCGATTCGTCCGAACTTAGGTGCGACCTCAAATAGGCTGAACTAGAATCTCTTTAGCGAACAAAAGTACATATATCTTTTTTTTCTTTTTGCAACACTTTGTATTCTATTACATCGTTCATAGTGAAGAAGACTATCTATTACATAACTATTGTTATCGGACCGGGGTTTTGAATCTAAACCTTGTCTTGAGTAGACCTTAATGGCCTCACCTTGTCCATGGAATTGATGTTGACAAGGATGCACATCATCGGTTTACCCTTTTTTTTTTTTTTTGTAACATGCTCAAGCAAAGAAAGAAGATAAACTTTTTGTCCCTCCCGGACAAGTTGTGGTTATTATGGCGTCATGGGCATGAGCATGTGGCGCGATTCTCGCTTTCGCTTTAAAATAGGTCTTGAGCAAAACTTTTCACCGCACCATTCATCCCCTCCCAAGAGATGCCCGAGCATCAAGATCGACATCTTATTTTGGGCGGACACTATGACATCCCTCCGGAGGAGATTTTTGGGGATGCATAGAGGACTCACGGGCTTTTCATCACAGGCGTGCCGATGAGTAACGTGGAGTGGCAACCATGACTCTTCGGGGAGCATCTTGAGTCGAAGAACGGCTTCAACTCAAGGCCAGAATGAACATGGGGTAAAAGACTCAGATCCCGGACGGATGCTCGATTGACTAGATGATCTTTGAATCGAGAGCTGGATTCTCTTCTACGTCTGGGGGCATACTAAACCATCTTCCTTCTGAGAATCGCAGTATTTTTCCTTTTTTCTTCTTCATCTTTTTTTTCTTTTTTCCTGCTTTTCTTAACCATAAGTATGCCCCTATTTATAGAACTGTCCCAAGCTAGTGCTGGCATAGATAGCTGGTGCTAGCTCTCTTATTTTTGCTCTCCTTTTTGACATCTGTTTTTTTTTGGCGACTCTTGCTCAAAAAATTAACTCATCCCTGCATGGCTGCCACCACTTGTCAACTCGCTCCGACACGTATCTTCTATTGACAACTCGTTCTGACACGTATCTCCTGTCTGTCAATAGTGCTGTCCAGCATTTTTCTTGAAGATATGCATCGAAATTAATATATTCTTCTTTTATGGTCGTCCTACTCGTTTGAACTGAATGGCTGATTGTGTTCGGCCAACAATATGCTTTCCTTTATTTGTTTTTAACTTTGTTCGCCGATACTATACTCGCCTTTTATTGATAATATTTTTTTCAAATTTGACGCGTTCACGAAAGTAAGACAATGGGACTCCATTCAGTGTCCTCAAGTCATATGCCCCATTTGGTAAACGTTCGTGACTCTGAAAGGACCTTCCCATGCTCGACCGAACACACCATGGCGGGTACCCCCATCGTCGCCTTTAAAACCAAATTTCGCCCACATTGAACTGCAAGATTGGGACTTTGGAATTATAAAACTTTTTCGATCTCTTTTTGTACATAGCATTCTGAAAAAGCGACTCAACCTCCTTCCTTTCTTCCAACAGTTGAATTGAGCTGGGCGCTGGTCATTAATATGCTCTCCAAAGTCATTGTTCGATGACTTGGAATTTTGATTTGGCCGGTATAATGACTTCGCGCACCAAATGCTAAAGCAAAAAGGGTCTCCGCGAGTTGATGTTACGAAAGTTGTTCGATAAGCCCATAATATTTCGTGCAATTCTTGACCCATCCTCCCCCTTCGAATTATCAAGTCTAGCCTTGAGGGTATGCTTTTTGATAATTTTATTAACGGCATCAACTTGACCGTTTGATTGGGGATAATATGGAGTTGAGTAGTGCTTTTTATGCCCCGCCGAAAGCACAATTTTATGCGAATTCACTTCCATCGAATTGTTTGCGTTATCGATGACCAATGATTGGGAAGCCCAAATCGACAGATGATGCTTTTCAAACAAAGTTCCACATCCTTTGTTCGGTGATCTTGACAATGGCCTCGAACACGCCCATTTAGTATAATAATCGCGGCCACCACAAAGATATCTAACTCCGATGTGCCACTAGAAATGGGCCAATCAAATCGATCCCCCATTTTGGCAAAAGGCCATGGGCTATAAACATGACACCAATTCTTGGTGGGCTATGAATAAGCGGAGCATGTACTGCATCGATGACACGCGAGCATATCGAAGCGAATCCTTTTGAGGGTTGGCCAATAATAACCTTTGCGATTATTTTGTGTGCTAGGACAAGCCCACCAGTATGATTTTCCGATACTCCGTCATGGATTTGTTGAAGTACATGTCCTTTTTTCGGGAGTGATACACTTCGGAAGTGGAAGTGAGAAGCTTCTTGTGTACAAATGCTCGTCTATAATAGTATATCGAAAGCGCATTGAAACGAGGCGAGTAGCTTGTGCCCTATTCTCGGGGAGAAGTCCTTTTGTAAGTAACTCATTATTGGAGTCATCCAAGTTTCTTGTTCGCTTGTTATTTGGGCGTCGTAACTGAACGGGAACCGATGGCGTCTGTGTGGCGACCACAATGTACTGTTGTGTTCGTTCACTCCTTCTTGTTGCCCGGCGTGCCAAAGCATCGTGTAATGAATTACCCAATCGTGGTAATTGTTCAATGAAAACTTGGTCAAAATGCTCGAGCAACTCTTTTGCTAGTTGTTGTTGATATTGTGCCATTTGTTCGCCTAAGGCCTCATACTCGCTTTGTTACTTGATAAACGATTATCGAGAATCGCTATAGATCATCGACCTCTGAATTCCCATTGTCATTGCCATCGTAGTCCAAATGATCAAAGCTTCATATTCAAATTTCATTATTTTATTTGGGAAATCAAATCGGATGGTTGTTGTAAACATTTGCTGGTTCATTGATGTGAACTACTGCCCGACTCTTGAACTTGTTGATGAACCATCAACATACATGTGCCATGGTTGATCGACAATTTTTTCGTGAATTTGTGGATATGTCAACTCAACCATTAAATCGCCATCGCCGGCCTTCATTCTTTGTTAAGTGGCGAGCGTAACGTAATGCCGAATTGTCCTAACTCCACCGCCCATTTGAGCAATCTTCCAAGTATCCGGTCGGTGGAGGACTTGGGCGAATGGAAATGCGAATAATACCTCAATCGAGTGGTCGAAAAAAAAATATGGTCGCAATTTTCGCACACACTCATTACGAGGGCGTATGCTAATTTTTCGATGGAGGATAACGGAGTTCGGCCTCTTTTTAGCACTTGGCTAACATAATAAATGGGCAAATGTGTGGTCCTTACGCGTCAGCCTGATTTGCACAAAGATCGACGTGATGCCGGACGACAAAGAAGATGAGATAGAGTTGTTCGCGCAGGATAGGCTTAGAGCGATGTCCGAGTATCCGCAAGGTCTTCCTTTAATGATTCAAATGCATTTTGGCAATGCTCGGTCCTTTGAAATTTCTTCTTTAATGCATCAAAGAAAGGTTTACATTTGTCCCGAGTTAAGTGATATAAACCGGCTCACGGAGGCTAATCGTCCGGTTAACTTTTGGACCTCTTTCAAAGTTCGGTGGCTTGCATATCGAGCATGGCTTGAATCTTTGCGGAGTTCGCGATCAATCCCCATTGACTAACCATATGTCCGAGGAATTTCCTGAATGAATCCCAAAGCTACATTTCTTGGGATTTAACTTCATATTATACTTCCTCAGTATATCAAACGTTTGTGCGAGGTGGGTGATGTGGTCTTCCTTATGTTCGCTCTTTACCACAATATCATCGATATATACCTCAATTGTTGGCCGATGTGTTTCGTCTAACATTTTGTTCACCAAACGTTGATACGTTGCTCGGATTCTTTAATCAAGAATGGCGTGCGTTGCCAACAAAGACATGTTCTTTTTTCTTTGCAGAATGCCATATTCTTTTTGATCGTCCGGATGCATCGGTATTTGGTGATACGGTGAACTCATCCATAAATGTCATGAGTTCATGGCCCATTCAGATTATCAACCAAATAATCAATGTGTGGCATCGGAAAATTATCTTTTGGACATGCCTTATTCAAATCAGTGAAATCAATACACAGTCTCCAAGATCCATTTGATTTGCGAACGAGCACAGGGTTCGCAAGCCATCTTGGGCATTTTACCTCTCGGATCAGTTTGTTGTCGAGCAGCTTTTTGATTTCATTATTCATCGCCACATATATTTTTCGGACTAAACTTTTGCGTTTTGGACAACTGGAGCTTGTATTGGATCAAGGTTGAGGAATGGCAGGCATGCTCTGGATCTATTCCAACCATGTCCTCAAATGCGACCATGCGAACACATCTAAATTTGCTTGAAGGTAAGTAATTATTTACGTTGGGATTGGTTGGTGATTGAACCAGCGAACACTTCTAACTTCAGTCTGTTTGAATTAATCTTGATTGGCTCGATTTGCTCAACAGGGTCGCTTTGCTTTCTTTTTGCTTCCGCAGGGTCTTGGATAGACCCCGGGGCTCATCATCAACCTCCATGGGTTCAAAACCTATCACGAGGCTCTAGGTCGATTGCTCGTTCGGTGATCAATATTCATTTGATCTAGGAGATCGGGGAATTAGTTGTCTCCCCAAAGTTTATGTTCGTATACATTGCTCGCTTACGAATGGTTATGCTTTCGTCGAACTTATGTTCGTCGGAAGATCTTTTGGTGAGATATTTGCTCTCTGGCTAGGCTTATCAATCTCCAAGTGTTCGCTCCATCATATTGGCGATGCTTTGTCTTTTACGGTACACACGATAGCAAACAATCTCGAGCTTTCTTACGATCTCCTTACTATTACTGTTCCATCTTGTGTTGGAAATTTAACACGAGTAATGTCGTGGAACAGGCGCTTTGAATTTCTGAATAAAAGGCGACCTAGAAACCCGTTATAAGTGGGATTGAACATCGGCGATTACAAAATCTAACATTCTAGTTCGCCTAATGTCCGAATTCAAAGTTGATTCTAGCTCGACTCCTAACCTAATCATACCATAGGGTCGGATTCTGATTCCCCAAAACCCATTATAGTATGATTACATGGTTCAATATAAGCTGCTCAAATCCCAACTTGTTTTTCCATCTGGCGAAGGTATTGGCGAACAAAATGTTCGCAGATAAGCTCGATCAACTAAGAGGCGATGTACCTTCAACCCGAGGCGAGACAGCGATGGTTAGGAGTCGTTGTGGGGAGTTATAATTCGTCGAGATCGTCCTCTAGAAAAATGATTTGGTGAGTAGGTGCGGAACTGGATGATGTGCTCGCCACCTTCTTTTGATGGATGTTCTGCATGGCACGATCTCCATCTTTTTGCGTCTGTTAGATAACGTTGGCGCTGGTAACATCCACCCGGGACCATATTCGGGGCGTATCATGTGGATTTCTTGGCTTTTCGACCTCTTCCCACGATGAGGAGGCCCTCTTTTGGACGTTTGAGATCTCTTACGTGATTCTTGAGGATCTTTGTCAAATGTTTGTTGACCTTTCGCTTTCCTTCGATCTTGTTTTTTCATTTTGCGAATCCTCATTTGTTGAGCTTTTTTAAGAAGCGGGAAAGGCGATTCTCTTCATATAGCTTCCAAAGTTGGCGGAGTAAATCGCGGCAATTTTAGATTGTGCCCGATGTACTCGTGATAATTATAGTATTTAGGCGTTAAGTCGACGTTTTATCCATTACAATTCTTCTTGGCTTTGTCCAACATGTCCCGATCTTTAATTTGATTAAAGATAGTTTTACTAAACGCCCAAGAGACCGTAGGGCATTTGCTTTGCTTCTTTCTTCAAAAGGTTTGAAGGAAATCAGACCCTTCATTAAATCGTTTTTTCTTTTAAAACTTTCCTAGCGATAGGCTCTATCTCAATCGTGATTGTGCGAGCAAATCTTGCATGGCTATGGTTTTAGCCGCCGCTCTCTAAACTCTGTGTATGAGTTCGCCAATCTTGATGCATGGCCTTCCACATGTCTCAGTATTTAAAAGTCGGGCCCACCGCGAGGATCTTGGCATCCTCTTCAAGCTGGGGCTCCATCATACAAACATTTATCAAATCTTTCTATGTATGATCGATCGGACTCACCTTTTAGTTGAGAAAAAAGCGCCAACCTTTGTTTTTTGCCAGGGCGAAAGCACTATACATGGATGAAAAGTGGGACAAAAATTGCCGCCCCATTTGTGCGAAAAGACGTGATGGCCTTGGCGGGTAAAGTTGTAAACCACCTATGCAGTTGATCACCCAAAGTCATGGGGAATGACCGGCATTGCGTCGCGTCTGTAGCCCCATCGCGATCATAAAAGTCGAATATTTCTTTGAGATGGACGCGAGGATCCGACTCGAAGATCGAAAATGGGAATTGGCGGTCGGTCTTTGCGACTTTCTCTTGTACCGGCTGCCATGATCGGCTGGTGATAATGGCGAGCAAAGATCGGTGCTCGTTCGAGGGTGGCCTTTAAGTCGTGGCGGATCGGCTGTAATCCCTCGATGGCTTTTTGCATTTCCGCAAATTTTGTGGGGTGATAGACTTAGATTGGGGTTGTTTCCCATCATGAGGATCTCGTGGATCATGCCCGTGATGGGCGATCCCCCTCTCTCAAGTTTGTCCTTGACTACCCATTCGGTGATGGATAGGCGGCTTTGTTCCGCCGATTTTTTGTTCTATTATCACGGATGCTTTTGAAGATCTGAATGTGCGGGCATCTCTATTGGATGTCTCTTTCTGGACCTGTCGCCTATTATTATTGATTCGGTCTTTGGCGGAGAGCCTCAAACGTCAAACGATGGTGGTCTAGACCCTTGAGGTTGTTTCGTCATCCGGCGTATCATCGGCTTTTTCTTCGTCCGCTTTGCAATTTTCTTTTTAGCTTGCTCATTTGCCGGTGTATCGCGAGTGTTGCTCTTCCCTTTTGAGCCTCTAACCGCGATTTTTTTTTCGCCTCTCTTTTTTACGTTCGCAACAAAGAAAGTGATGGCTTTTTAAGTAACCGTAGGATCATTGGCTATATCCTCAAGATTGATGGTTTTCTGATTTGATTTTTTGTGAGGTTGGTGGCCGAAGCCTCTTTCGGTCGTGGTCGAACTTTGCCCGACCTCACCGTTTTTGTATTCTAGATTGAGGCATTCTATTTTTTTTACGCCTCGGTAACTACGGGTTTGTGTATGGGTTGGTTTTTGATTTATACCCTTCTTCTAGCGCCAATTGTCGCGAGTCATTTTGGTTGATGAATATTATGTGGCTAATTTTGATTACAACTCGCAAACAAAACATATACGTGTAAAATAAACAGTAAATAAGATGAATTTGTTGACCCGGTTAAATCAAGAAATGACTACTCGGGGCATACCAAGCCAGGATATAGTATTACGAGCTTTTTACGTCGCGATTCTTGATACATCTCATAAAGATGAATCGTCGCAGATTAGCAAATGAGTTCTAGGGTTTCTCGTATATGTGAATAAACACTCTAATTTTTCGGTTCCTCACTTCTCCAGGGATTTTTGTAGGCTACTTTTCTGGGATTATTTTCTGAACCCTTCTCTTCTTCTTTTTTCTTCCTTTTATAGCACTTCGGCAAGCATGAGCTGGATTGGTATAGCATGTGCTGGATTGGTATAGCATGTCTTTGGAAGCTTTGGATCATGCAAGAACTCGGTGGTGTTGCCACATTTTTGACTTCATCTTCTAGATCGATCTTTGTACTAGTTTTAAATCGTAGGACGCTCTTTTGATAAATCCAAATTAATCTTTTTGTTCGGTTGGACTTTTTTTGTTCGCCTTTAATCATGTCGATTTTATTGTCAACTTTATATTGAAAAATTGTCCTCCTCGAAAGCACACTGATTCCTCAGGATATTTGGGTCTTCGGGATATTTGATCGTCGAGCACTCTGACCCTTTAGGATGTCTGAGTTCTTCAGAGATCGAGTTCGAACATATCTTGACTGGCTCTTTTAACTCCTTCTTTCCGTCCGAGTAAGCGGATCGTTTGTTCGGAAGTAGGCTGGCCGAGCAATTACGATCGGGTTGCTTAACGGTGAACAAAAAGTAACTCATCCTGGCGGGCATGATTATTATATTCGAATATTACACGCCGCCATTTCTTTGATGATCGATTAATCCTGATTTATTATATCGAACACAACAATGTTTATTTTTCCGCTTTGCTTAATTTATTATTGTGTTATCTTATGCTTTATTTAATTTGTTTAAATGTGTTTGCATGAGAGTTGCCCAATGAAAAAATCTCACCGTCAAAATTACTAAGTATGTTTAAATAATTAATTGACAATTTTATTCCGGATAATAAAATTGAATTAATTTTGACCTCCATGATTTATGTATTTGTGAATTCTTTTGGAGAAATTCCCCCCACGGGACGGTCAAAAGTTAGCTTTCACATGAATAAATTCCAAATGGATGATTGTGGATTATTACTAGTGGCGACGATGATCCTCCCCACGAGGCTCGTTCAAAGCAAAATAATAATCCTGTATTTAATCATGGTTATTACTTAGGTATAAAATTGATATGCATATGCTTCCCCGAAGTCCCTGTCAATTTTATATTGGTCAAGTGGGAGCCAACTATTAATCTGGATATTAAAGGTTTAAATCGTTCTTGTTTGTAACACCGCTTGAATGTGTTTAAATAATAACCCACCCCACGTGGCTTATTTAAACTGTTTTGAGATGTTGTCTGATGCATGTTCATATTTTTTTTGAGATTTTAAATATGATGCATGTGATCGAACCTTGTGATATTTTTGTGCTTATACATATTATTGTTTATTTGGTTCATCATGTCGCAACCTTTTAATCCCTTTATTCAATATACTTAAAGACAATTTGCTTAGTGGTGAAAACTTTGTTGATTGGAATCGTAAACTTACTATTGTCCTCCTTCGCACAAAGCCATAAGCGGGTTCTCACTACACCTAAAACCGGAAAAGCCAAAAGATGAGTCAACTAAAAGCGGTTAAGAAAAGAGTATCTTCGTTGGGAGCATTCCAACGAAATGGCAAAGTGTACCATCTTTGCTTCTATATGGGATGTGTTGCCAGAACACCAACACGAGCGTTGAGACGGCTGCGCAGACATCATGACTAGTCTTAAAGCGATGTTTCAACATCGTAACCGTGTTGCTTTCGTCGGATCACCATGAGGACTTGCTCTCTATGAAAATGGTGGAGGGAACGCCCATAAAGGAGCACGTTCTCCGGATGATGGCTCACCTTAATAAACTTGAGGTACTTGGCAGTGATGAATACGACATCGAGACCCAAATCGATTTGCAAGTGCTCCCTCTCTGCCGAAAAAAGGTTTGAGCGATCAATTTGAACTACCAGATGAATAATCAGAAGTTCTCGATGCCTGATCTGTTGCAAGCTTTAGTCTCGGCGGAGGCGATATTAGGGCAAAAGAGCCAAGCCTTGGTGGCAAATGGACATTCTTCTTCTTCTAGGCCAAGGGGTGGTAAGAACAAGAAAAAGGACAAAAGCCACAAGCAAGTGAACTCAAGTGTTGCCAATGGCAAAGAAAAAGGTGAAGGAGGTAAAGGAGTGAACAAGTCAGCTAAGGGGAAGTGTTTTAACTGCGGTGAAAAAGGACATTGGAGGTCAGCCTGTTCCAAACCCAAAAGGAAGGGAAAGAAAGGTAATTCTCATGCACTAGTTGTTGAAACTTGTTTAGTAGTGTATGCCTCCCATTTATGGGTAGTGGATACGGGGTCCACTGATCATGTTTGTTTCACTTCTGGGGTTCAAGCGGACCCGGCAACTTAGTGGGAAGTGAGATCCATCATCACCTTTGATGCGTCTTCGAGAGTGGCGGTGAAGCGATGGGAGAAGTGCACTGTCTTTTGAAGAGCGAGTTTTAATTTTAAGAGATGTTCTTTCGTTCGAATTTTAGAAAAGAATTTAATTTCAGGTTTCTAAACTTTTTCATGATGGATATTCGGTTACTTTTTAATAAAGTTGTTACCATTTCTCTTTTGATAAATTTATCTCGTCATGGAACGTTGTCGAATAATCTCTATACAATTAAGCGTGCACACCACTCTTTTAAATACATCCTATAACACATCAACTATTTCGACAAAAGAAAAGCGTTCATCGGGCGTGAGCGAGACACTTCTATGGCATCTAAGATTGGGACATATAAATCCAAAGAGGATCAAAGGTTGGTGCAAGGCGGTTCCTTTGGAGTTTCTCCAAGTTGAAGACCAATTCAAATTCGCGAATCATGTTTGGAGGGTAAAATGACCAAGAGGGCATTTGGAGCCAAGGAAATAGAGTCAAAGAAGTGTTAGAAATTGTTCACACGGATGTATGTGGTCAATGTCAACCAAAGCAAGAGGAGGTTATGAGTATTTCGTCACTTTTATTGATGATTACTCAAAGAATGCGGTTATATTTTCCTTATGAAGCATAAATCTGAGACCTTTGAGAAATTCAAAGAATTTAAGGCTCAGCGAAGAGAATCATAGGGAAAAATGTATCAAGTCTCTACGATCCGATCGTGGAGGCGACTACCTCAGCGATGAGTTTTGAACTACTTATCGATGAAGGATTAGATCGACTAAGCGCACCGGAACCCCCTCAACAAAAGCGGGGTTGCGAGGCGAAAAAACAGAACTCTTTTTGGAAATGGTTAGATCTATGATGAGTTATGCGGATCTTCCCAAGTCGATTACGGGGTCATGCCTTGGAAACAATGACCTACATTACGAACTTGGTGCCATCCAAATCGGTTCCCAAGACTCCCAAAAGAATTGTGGACGAGCGCAAGCCTAGTTTGAGACACATAAGGATTTGGGGGTGTCCGCCTACGTGTTGGATAAGGAAGCGGTAAATTGGATCCTCGTCAATTAATTAAGGTTGTTTGTGGGATACCCCCAGGAACAAAAAGGGTGTATGTTTTATGGTCCCGAAGATCAAAAAGGTGGTCATAAGCACCCACTTTAGATTTTTTGGAAGAAGACTATATGAGCGAAAGAAGACCGAAGTGAGATTACCTTAAATGAGCTAAGGAGGCTAACCTCAATGCCAATTTGTACAAGATGACATACCAAGCGACACACTTGCACAAAAGAAACCTCGTCAGTAGTGGGAGGGTTGTGAAAAACCGAGAGATTCATGGGAATAGGAGAGTCCTCGGACTTGATTCCGGACAAGATGAATCAGACCCTATGGACATATGACGAGGCAATCCAAGACAAGGATGCAAATTCTTGCAAAAAAGCAATGAAAGTTTAAATGGGTTCTATGAATCATAACAGAGTGTGGGAGCTAGTCGAACCACTTAATGGGGTCAAACACATTGGTTGCAAGTGGGTGTATAAGACAAAAAGAGGACCGGAAGGGAAGGTGGAAACCTTCAAAGCAAGACTCGTGGCGAAAGGTTATACTCAGAAAGAAAGGATCGATTATGAGGAAACTTTTTCGCCCATAGCCATGCTCAAGTCCATCTGTATTCTCTTATCGATTGTTGCGCATCTCGACTTTGAAATCTGGCAAATGGATGTCAAGACAGCTTTTCTTAACGGAAGTCTTGATGAAGAGATCTATATGCAACAACCCCAAGGCTTCATTGAAAAAGGCCAAGAACACCTAGTTTGTAAGCTCATGAAGTCCATATACGGACTCAAATTAACAGGCATCCAGAGTTTGGAACCAATGTTTTGATCATATTATAAAGTCTTATGGGTTCGATCAAAATGAGTTCGAAAGTTGTGTATACAAAAGTGTGTAAGCGCATTGGTATTCTTAGTACTATCGTAGGCGACATTACGATCATCGGGAACGATGTAAAGGTGTTATCGGACGTAAGGGCATGGCTTTCAAAAGCGGTTTGATATGAAGGACTTAGGGAAGCCGCACATCCTTGGGATCAAGATCCTTTCGAGATCGCAAAGAAAAGGATGATAGGCTTGTCGCAAGCTTCTTACATAGACATCGTCTTGAAACGATTTAGCATGCAGGATTCAAGAAAGGCTTCATACCTTTCGGACATGGAATCCATCTATCGAAAATGTGCCCTAAGACACAAAAAAAAGGAGATAGATGACATGAGAGACATTCCTTATGCTTAACCGCCGGAAGCCTTATGTATGCAATCTTTGTGTATGAGACGGATATCCGCTTTCGTTGGCATGGTGGCAAGATATCAAAGTAACCCGAGGAAAAAAAGAACATTGAATGGCCGATTAAAAACATTCAAGTATCCGAAAAGAACTCGGGATAGAATGTTAATTTATCGATCCGATAGTCTAATCCCCATCACCACACTACGGATTTCGGATTTCCAATGGGACATAGACTCGGAAAATCTACCTCCGTTAGTGTGTTTTGCATGGGGAAGAAGTTGTGACAAGGAGAAGCGTCAGCGAAATCGTCATGATTCTACCATGGAAGCCGAATATGTAGGCTTTTGCGGGCAAAAAAAAGCGGTATGGCTCAAGAACTTCCTAGTGGACTTGAATGTAGTTCGAATTTGCCCAATGAGAATAACTATTTATTGTGACAATGCCGAGCGATTGCAAATTCAAGGGAACCAAGAGCTCACAAGGTAAACAAACACATTGAAAGGAAATACCATCTTATACGAGATATCGTTAAGAGATGAGATATAGATGTGGCAAAGATAGCGTCCGAAGACAACCTAGCGAGATCCATTCACAAAGGGTCGCCTCAATACATTCGAGAGACATGTGGATGTTGGGGATTATCTTTGAAAAGTATGCTTTTTACTTTGTATAATCGGCCGAATTTCGGAGACTTATTCTTTGAAATAAATTGTTTTTATCAGCGATGCTTTAAATATGATTGAATGTTATATATATTTCTTTGCATAAGCTGTTCAATAATTAAATGCGTGTTACATCAGTAGTTAATTTAGTGATACCCGATCACGAGAAGATTAAATTAACAGTCCCTTGTAACTATATAAGCACGCCATTCCACGACCTAGATGGAAATGAACAACCATCGCGAAAGGTTGAGGTGTAAGGCTCGATTGGTTTGTCTTGACCAAGAGATTACACTAGTGCATGGTGATCTTGTTGAATAGGACCTCTGGGGAGGATAAATTCTTGAGGAAGCCCGAACATGGAAGAATTAGACCTCGGTGGTTCGTTGTTTCTTAACCTTCGTCCCCTGAAATAGGATCACGTGGGATCGGTAACTATTGCTTTGACTTATCATGGGTAGCGAATCGGAGAGAGATTCAATCGTACTTTATCTTGGGCAATATTATTGGTCACATATGATTGCTAAGATTTAATACGAAGAATCGTGTGCAAAGCACGCTTTGCTTGATTTGCCCTTGGGAGGTTCATAAGTTTTATCATACCAAATCTTGCAAGTGGAATTTGTTTAGGTATGGATAATAATGTTGAACCGATTCCTCGACCAAGGACAAAAAGATATTAATTAATGGAAAGCTATTTCGGTGGCTTGAATTAATTAATGGGCTAGATAATCTTAAACACGGGAAATAATGACCAAGGGAGCCATATTATTTATAATATGGGTTAAGATGGATAATCAATATTAATTATGTAGTGGGATTAATTAATATTTATGGGCTTGAATTATATTGTGGCTCAATATTAGATATTCAAGATCCATTAGAAGGTCAATCTTAATTCTCCTAAAGGCCCCACTGAGTAGCCCAACATATAGTCCAATAAGCGAAAAAAAGGTGATTAAAATAAAATAAATATTGTTGCTTATATTTCCTCATTATTTTCGAAAATTATGGATAAAAGAGGGAGAAAGATTTTCTTTGAATTTTGTTATGGAATGAAGATATGTATTCTTGGAATACAAGATTATCTCATTAAATTCAAGAAATCTCCCACTTGGTTATTCATTAAGAGATTTTCGAAAATTTTTGGAAAAAATAGAGGCAAGAAAGATTTTCTTGATTTTCTTGAAAAGATATTATGGAAGATATGTATTTCTTGAAATACAAGAATATCTCATAAATTCAAGAAGATCCAAATCTTGGATTCTTGCACCTTAGATTTTTCGAAAATATTCCATAAAGAAAGAGGAGGTGGATTTTTGTGGAATATTTTAATTTTGGGGAAAAAGAATATATGGGATATATTCAAGATTTCTTGGTGACCAAGAAAAGTCTTTTCCCACATTGAAAATTCACCTAAATTTCGTGCCCTCCTCTCCTATAAATAGGGATGATTAGTTCATTCCCAAGTACAATTCCATGTCTTTGGAAATATTAGCAAATCCATAAGTGGTGCAACAAAGTTTATTTTTTCCTTTTGTTAATTGTTCGAAAGTATCCTTCCACGGATTGTCGAGCAAGGGCTAAGGGAATACTTGGGAAGTCCTTTTGGTTAGTCCGTCAAATCAAGTCATCGCGCCATCCCAGAGGTAATGCGTTCGTAAACCCGTAGATTCGATGCGTGAGGTTTTACGTGGCTTTTTTTATATGCATAATTTGTTGTTGCAATTATTATTTGAATTAATATAGGATTAATTCATGCTAGTAATAATTAATGAATTAAATTTGTATTTAAATATTCACCGAATAGATACGTGCGAATCATTCCCCAACAAGCGGTATTAGAGCCTTTGTTTTAAGACTCAATTTTTAAATTGTAATTTAATTGTAGACATTAAATTTGAAATTGGATAGTAGAATCGTTAGATCTGTTTTTGCGGTATCCAATTGTCATGGATTTTAATGTTTTATTTTTGCATGCATATAAAGCTGTGGTTTTTTAATTGATTCGTTCGGATTTGTTTTTGCCTCGTGAAAATCCACGAAAGTAGACTAGGATTTGTTTGATTTGATCAATGTAATAGACTAGTCTAGATCTAGGTTTATTTATTTTGTAAATAAATTGTAACCGGATCGGGAACTAAGAGATGAAGAATTGTGCCGACCAAATCCGCAACTGCGCTGCAGGGGCAAGGCGCGACGCTGCTGGGCTGGCACGCATGGGCGTTAGGCGAGGCTTAAGTGCCGAAAGGCCATGAGGATGTGTGTGTCGGGCGCACGTATGTGCGTTCTGTGTCGGGCGATGCCGCTGGGCGCCAAGGCGAGACGCGGGCGGCAATGATGTCGCGGGCGCAGCAGGGAGTATGGCGAGATGCTGGCTAAGCGATTTATACACATGGATTACATATGACGCTGCTACGTGACGCCAAGGCCGTGAGGATCACATGACTGCCGAGGGCGCATGAGATACTGGCGGCGTATTCGCCAGCGGTGCCGAGGGTTTACGAGAGCCGCCCCAAAGTTAAGGGCTTCATTGACGCGTGCATCATGGCCGCGAAATTGCTTGGCGTGGCGGTTCGAGGCAAGCAATTTTTCGAGACGAGCGAGTGGGAGAAATTCGAGGCGTGTTTCTTCAAGATCAAGCCAAGAAAAATCAAACCATGACAATTGGATAATTTATGCCCAATATGTTTATTTTTCTATTTTGCTTGATTTATTTGCGCTATCTTATGCTTTATTTAATTTGTTTAAATGTGTTTGCATGAGGGTTGCCAAATTGAAAAATCTCAACTTCAAAATTACTAAGTATGTTTAAATAATTAATTGACAATTTTATTAGGATAATAAAATTGAATTAATTTTTGACCTCCATGATTTATTTATTTGTGAATTCTTTTGGAGAAATTCCCCCTTGGGACGGTCAAAAGATAGGTTTCACATGAATGAATTCGAAAGGATGATTGTGGGTTATTACTAGTGGCGGCGATGACCCTCCCCACGAGGCTCGATCAAAGCGAAATAGTAATCATGTATTTAATCATGGTTATTACTTAGGTATAAAATTGATATGCATATACTTCCCGAAGTCCTGTCGATTTTATATTGGTAAAGTGGGAGCCAATTATTAATCTGGATATTAAAGGTTTATAATCGTTCTTGTTTGTAACTTTTGCTTGAATGTGTTTAAATAATGACCCACCCTTGCGTGGCTTATTTAAAACATTTTGAGATGTTGGGTGATGCATGTTCATATTTTTTTTGAGATTTTTAAATATGATGAATGTGATCGAACCTTGTGATATACTTGTCTTTATGGCATATAGTTGTTTATTTCGATTCAAAGATGTCGTTACTTTTTTAATCCTTTGTTATTATACTTAAAAGTCAATACAATTTGTATGGAAACTATATTTATTGGAAAATTATAATTGTCTAGCGCATTAAAAAGCACAAGTGGATTTTGACACACAAAAATCGGATGAGCCAACTAACGAGTCAAAACATGCGGGACTCGTCGGATCACCTTAAGAGAGATGTAAATCATTTTGAAAATGGTGGAGGAAAAAACCCGTGAGGGATTCGTCCTCAAAAATAGATGGCCCATCCGAACAAACTTGAGATTACGAGCGCAGATTATGATCCGGAGACTCGGATGAATTTGGTACTTCATTCTGCCCGAAAAGTTTTTTGAGCATTTTGACCTCGCTAGCTAATTTGTTGCAAACTTTTGGACTCGGCGAAATGATGATAAGGCACCAAACTCAAGCTTTGACGGCAAGTGGTCCGTCTTCATCTTCTAGGCCAAGGGTAGGCAAGATAAAGAAGAGGACCAAAGGCCATAAGCAATAAAACTCAAGCTGTTGCCAAGAAGGGCAATGGTAAGATGAGAATGCTCGTTGAGTCAAGGAAAATCCAAAGAGGAAGTGCTTAAGGCTGCGGTGAGAGAGGACAATGGAGGTTTTGCCTGTTCCAACCCCAAAGGGGACGGAAAAGAAAGGTAATTCTCACACACTAGTTGTTGAAACTTGTTTAGCGGCGTATATACTTCTCATTCGTGGGTGGTTGATCGAGATCCACTAATCATGTTGGCTTCACGGGTTCTAAATGATCGGCAACTTAGTGGGAGTGAGATCCTCATCCTGGCGGGTAGCGTTTACGAAAGTAGAAGACATTGCAATGCTACGTAAGTGGCGGATATTGCAATCTTCACGATAATAACGATTATTGCAATACTCACGTAGCAGAGACATTGCAAAGCTACATGAGTGGCGATTAAAAGCGATGGGAGAAGTGCACCTATCTTTTGAAGATAAAGTTTTTTGAGATTATCTTTATGTTCCCGATTTTAGAAAAGAATTCACTTTCGGTTTCTAAAATTCGATTAAAGGACACTAAGTTTCTTCTAATAAGAATGACATCATTTTTGAAATGATGAGTGTACCTGTTACGGGACATTGATAGAAGATCTCTATGTAAATTAACTGTGCACACCACTCACGAAATGTATCCTATAAACACATCAACTGTTTCCGAGAAGAGAAAACGTTCATCAGACGTGAACGAGACACTTCTTTGGCATCTAAGATTAAGTCATATAAATCCAAAGAGGATCCAAAGGTTGGTGAAGGATGGTTCACTGGAGCGTCTCCAAGTTGAATCGGATCCAACCTGCGAATCATGTTTGGAGGGTAATATGACCAAGATGGCATTTGGAGCCAAGGGGAATGGGGCTAAAGAAGTGTTAGAGATCGTTCACATAGATGTCGTGTAGTTCAATGTTAACCAAAGCAAAGAGGAGGTTATGAGTAATTTTATTGATAATTACTCAAGGTACATTTTCCTTATGAAGCATGAATGAAGTCTTTGAGAAATTCTAAAGAATTTAAGGCTCAAGCGAGAGAATCATATGGGAAAAACGTATCAACTCTCTACGATATGATCGTGGGGCGAATACCTCAAAGAATGAGTTTTTGAACTACTTATCGATGAAGGGATTGTATCGACTCATTTGACACCGGAACCCCTCAACAAAAGCGGGGGTTTGCGGGGCGAAGCAACATAATTCTTTTGGAAATAGTTAGATCAATGATGAGTTATATGGATCTTCGAAAGTCGATTACGGGGTCATGCCTTGGAAAATGACTTACATTACGAACTTGGTGCCATCAAATCGGTTCCCAAAACTCCCAAAGAATTGTGGACGAGGCCAAGCCTAGTATGAGACACATGAAGATTTGGGGGTGTCCGCCCCTCGTGTTGGATAAGGAAGCGATGAATTGGATCCTCGATCGAAATTAAAAGATTGTTTGTAGGATACCCCGGGGAACAAAAAGGGTGTATGTTCTATGGTCACGAAGATCAAAAGGTGGTCATAAGCACCCACTTTAGATTTTGGAGGAAGACTATATGAACTAAAAAAAACCCGAAGTGAGATTACCTTAAATGAGCTTAGAGGGCAAACCTCGGTCTGATTTGTGCTAGATGATATACCAAGCGTCGTTTTCTGGCAAGACCTCGTTATAGTGGGAGGGTTGTTAGGCGACCCGAGAGATTCATGGGAATAGGAGAGTCCTCGGACTTGATTCAGGAATCGGACCCATGGACATATGACGAGGCACTCCAAGATAAGGATCTGATTCTTGGCAAACAAACAATGAAAGCGAAGTGGGTCCTATGTTTCATAATAGAGTGTGGGAGCTAGTCGAACCACTTAATGGGGTCAAACCCATTGGATATAAGTGGGTATATAAGAGGAAGAGAGGATCGGACGGGAAGGTTGAAACCGTTAAAAAGCAAGACTAATGGCGAAAAGGTTATACTTTCGAAAGAAAGGGATCGATTATGAGGAAACTTTTTAGCAGTAGCCATCTTAAGTCCATCCAGTATTTCTCTTATCGATTCTTCAAGCATCTCAACTTTGAAGTCGGCAAATAGATGTCAAGACGACTTTCTGTGGAAGTCTTGATAAAGAGATCTATATGCAACAACCCCATGTTTTCATTGAAACAGGCCAAGAACACCTAGTTTGAAAGCTCAAGAGGTCCATTCACGGACTCAAGCAGGCATCGAACTTGGAACCAAAGTTTTGATCATGTTATAAAGTCTTATGGGTTTTGATCAAAACGAGTTTGAAAGTTGTGTGTATAAAAAGCGTGTTTGGGCGCATTGGTATTCTTAGTCTTATCGTAGATGACATTGTGATCATCGGGAGCGATGTGAAGGTGTGGTCGGGGCGTAAGGGCATGGCATTTCAAAAGCGGTTTGATATGAAAGACTTAGGGAAAACCGGACACATCCTTGGGATCAAGATCCAAGAAAAGGATGGTCGGGTTATCGCAAGTTTCATACATAGACCTTGGTTTTGAAACAATTCAACATGCAAGATTCAAGAAAGGATTCGTACCTTTCGGACTTGGAATCCATCTATCAAGAAAATGTTCCCTAAGGCGAAAAGGAGATAGATGACATGAAAGGTATTCCTTGTGCCCGGTATCGGAAACCTTATGTATGCATTGTTGTGTCACGAGACCGGATATATGCTTTGCCGTAGGCATGGTAGCAAGATATCAGAGTAACTCAGGGAAAGCGAATTGGACGACAGTTAAAAACATTCGAAGTTTTTGAAAAGAACTCGGGATAGAATGTTGATTTATCGATCGAGATACTCCAATCCCCATCGTATTACATGGACTCGGATTTCCAATCGATTTAGATTCGAAATTATACGCCTCGGTTAGTGTGTTTCCATTTGGGAAGTGTAGCCATCAAATGGACGAGTGTGAAGCGAAATGCATCAACGACTCAACCATGGGACTCGGGTAAGTAGGTCGCTTGTGAAGCGATGAAAGAACCGATTGACTCTAGATCTTCTTAGTGGACTTGGATGGTGTTCAATTTGTCTAGCAATATACGCTAAAGGCGATTACAAATTCAAGAGAACCAAGAGTCCACAGTCAAACAAACACATTAAAGGAAAGACATCTTATACGATAAATCGTTAAGAGAGGAGATATAGATGTGGCAAAGATAGCGTCACGAGGACGATTCCCAGCCAGATCCATTCACAAAGCGTCTGCCTCTGAATACATTCGAGAGACATGTGAGTGGAATGGGTGTCAAGACCGTTTGCTAACTGCTTTGAGTATAAGTGGGAGAAATTATTAGGTTCGTGTAGGTGACATTAGATGTCACGGACTACTCGAGACGCGTGTTGTAGTATACTTAAAAGCGGACTTTGAGTATAAGTGGGAGATTGTTGGGGATTATCTTTGAAAAAGTATGCTTTTTACTTTGTATAATCAAACCGAATTTCGGACTTATTTCTTGAAATAAATTGTTTATCATTTGATGCTTTAAATATGATTGAATGTTATATATATTTCTTTGCATAAGCTGTTCAATAATTCAGACGTGTTACACGTAGTTAATTTAGTGATACCCGATCATCACGAAGATTAAATTAATGATCCTTCATAACTATAAGACGCCCATTCACGACCTAGATGGAAATGAACAACCATCGCGAAAGGTTGAGGTGTAAAGGCTCAGATTGGTTTGTCTTGACCAAGAGATTACACTTTAGTGCATGGTCGATCTTGTTGAATAGGACCCCTCTGAGGAGGATAAATTCTTGGCCCGAACATGGAAGAATTAGACCTCGGTGGTTCGTTGTTTCTTAACCTTCGTCCCCTGAAATAGGATCACGTGGGATCGGTAACTATTGCTTTGACTTATCATGGGTAGCGAATCGAGAGAGATTCAATCGTACTTTATCTTGGGCAATATTATTGGTCACATATGATTGCTAAGATTTAATCACGAAGAATCGTGTGCAAGTAACGCTTGCTTGATTTGCCCCCTTGGGAGGTTCATAAGTTTTATCATACCAAATCTTGCAAGTGGAATTTGTTTCGGTATGGATAATAATGTTGAACCGTTCCTCGACCAAAGGACAAAAGATATTAATTAATGGAAAGCTATTTCGGTGGCTTGAATTAATTAATGGGCTAGATAATCTTAAACACGGAAATAATGACCGGAGCCATATTATTTGTAATATGGGTTAAGATGGATAGTACAATATTAATTATGTAGTGGGATTAATTAATATTTATGGGCTTGAATTATATTGTGGCTCAATATTAGATATTCAAGATCCATTAGAAGTCCAATCTTAATTCTCCTAAAGGCCCCGACGAGTAGCCCAACATATAGTCCAATAAGCGAAAAAGGTGATTAAAATAAAATAAATATTGTTGCTTATATTTCCTCATTATTTTCGAAAATTATGGATAAAAGAGGGAGAAAGATTTTCTTTGAATTTTGTTATGGAATGAAGATATGTATTCTTGGAATACAAGATTATCTCATTAAATTCAAGAAATCTCCCACTTGGTTATTCATTAAGAGATTTTCGAAATTTTTGGAAAATAGAGGGCAAGAAAGATTTTCTTGATTTTCTTGAAAAGATATTATGGAAGATATGTATTTCTTGAAATACAAGAATATCTCATAAATTCAAGAAGATCCAAATCTTGGATTCTTGCACCTTAGATTTTTCGAAAATATTCCATAAAGAAAGAGGAGGTGGATTTTTGTGGAATATTTTAATTATGGGAAAAAGAATATATGGGATATATTCAAGATTTCTTGGTGACCAAGAAAAGTCTTTTCCCACATTGAAAATTCACATAAATTTCGTGCCCCTCCTCTCCTATAAATAGGGGATGATTAGTTCATTCCCAAGTACAATTCCATGTGCTGGAAATATTAGCAAATCCACATAAGTGGTGCAACAAAGTTTATTTTTTCCTTTTGTTAATTGTTCGCGAGTATCCTTCCACCGGATTGTCGAGCAAGGGCTAAGGGAATACTTGGGAAGTCCTTTTGGTTAGTCCGTCCGACCAAGTCATTTGCCATCCCGAGAGAATGCGTTCACGTAAACCCGTAGATTAAGCGTCACGTGGGTTTTCGTGGCTTTTTATATGCATAATTTGTTGTTGCAATTATTATTTGAATTAATATAGGATTAATTCATGCTAGTAATAATTAATGAATTAAATTTGTATTTAAATATTCACCCAGAGATCTTGTGCGAATCATTCCCAACAATTGGAAGGAATGGGTGTCAAGATCGTTGTCAATCTGCTTTGAGTATAAGTGGGAGAAATTATTAGGTTCGTGTAGGTGACATTAGATGTCACGTATTAGGAACTACACGAGACATGTTATAGTATACTTAAAAGCGGACTTTGAGTATAAGTGGGAGATTGTTGAGATTATCTTTGAAAAGTATGCTTTTTACTTTGTATAATCAAAACCTGAATTTCGGACTTTTTTTTGAAATAAATTGTTTATCATCGATGCTTTAAATATCATTGAATGTTACATATATTTCTTTGCATAATTGTTCAATAAATAGTACGTGTTACATTGTAGTTAATTTAGTGATACCAGATCACAGAAGATTAAATTAACAATCCCTTGTAACTAAAAGTACACTATTCACGACCTAGATGGAAATGAACAATCCATCGTGAAAGGTTGAAGTGTAAGGCTCAGATTGGCTTGTCTTGACCAAGAGATTACACTAGTGCATGGTGATGCCTTTGAATAAGACCCTCTGGAGGACAAATTCTTGAACCCGAACAAGGAAGAATTAGACCTCAGTGGTTCGTTATTTCTTAATCTTCGTTCCTTAAATAGGATCACGTGTGGTTGGTAACTATTGCTTTGACTTATCACGAGTAGAGAATCAACGATATTCGATACTTTTTATCTTGGGCAATATTATTGGTCACATGTGATTGCTAAGATTTAATACGGAGAATTGTGTGCAAGTATGCTTGTTCGATTTGCCCCCTTGGGAGGTTCATAAGTTTTATCATACCAAATCTTGCAAGTGGAACTAGTTTTCGGTATGAGTAATAATGTTGAACTGTTCCTTAACCGAGGACAAAAGATATTAATTAACGGAAAGCTATTTCAGTGGCTTGAATTAATTAATGGGCTAGATAATCTTAAACACGGGAAATAATAACCGGGAGCCATATTGACTGTAATATGGGTTAAGATGGATAGTGCAATATTAATTATGTAGTGTGATTAATTAATATTTATGGGCTTGAATAATATTGTGGCTCAATATTGATAATTCAAGATCCATTGGAAGGTCCAATCTTAATTCTCCTAAAGGCCCCCTAAGTAGCCCAACATAAAGTTCAATAACTGAAAAGGTGTTTAAAATAAAATAAATATTGTTGCCTTATTTTTTCCATGTTTTTCGAAATTTATGGATATAAAGGGGAGAAAGATTTTCTTTGAATTTTGTTATGGAATGAAGATATGAATTCTTGGAATACAAGATTATCTCATTAAATTCAAGAAATCTCCCACTTGGTTATCCATAGGGAAATTTTCAAAAATTTTGATAATTTAGGGAAAGAAAGATTTTCTTGATTTTCTTAAAAAGATATTATGGGAGATATGTATTTCTTGAAATACAAGAATATCTCATAAATTCAAGAAGATCCAAATCTTGGATTCTTGCCCTATAATTTTCGAAATTAATCCATAACAAAGAGTAGGTGGGATTTTGTGGAATATTATAATTATGGGAAAAGAATATAGGAGATATATTCAAGATTTCTTGGAGATCAAGAAAAGATTTTCCCACATTGTTTTTGCCCTAAAAATTCGACCACCTCCACTCTATAAATAGGGGATGACTCTTTCATTCCCAAGTACAATTCCATGTGCTGAAAAAATTAGCAAATCCACAAAGGTGGTGCAACATAATTTATTTTCCTTTTGTTAATTGTTCGCAAGTGTCCTACCACCGGATAGTCGAGCAAGGATTAAGGGAATACTTGGGAAGTTCTTTTGGTGTGTCTAATAAACAAAGTCATTGCCGTCCAAGAGGTGACGTTTCACGTAAACTCGTAGAATTCGCATCGCGTGGGATTTTACGTGATTTAATTATATGCATGTTTTGTTGTTGGATTATTATTTGAATTAATATAGGATTAATTCATGCTAGTAATAATTATAAGAATTAAATTTGTATTTAAATATTCACCCCGAATAGATCTGTGCAACTTATTCCCCAACAAAAGGAACCAAACTCTGGAAGATGATGAACAAGGATTACCCATCAAGCTACGCCGATTTCTGATACCGAGCAAGTATTATGATCACCAACGCCGAGATACTGGCCTCAAGATTGGGTGAGCATCGACCAAGTGAGGTGAAGGTCGAAGTCAAGAAGTCTGACCCGAAGTCCGAAAAACCTTTCAGAAGGCCTTGACCTGTGAGCTACCGAGCTCCGGGAACATTCAAGTCAATCAATAACACTCTGGAAGTAAAGTTCCTCGAGACATTGACCATGAATGCAGGCCAGTTTTTTAGGCAACCATGGGCGGATCGCCTACTAGAGTTCGAGACTCGACTCGATTATGCTATAGTCGATTTTGATCTTTTTACGAATTAAGCACTAGTAGCTCGCGAGCCAGTTTGACTTACTTACACCCCAATTTTTTATATATTTTACAAGTTAATATAATTATTTTACTACTGATAAAAAAAATTTAAATTAATTTTTACATAATTACATTATCACACCAAGTGTCTTATCATACTAATTACTTTTGATTAGTGGAGGATGGTTGGATGATTAAGCAAACCAACCATGTTCCATGTTAAAATCAATAAAATGTGTCCATAAATAGTGTGACTCGTCGCCTAATTAATGTCATAATCAAATATTAAGTAGTCGGATAAAGAAGGCACATGCTTTGCTCAACTGCTTTATTTGTCGGCAATTAACGAGGCTAGTCCCATGATGCTTTCACAAAATTAACCCAGCCATCATCATCAAATTGGCTAAGTCGGCTAAGTCTTGTATGAACCCGAGTGCACAATTCACTTATAATGCATTTTAGAATCATGCAATTTGTTATATTAAAATATGAAACTTGTCTACACAACCCCCAAGGGCTGGTCTAGTGATGTAGACTTGGGACTTAGGAGTGTGATTCTCTCTAAGCGCTAACACCCGTCTTAGAAGGACGCTTTCTCGTCTCATGTTCGAACACTCTCAGGTGCAATCAACTCTTGAGATGAACCAATTCATACAGACTATAACTTGAAGTGGGGGCCCCAGCTAGTGGACGGTGGGTTCTGGTCCCCTGCATTAGTCGGTTCTTACATCGGATATCGAGTTATAAAAAATGCAACTTGTCTACACTGAATCATGCAACTTTTATTAATACGGAAAAAATAATTGCACGATTCAGTGTAAATAAATTGCATCTTTCAGTACAATAAATTGTATGATTCTAAAATATATTATAAGTGCACGGTGCACCTGAATATATACCCATGAGACCCACCCCATCAAATTTGTTATCCCCCATTTTTCCATCATTAAAATGCATGTATTTTTCAATTTTATTTTACTTAAGAGCTTTTATCTTATGGATTTCTATTTAATTCAACCGGTAAGATTACCTACTTAAGAAATTAATGATTGAACCACGTAGAGAATTAAACCTGATTACCTAAGCTTAGTGAGCTTTTATCTTATGTACATGATATTTTTTTTCGCAATTAACTTTAATTTAAATTACTTACCAAACTTGTTTAACAAAAAAAAAATTAAATTAAAAAAGTAGACTTGTTAGTTTAGTTGTTAAGCTCCGTGACCTATTTTAAATAGCAGGTTGGTCCAAGTATATAGTCCTCAAAATATATCGTAAATTGGGTATGTTACCGTATTTTACTAGAATAGTCTAAATATACATTTATATTTCATTAATTGAACACAATTTATATGCGTACTTATAACATATATTTACAATTGTTTTACATCTAAACTGACTAAATTAAATACGAATGGATTAAATCTTCTCCTCTTTATTATATAATCGAATATATATATGACTTATTAAGGCGGGCATGCATGCATCTAAATAATATGAAATTGTGTTATTATTGAAAACGACGCCATATTTATCAACTTATTAATATAGAATGAATTCTTAGTAAATTATATAAGCAAAATCATGTTGCACTTAAATCATGAAAGATTGTCAATAATCACATCATTAAGTCGCCATCTTAATCAATAGTTAGTGACAAGGCGTGCTTTACTTTAAATTAAACCCAATAATTTCCAAACAACTCATTAAAAAAAACATTTATAATAATAATAATAAACTAATTACACATGTCTGATTTTTTTTTAAAATATATTATGATTTATATATGTCTACTGACTGCTTGTTTTGTTGAGGTTCAAACAATATCCCACATCAAAATAATATGGGAGGATTATGGGGGTATATTAGGATGAACTCTATCTCAATTGGTATGAGACCTTTTGGAAGATGCTCAAAAACAAATTCGTGCGGGCTCGGCCCAAAGATGACAGTATCATACCAATGTGGGGATTTAGGTTCATCCAGGTCCATAATAGTGGTATCAGAGCCATGGTCCCAGAAGAAACGGTGTGGAGTAGTTCCCGGTGTTAAACAAATAAGACGGTGAAGTCTTGGTAAAAAAACAGGGGTCTCTATGGATTAGGCGGTATTGAGCGGGTCGTTTGAGGGGGAGACTAGGTGATCTTTGTTTGAGGGGAGGATTGTTGGGGTTCAAACAATATCCCCACGTCGAAATAATATGGGAGAATCATGAGGGTATATTAAGATGGATCTTATCTCAATTGGTATGAGGTCTTTTGGGAAATGCCAAAAAACAAATCTTCGAGTTCAGCCCAAAGCGAACAATATCATACTAATATGGGGATTTGGGCCATCCAGGGTAATAACATGTTTATCAATCGTCCCATTTCACATATCGTTAATTAGTAAATTAATTTATATCAAATCATGTTTTTTACATCTTGATAGTTGGTAGAGGAGCATATATACTAGTTTATAATTATATTTTAAATTTCAATCGAAACCATAGGAGCAATCATTCTGACGTTTTGAAGACAAAATGACAACAATCAACCAACTTGTAGGTAGGATAAGATAATGATGATTTGGTCAAAAACTTTTAAATTTTTCATTTTTTAATACAAGCACTACAAAAAATACGCGTTTTAGTGACGGTTACAAGAACCGTCACAAATAGCAACGATTTTTACGACGGTTATGATGAAATGGTCAAAGTCAACAGTTTTAGCGACGGTCAAGAGCATCGTCGCAAATAGCGACGGTTTTAGCTACGGTTTTACCGACGTTTTGGACTAATCCCTTTAGCGACGGATTTGGTGACGATTTTTGCGACGGATTTAGAGACGGCTTTTTTAGCGACTGATTACCGATGTTTTTTTTTTAATTTTTTTTAATTAACAAATTTTTTTAAAATATTTAATTTTTTTTTTTAATGTTTCAGAATTATACTAGGTTTTTTAATTGTTGTTAATGCATCTTACCGTATATTTAATTTATAATCCCTTGGAGAAGAGTTCGACCTGACCGTAGTCAGATCTATTTCGAGTAATTTACGGTATAAAATTTCATTTATAGATTGACTAACAGTAGTACTTATTTAAATAGAAAAATAGTACTTGTTTAAGCGAAAAGTATTACTTGTTAAATTAAAAGTATTACTTATTTAAATAGAAAAGTACTACTTGTTTAAATAGAAAAGTAGTACTTGGTTAAATGAAAAGTATTACTTGTTTAAATTAAAAGTATTGTTTAAATAATAGAAATTATTACTTGTTTAAATGAAAGGTATTACTTGTTTAAATGAAAAGTATTACTTGTTAAATGAAAAGTATTACTTATTTAAATAGAAAAGTTGTAGTTGTTTAAATAGAAAAGTAGTACTTGTTTAAATGAAAAGTAGTACTTGTTTAAATGAAAAGTATTACTTGTTTAAATAGAAAAATATTACTTGTTTAAATAGAAAAGTAGTACTTGTTTAAATAGAAAGTAGTACTTGTTTAAATTAAAAGTATTACTTGTTTAAATTAAAAATATTACTTTTTTAAATAATAGAGAGTATTACTTCTTTAAATGAAATGTATTACTTGTTTAAATGAAAAGTATTACTTGTTAAATGAAAAGTATTACTTGTTTAAATAGAAAAGTTGTAGTTGTTTAAATAGGAAAGTAGTACTTGTTTATATGAAAAGTAGTACTTGTTTAAATAGAAAAGTAGTACTTATTTAAATGAAAAGTATTACTACTTGTTAAATGAAAAGTATTACTTGTTTAAATAGAAAATTAATAGTATTTGTTTAAATTGAAAAATAGTATTTGTTTAAATGAAAAGTACTGCTTGTTTAAATGAAACGTATTATTTATTTAAATGAAACGTATTACTTGTTTAAATTAGAAGTAGTACTTGTAAAAATGAAAAGTAATGCTTGATTAAATGAAAAGTAGTACTTGTTTAAATAGAAAGTATCACTTGCTTAAATGAAAAGTAGTTCTTGTTTAAATTGAAAAGTCATACTTGTTTAAATGAAAGGTATTATTTATTTAAATGAAAGGTATTACTTGTTAAATGAAAAGTATTACTTGTTTAAATAAAAAGTAGTAATTGTTTAAATTATTAAGTAGTACTTGTTTAAATGAAAAGTAGTACTTGTTTAAATAGAAAGTATTACTTGTTTAAATATAAAGTATTACTTGTTTAAATAGAAAGTAGTATTTGTTTTTAAAAAAAAAATTAGGACATATACAATTTTAAAATAATATAATCATTTATTTATAATTTATAAAGTAAAATATATATATAATTAGTATTTTAAAGATTATTGGATAGTTAAATTAAACAAATGAAATAAAAAAAAATAAAAAAAATGTACAAAAATGAATTATAAATAAATAAATAAATATAATTTTAATATAATACAATTTAATTTAAATTTATAAATAAATAAAAATTATAATTATTATATTAAAATGTAGTTAAATCATTAAATTAGATAATTGAAATAAAGAATTTAAAAAAATTGTAAAAAAATGATTTTTAGGACATATAGAATTAATTTCATTAAGTAAACGTAAGAAAGCAAGTGCCCAAGCGGTTTGGTCCCCGCTCAGGCGCCCATAGGTCCCGTGTTCGGTCCCCTTTGGGAGCGAAAATTTCTCATTTAATTGGGAGGTTTGGTGGCTTATATATGACCACATTGGTGATTGGGTTCGAGATGATCCGTGGTTCGGGTGGTTCGGTGCCCACCCGGGCACCCCCTGTGCTCGGGTTTGAACCACCGTGAGCCATTTTTTTTCTCGTAAATTCACGCTTTAGATACGGATATAATAAAAAAAAGCAATCGCTAATTCGTCGCTAAATCTGTCGCTAATCAACGACGGCCACAAAAAAATTGTCGCTACAATTAGCGACCCTCCATTCAACGTCGGATTTTTTTCCATCGCCAAAACCGTCTCTAATGTCGTTAGCGACAGTCTTTTCCGTCGCTAAAACCATCGTTAAACCCCATCTTTTTTGTAGTGAAGTGGTTTACAGTTCTAGGTGTGTAAACGAGCCGAGTCGAGTCGAGTAGTGCAGAGCTCGAACTCAACTCGACTAGAATATTCGAAGTTTGAAACTCGATTCGAACTCGGTCGAGCCCAAATTTTTAAGCTCGAGTTCGGCTCGAGAAGAAACTAACTCGGCTCAAGCTTGACTCATTTACCTGTATAATTTTATAAAATTCAATATAAAATAATTATAAAAAAATACATATATATTTAGTAAAATTAGTAATTACTGTGCAAATTCGATTAGACTCGCGAGCTTCTCGAGCTAAGTATTTATGAGCTCGAACTCGAATTCAATAGTTATTCGAGTAGCTCGAACTCGACTTGACTCGATTATGCTCGAATCGATTTCGATCTTTTACGAGTCGAGCACGAGTAGCTCACGATCCGGCTCGACTGACTTACACCTCTATTATCCAAATGCACTTTATATATTTAGAAATATGCACATGATTAAGCAACTATGTATTTAACATTGACAAAAACTCGTATGTGACGGTCTCATGTATGTGACGGTCTCATGTATGAGACGCAGTGCAACTCAGTAAAATTAACACATATTCTTTTTAAAGTGTTAAAACGTCAATGTCCAAATTACACCCCATTTCATCGTGAGACGGGGTCACGCAAAGTGTGCCTCTTTAACATTTTAACCTCGACTTGCATTAAACTCTCAATCATTTTCATGAGTATAATTTTAATTTTCTAGATCGATTCTCCAACAATATAGTCTCTTTGAAGATGATGCGGCATTTCCGTGGAAGCATCGGCCGAAGTGGATGTGACTAGTTTTCCATGGCAAAAGCTTTGGTGGAAGGTGACTCCTTCAAAAAATTCGGCTTTTGTTTGGAGGGTGGTCCGTGAAAGAATTCCCACAAAGGACAATCTTATCCGAGGGTCTGGGTAATGGGACGTGCTCCATGTGTCTTGGCCCCCGGGAATCATCAAACCATATGTTTTTTTCATGCCCAGTTGCTCTCCTTGTATGGCAAGCTATATCGCAATGGCTCGATAAACCGATTTCGTATGCGTCAAATGCTAGAGATCATTTCGCCGATTTTGTCGAATCCGAAAGAGGCAAGGTTAGAGGGAAGATTACCGGGCTGATTTGGATGGCTACCTTGTGGAAGATTTGGAAGGTTCGTAATGACTTAATTTTTAAGGATAGCTCGTACACTTTAGATGAGTTGATAGATGGTATAAAATTTTGCTCTTGAAAGTGGATTAGGTCTCATTATCCACTATCGTTTGTGATGCCTTTTCATGTATGGAATGATCAACCCCTAGAGTGTTTACCCATGTAATCTGGGTGGCGAGTACCCCATGTATTCATACTAATATATTTTATTTTTATCTTTAAAAAAAAAAAGATGATGCGTTATTTCTTCGTTTACTGAATGTACATTTATTTATTAACTAAGCAATATTTAAGATTGTGATATCATTGAACTTGGTATATAATATTTTTATATACATTTTGTCATAAGTGCTTCGCTTGACTGCATGGAAAAAATATGTTGATACAAGTTACTGCTGTGCTTTATAAGTCAAAACAGAAGAATCTAAGGGGCGTCATATCTAACGAATGTTCCAACTTCTTAAAATTAAAATTTCAAATTCATCTCCTTTTTATCACAAATGCACATGCCTTGTACCCGCCTCTACTTTATTAATTAAGTAACCGCCTGCAACTTGTGTATTATTCGAATCTACAAGGAGTAGTAGTTATTAGTGGTAGGGCTTTAATTTCATTTCGAATAACAATATACTAATATTTCGTATTTTTTTTAAAAAAAAATTAACGTTTCTTAAAACCAGTGTTTTCAAAAATTGGTTGAACCGGTCGAACCGTGAACCGCTCATGTCGTCGGTCCAATTACTCCTTAAAAATGGTTAATCCGGTTTTATTATTTTTATTATTTGTTAAATCATTTTTTTAATTATTTTATTATTTTTTTCTAAATCTCTATGTACAATGTTATTGTTTTTGTCTCAATATTATTTTTTTTCTCTCATAAATTTATTCACAAGTCATCAACTTTATTTAATCTCTTACCGCCGTCACATACTGTGTGGAACTAATCCACAACGTTATCATCTCTAGTCTCCAAACTCTATTGTATTTATTTTAATATAAGACTTATAAGTTATAAATTAGTATAATTTTAATTTTTTTATGAATAAATATTTATTTGTTAATGTAACATACAAAATATAAAAGAAATATGCATAAATCAATTTAACGGTTGAATCGTCGGTTCAACCGGTCCAACCGGTTGGACCGGCAACCGATGCCCATACCGGTTTGGTCGCCGGTTCAATTATGAAAACACTGCTTTAAACAATATTCATCTCCTTTTTTTTAACGTTTCTTTAAACAATACTCTCTCCGTCCTAAGATTACTTGAACACTTACATTTTTGCTCGTGTTTTAGCGAGTATTTGAAATAATAAAATGATTTTTAAGGTGGGATATGATAGTCTTACCCCTCCTCTGTCATACGCATTTCTTAAAATTACTTTATCATTTCGTATACTAATAAAAGATTTGTTCGCTAAAACACGAGCGAAACAGTAACTGTTCAAGTCATCCTGGGACGGAGGGATAACAAAATGATTTAAAAGTTAACCCCGTCGATAATTATGTTGATTGTTGAATACAAAAGAAGGTGAAATACGAAATATTTGAAAATATCTATTTTTATGTTTAAAATTGAGGATGAAACTATATCATTTTTCTAAAAGAAACGCATTAATTATTCTACAAAAAAGTTTGACATTTTTTGGGTAGGGTGACTTTTTTTAAGTAATAAGAATTGATTTTTTTTTTTACGTAATAAATTTTTGACGACGTGTTTATATACATATATATGTGAAACACATGACAGAGTTGAATTATAGTAGAAGAAATGCAGTGGATTTTGTAAAAGAGTTTGAACTTGTGATCTTCGATTTTTGTTAGATTTTTTTTTATAAATAATTTCTTGTTATTACGACAATAATATTGATCCGTTGTAAGCTTAATATGCGATAATTTCTGAACAATATATATATAATTATTTCATGTTTGTCGTGCTTTAGACATTTTTCCACTACTGATTAATCAATCAATTTAGTTGTTTGAGTCGGTCCTTCTTGAAATGACCTTCTCAATCATATAAAATTTATAATTAGATTAAAAATCCTCCGCCACATAATTAATTATATATAGTAGAGTCGTCATCAAATGCGATTGAAAATATCATTTACCACATATATAGTTATTTATTTATTTTAGAGTACCTACTTCATTATAGGTAAACTAGCTAAGTTGCAAAGTATAGGTGAACAATTTCACACGAGAATTTGTAAAATTAATTAAGGAGTATAATTTATATTATTAAAGGTATTAATTGTGATAATTGAAGTGAATGACTTTTTAGTATATATAAAGGGTATTACTCATAACGATTATACAACTTATATTATAAAAGAGTGTTGATCGTGATAATTGAAGAGTTATGTCTGTAAAAAATAAATCAGTTTCACAATAAACGAATTTCAGGACATATCAACTCAGTCGAGTCAAATACGTAAAAATTATGCGCATATCTTCAATTTCTTTTCCATCTTTCAGCATTAAGTTGAAACTTATTAATTTTATAAGAGTAATACTCATGTGAATCGGGTTTCAATCGTTCGTGTTCAATTTATATAGTGTTTTTTTCGGGTTATGCATGAAAAAACTTTCACCGTTTTAAAAATATAAAAGCACTTTTTTTAAGCGGTGATTTTTTTATTCATTCTTGGTGATAGTTTTTATACATAACAATGAGAGTTTTTCAGACGTATAATAAATGATCTTAAATAAAAAGTTATGCATATATTTAACAGCTTTTATATCAAGCATTTTTGTCATCTTATAAATTAAATTAAGAGAACATATATATTTGATGGACTCGTGTGAATCATATATATAGCAAATGAGACACGTCTCATATAAGTCTTTGTAATAATATTTTGTGTTAACTAAGAGGATGATGTTCGCTTGGTCCTGAAGTATTTAATACCTTTTGACAATAGTATCAAATAATTAATTTCTTCTTAATTAATTAATTAACTCACGATGTATCAACAACAAATTAAGTGCAACCACTAATTAATTACGTCACACAAAATTCCACTACTTCTTGAAGACAATAACCTGCTACCAATAACATCACAATTCACACACTAAAAAGAAGTCGAATAAATCTCTCTTTTACAGTGGGAGAATTGGAATTTTTTAAAAAAAAATCTATACAATAATCGTTATTAATCTAAAAATACTATTTTTATTACATACATACATACATAAATAAATAGCATATACATATACCTTTCTCACCATATAGTACGTGCAAGTGTGTGAATAATAAACACAAAAAACTATTATAATATCAACCAATATAATTGATCAATGTTGACATAGGCACCAAACATAGTCCCCTCTTTCTAAGCTTATCCACGTTTTTTCCCTCAATAACACGCTTCTCTTCTCCTGCATCTTGTTTCCAGAAATTATTCGAAATTGCTTGTTTTCCCTAAAAATAAAATAAAATAAAATTAATTACATGATCATGAGAAATTATTGGTAGGTTATATTATTAAATAAATTAGTAATATTCGTTACCAGAAAATTCCCGGAAACTGCAATATCGTCTGTACTTTTCATGTAGTTGACCTCCATTTGCTTCATGCTGCTTACCTATTCCACAATTTTTTTTTTAAATTAAAGAATTAGAGAATCGTCCTGTAAATCAATTTTAGTATTGTATTTTGTTGCCTTTCTGATTTGGTCTTGTAACATTTTTTTTTATCCTTTTAATTTGTTGTCAATTTTGATTCTTTTTCATGTACAATTCTAGTCTTTTGTGTATTTGCATTTTTCAATTTTAGTCTTTTTTTAGTACTAATTAAAACTGTAAAAGCATACCTATCTAAAAGGATAAATTATAAAAATAAAGCTTATCTTTGCTACTAATTAATTGCACTTTTTAAACTTAACTTTCGATTTTTTCAAGTATCGAACTTTCAAATAAATTTTATAAGTAAAGGGCCTCGGTCAAATTCGAAAATAAAACCCTACAAATTTGACGAAAACACCCCGTTTTGCATGTGAGATCATTTTTCTGCAACAATTTAAAAGTTTTGCCGTACCTGTTTTACATAAGTTTAAAGTTTGATCCTTTAGAGCACAATTAATGACAAATATAAATCCTGCTTTTGCAATTTAACTTATCTAAAATTGAACACGACTTAAGTTGATATTAACTCAAAGTTAAGGAGAAAAAGAGATTGAGAGAGGGGCATATTTGGTATTTCGAAAGAGTGACCACAAAATTAATAGAGAGAGAGGAATGACCTTAGGGCTATTAACAGGAGAGCTAGCAGTATCTTCCAAATCATCATCACAAGAATACTTGCGATTATTATTATTATTATTCTTCCTCAAATTGTTAAAATTCAACCGTCGGATCACGCCCTCAGATCCGTTCCACGCGGCGTCGGAGATCAACGAAGGGCTGCTGACGAAACTGCCGCCGGCATTGGAGCACGAAAAGTCCTCCAAATAAGCCGTCCACCCGCTCTCCTCCGCCGGATTTTCAGCAGCTTTATCGTCGCCGCCGTCGATAATTGTGTTGTTTATAGAAGAAGAATTCTCCATCGGAGAAAGATGATGGTTGGTGCAGGTTGTTTTTGTGTGTGTGTGTGTTTTATTTTTTGGATATGAAAAGTGGAGAAGGGGTTTATATTAGTTGTTGGGGTGTGAATTTGGAGAAATAAGGGTGCCCACAATGTTGAATCTTCATGTGGGCCCACAGGAGTTGAGGTAGTTAAGATCAGTTGAGTTGGGAGAATACCAATTTTAGGATAGTATAAACTTTTTGGGAATATCCCCTAAAGTTTTAGGTTTTATTTTATTCACCTGCCTCTCCTATATTCCACCGTCCCATAAAAATGACAAAAACTCGTACATGAGACGGGATACAATTTAACACAAATTAATATCCACATTTTCAAAATGTTATAAGCGTGAAAATCTTTAAATTATGTTTGGGAATACCCCTAAAGTTTTAGGTTTTATTTTAGATATTCACCTGCCTCTCCCATATTATGCCTCCATAAAAATTATTCTCCTTCATTTTTTATATAAATTAATATAATATTATTTATATTGCTTTGTGTTTGAAACTCTAAATTTACTTTTAAAATTTTTTATATGTTCTTATTTATTGAATATAAAATAATAATATTTAATATTAATGTACATTAAATAGAGGTATATTAAACAATTTATACATACACTTTTAATAAGGAAGAAGACTATAATCTGAAGAAAAAAAAACCAAAATGAAATATGACAAATTATTATGTGAGGGAATTGAACTTACTTACTTTTTTTTTTCGTGTTTTTGCATTTTATGCGAGTTGTTTATTAGTATTTAAAATAATAAAGTGATTTTTTAAGGTGAGCGATACGGGGACACTGGGAATAATAGTTATTTTATTAAACCCATTTCTCATCCATGAGTATTTTTTAAAATTATTTTATCATTTCAAATAGTAAAAAAACCTTTTAAAAAAACATTTCTTCCGGATAAGGAAATAGTCGCATAAAGAAATGAAAGTTGTTACATGGGACATCAAGGTAAGAATCTAAAGAAAGAAGATTGTAATCCGAAAAAACCAAAAAATATCATGACAAAGTATTATGTGAGTCGATATTGAATCAAACTGATCGTAAAATAAATTTAAATTAAGTGTAACGTTTACTCACAGGCCCATTTAGCTAGTTACGAATGTTCACTTATTGTTTTTTTTTTTTAAATGATCTATATAAGTCGACAAACAAAGTATTAATTAAATACATCAATTTTATGGTATAATTAATTTGCATTTTATATTTAATTTTAAATTAATATAGTTACTACAGTTGGTTTATTGATAATACCATACGTGGACAATTCCCATACGTGGACAATTCCCGATCAAAAAAAAAAAAACCATACGTGGACAATTGAGAATCTGACTCAAATTACAATCTTTTACTAACCTATTTCTTCCGGATAAGGATATAGTCGCATTCAGATACGTTTTTATCATTATTCAGTTAAAAGCTTTATTCTCCGAGCCCATCAAGGTACCAGAATCTACCCAAAAAGTGAAAAATGGCCCGATAAGAAAAGCCCAAATTGCTAATTTAATGGCCCAAAAGATTCATATAATAGGAATGGTATATTCTTTCAGAATCGAATGGAATTTTACATTTACATGTCACTTTTTTTTTTTTATCGGACAAAGTTAGTTGTCATAAAGTAGTTAATCACCACTAACCCAAAAACATAATCAACAAATTACAAATTCACATATGTCCACCTTATAACTCCCATAACTCCAAATTCAAATTTTTCACAAGTGGAATCGAATTATCACCTATTAAAAAAGTCACTATTTTCTAAAATAAATTTAACAACCCATTCAAGATCCGTGAACAAAACTATATCAATCGGAATCAATTTTCAAGAAAATCTAAACCTGGTTATTCAAAACTAAACAAACAAAAAATCAACACCACAAAACTCCATTTTAAAGCTCAAATCAAAGCCGGAAAGTAGAAGAAAAAAAAAACATGTCACATATGCTAGTGCATTTATTTAATATATAATATGTGATGTAAATAGAAAATGAAATATTATTTGGAACAAAACGATTTCGTGGGCATACATATTCATATGTAATAATTAGTGAAGAACATACACTACCACAAGATATATTAACACACATTAGTTGTTAATAGAATCCATTATTTCAAGATCTTATTTCCTCCCCAAACAAAATATGTAATAATTTAAGACCAATGATTTAACTAAAGTTTAAATTTTAAAATTCAAGAGAGCAAACGTCCCCCCTTAATCCATTTATGATTCATAATTTAGATTCAGTCGTTTTTTTGTGTGGCAACTCTACATTAATTTCCTTTTCGATTTCGAACTATCAAAATTACAACACGAGTTCACTGGACTCTTGTGACCCTGAAAATCTCCAGTGACTGGTTGATTATCACTCACGTGCAAATTTCTGTCTATCTAACAAAAAAAAATAAAAGATAACTAACCGAAAAAAGCTAAAAATCAATGATTGGTTCTCCAAGGGTGAGATTACGCTCCAAATTCCAATCCAGATTAAAGAGCTTGGCTGTGATGAACTTGAAGATCTTGTTCACGTTTATGTTGTATTTTGCACTTGAAAAGAATAATGGTGCATTTAGTGCCTTTGCATATGCTCTTGCCTGTATTTTTTTCCCATTTATTTTGAAGGAAAAAATAAGAAAAAAGTTAGAATTTTATAGCAAATGGTCCAGAAAATGGAATAATATGATGCAATACGAAAAATGGAACGGTGGAATCAAACTGCTAATTAGTTGACTTGAGAAAAATTAGTTACCTGGCTCGCAATTGTCCACTGCAGATCTATTGGTAGTTGCATAAACTCATCAAATTTTGTCCCTATTATTACTGGAATTGCATTCTGCAATATGAGATTTAAGGTTTCTCAAATAAGCAAGTAAAAAATGGTAGACAAAATGCAATGTAAAATACATGAATATTTATTTCAATTCAAGTAAATATATATATATATCTATCATGTTTCCATTTTATATTTTTATTCACACATTCTTCATGCATGTCTTGAAGGTATATAATACAAAATTATACATGAATGGTGCAAAAATAAATAAAATACAATTGAGAAATACAGCAGGTAGTGTGAGTTTATGCATATTTTTACCTGGTTGCATTTTCTGGCTTCTTGATACCATCTGATCACACTGCAATTAATTGCAAACACCACAACATAATAAGCTAAGTATTTATTTGAAAATAATAAATTGTGAAAGATTTTATATATTCATTATTTCTTCTTAAGTAAAAATAAAATTCCAAGTCATACCTATTTAACGTGCATCGACTTGTGAGATCAAACATAAATAACATAGCCACTGAGTCTTTACTAGCAGTTGCAATATAAATTTGATCAAGTGAAGAATCATTATCACCTGCGAATACAAGTTGGTTTTGTTGAATATTCCATTTAAATAAAAGGTACACTTTTGTGAGACGGTTTCATGGTGAGACGGAGTATAATTTGAACAAGGCGCTTACTTTAACACTTTGAAAGAGTTGAGTGTTGATTTGTGCTAGTTTATACCCCGTCTCATATATGAGACCGTCTCATACGAATTTTTTTTTTTAAATAAATAAGAAAGACAAAAGAAGGTGCATCAATAATCAATCTCCTATTATATTCCTGCTTTTATCTTCATTTTATCAGGAAATATAGATATGATATAATCAAATAGGATAAAAGAAAACAAAATAAAGAAGGTACAATAATAATAATACCTCTGACTTCCCATATGCTATAAGAAATTCTTGCCCCTTTGACATACAATGTTTTGTCCACATGGTTTATTCCTGCAATTGCTAATTCTTCTTCCCCTACATTCTTTTCTCCTGCATATTTTGTCTTCAATTCAACAAATATATAATTAGCAAATCATTCTAAAAACTAAATTAATATATAGATCAAATCACTCAATTGGAAAATGCAATCTCTCCTGTGAAACTTGTTTATAGTATAAAATTGATATCGTTACACTTATAAATTAATATCTTTACTTTCGTAAATTAATACATATAATATTTAATGTTATAATTCCAGTTTAAGTTTATAAGTGTAATGATATCAGTAAATAAGTATAGATATTCTATAAATTGATGTGAAGGATCACAATTGATTGGTAGATGAAACAAATTTTAAGCAAATACAAGTGATTCTCATTCAAAAAAAAGATATACATATTTCAATATAATTATAATTAATGTTGAATCTAAACAGCATAAATAGAAATTAATAAAGTGCAAAAACAGAATATTTACCAGAAAACTGGTTTTCCCAATATTGGAATCACCAAACAGGCTAATCTTCAACGGAACCAAATCAGAGGAATCCTTGCCCTGATCTAGGCAGCAGCACGGCAGCGACACCGCATTGGAAGGCGGCGAGGGGGAGGAGACGGCGGTGGGCAGCCAACGGCGTTGCTTTATGGACGATTTTGCCCTCCAGCAAGCGAGAAAGCGACTCCATATGGATCGCATGTATCGACGGAAAACAGAGATTCGCCAGAGGATTCGTTTCTTCACATTGAAGTGTAATTTTTTTCTGCACGCCTGTTTCTGTTTTTGCTGCATTATCATTGTAATTATGATTATTCCTCTAGTGAGATCTCTCTCTGTTTTTGCTGGTTTAATTTCTCCTTCTTTATGGGAGATAATTTTATTAAAAAAGAGAATTGGGTTTATGAATCAAGGTGTTTTGATGCACATTTTAGGGGCATAAGTTGACCGATTTAAAGGGTGGTTCCTATATATTGAATAAAATCATTTATTGCGAAATTAGAGTTCCAAAAAATGTTTCATAATATTAGATAAAAAAAATTGTATGAGATGGAGTACAACTACAAGTAAATATAGATCAACAAACACCGATTCTAAAGTGTTAGATCATCATGTTTAAATTATATTTCTTCTAAAAATAAAATCGTCTCACACAAGCGTATCTCATAAATAAATGATACGTGAAATTAAGAAAAAAAAAATTAATGAACCATTGTACCTTGAATTCATGTGTTAAAGATCTAATAGAATGAAACACTAAATGAAATACGAAAAGTTGACCAACTTATTTATATATAAAGAAAAATTAGGAGATTTTTTATTTCTTTATAATGTACAATTTATTTTATTGATACAAAATAAATTATTAACGTGACATCTTCTTCTATTCAAAATATAAGATGTTTTGACATTTTGCACGTTTATTAATAAAGAAAAATTATACCAAAATTAGTCTTATTTAATGATAAATTATCTTTAATGACATGATAGGAAGTAAAAAAAAGAAAGAGTATTAAATATCTAAAGATAGGAAATAAAAGAAAAACATCAAAAAAAAAAAATAAATAATTTAATTCAAAACATCTTATATTTTGAACAGGAGGGAGTATATTTTAGTAATACTATAAAATATGAAATTGAAAAGCGGCATTAGGAAATGGAAGATCTAGAGTAAAATTGAAAGCTTTATAAAGATAAATTGCGTAATTTATAAACTTAACACGAAATACATAGGTTACCTAATATATACAGAGAAAGAAGAAGAATTTAGAGGAGAATGTCGGGGTGATGAATATTCGGCGGAAAAAGCGGTGAAAGATTAATAGTCAAATTATTCCCATTCACCTACCAAACCTCTATAAATGTTGTCCACGATATACTTTTTTATTATATATGGAATTAAATGTTGATGGTTTTATGAAACACCATCACTTAAGTTAAAATAATCAATTATTTGACTATAATGCGGAAAAATTAATGTTGATAAAAAATGTCGATTTTTTTTTTATGCGATTATATTGGGGATGACCTTTTGCCACGTGGCGAATCCCAATTTTATTTTTTTTTTATCGGATGACACGAATTTTTTGTAAAATTTATTAAATTTTGGGGTTTTTTTTTTTTTGTAAAAAATTAAAACTTACTAATAATTTGAAGGACACACTCTAAAACTTATTAAATATTAAAATTTATTAATCTTTTGTTATGATTTATGACTTATATAGGTTAATGATATTTGATTTAATTGTTGTTTTGTTACTTATGGGATGAATTCCTTGATATTAATACTTGTGTTTTAAATACTCTTGATATTATTACATGTGTTATATATCATTGTTGTAAATTTTTTTTTAATATTATTCTTGGTGATATATATAATTAAATTAAAAAAAATTGATGTATTTTAGTAATATAAATTATCCTAAAAATTTGAAAATGGCCTTAGGAAATGGAAGATCTTTTTAAAATTGAATTCAACATAGGTATTTGACTACATATCTAAATCATGGCAAAAATTTGTGTGATTGATGAGATTGTGAACATATTGGAATAAATTAACTCTCATCGCTTTCAAAATTTAAAAATATTATTTTTAAGATAAAAGGATGGAATATTGGTGGTATTGATTTAAATATTCTTATTCACCTACCAACCCTACTCATAATTTATAAATGTTAATATACGATAAAGTATTTTTTTCAAATTGGTATTCAAATTAAATGTTGGTATATTTGTGAATTCAAAATGAAACACCATTCTATTTTTAAATTATACTTACTTCATATTATCATGATGTTGTTTTACGCAAGACTTATTCCTAAATCATATAGGTTGATGTTGTTCTTTACATTTAGCTTATAAAATATATTTTGTTTTTGAAACAAAAACGTTTCAAAAATCAACACACGGAATAAACATTGGGAAGACCGTCTACAATACTCGGACACTCGACCCAATAATAGGAACTAGGAAAATTCCTAACAACCCTCGTCAAACGATGAACTATTAAATTATATACAAACAAGCTTTATACATGATACAAATATATGTAATGAGTTGGTTCATTTCTCATTTTTTATTTAGATAAATCTTTCATTATATCTCTAGCTGAATATCTCAATTCTACACTTAGCAAAATATGGGTATTACATTGTCCAAGCTCAGTGTAGTTGCATCAATTCAATTAGGACAAGTAATAGAACAATAAAATTGATCAAATATACAAATTATGTTGAAAATTTTCTCTTCAATATTTTCCCTACATATACATATTATGTTGTACAAATTCTCCCTCAGCTCTAACCAGCATTTTATGATTTGTCAATTATGTATTAACATGGAGAAGGATGATTGCCCTGCCAGATCCTTCACTTTATACGACGTTTCAATCACGTATATGAATCCAAACAATGCACGTACGTACACTGATACGTAATGTGCATCATTGAAATGAAATACGAGATTAAAACACGAAGATCCTCAACTGCTCGGCCTGTCCAAAAGTTGACTAGGGTTCCTCTTCGAATGATCTCCACTCTTCCTCCTCATTGCTTCCTTGATTTCAGCTTCTTTTTTGTCGACAAAGACCATCAAGTCCTTGAAGCTGGGCGTGCGTAGGGTGCGCCTACTAGGGGTCGTAGGTTGAGGTGCCTCGACGTTATGGTGCTCGCCATGCGTGTTGTATCGACTGTACTGCCGACACACTCTGCAGAAAAAGACGACCAAAGCAAGAAAACAAGCTACTCCACAAATAAGAAAGAGGCCCCAGAAACTCTTGAGTGACAGGCGGTTATCATCAATGGGGTTCGTTTGGGCAGAGCATCCGTTTCTTGATAGCCATTTGTCGTGGATTCTTTGAAGCTCGCCGTTTTCGGAGAGCTGAAGGATTGCAGTCGATAGATCTACTGCCAAAGGCGAGTCACGTTGAAAAGCCTGTTCAGATATGAATGGTTAGTCGAGTTAGAAACGAATTGAACAAGCATCGATGCCTTGAAGAGTTAAGAGTACGTAGTCGAAGCATGTGGAGTTTTAAACTTTGCTGCTGATTACAACTCGTCCCCCAATGTCATCTGAAGTACACGAAAAAAGTTCGTGTATTTCAGATGACAAAGTGGACCGGTAAAATATATAATTACCCTAAGGTCAAGTCTTGTGTGTATTTTTAAACAGTAGTAGTTATTTCATCAAAAGGTATTATTAGTTCTATAGTATTAATCATTTCATTAAAATGTATTAGTTGTTTTACTATATAAAGTAATAGTTGTGAAAAAAATCGAGCCTAAAGAGGCCAGGAACGAGTACTTACAAATCCCCATCCACTTTTCGTGAACTCTCGTCCCACGATACTGAATTGGCACTTTGTGCTGGCCAAGAACAACTCGACATAAGGAAGCTCGTCTACAACAGCAGCAACACCGCCATTGCTTGGGCCCTGTTGAAGAGCTCTAATGTATTCGTCTTGAGTTTTCAAAACCCTGAGTCTAGATTCCGCGATGTTTAACTCGTTTATAAGATAGTTATACGCAAAGGAGCCATCCTGGATACCTATAGGTTCGGAACCTGCAACCAACGTGTCTATTCCTTGAATTCTTGAAGACAGTTGCTGCACTGTGAGGATTGATGTCAAACTAGCCGTATAACTTGAATTGATAATCAACACGACGAAAAGCCATAGGATCAAAACCAGACGTCCCAACGTGCTCACAGTGTTTTCTCCTGCATAGAGTCGAAGCTAATCAAACTTACAGCTGCGTTTGAAGGTACAGAGAGCTAAAAACGTGGTACATTGGGGTGTATAAAGCGATTCAGTGGGTGTGAAGGCGAATACAATAGGACGAAAATACTTACTGTGTGAGAAAAACATGGTTGAGAAGCTAAACCTGAAAGATCGACATACAAACTCGTGTAAGAATGCAAGCAAGATTAAACGAACATATCCTAGACGGACTTGGATTTCGTTTTACACAAACAGTAGATGAATGACACGTAAGACTAACCAAATAACTGAATATAATCAACTAAAAATACAACTAATTACGGTCATTCATCCACAGTAGTTACACCGCTATATAACAGGAAATCTCACTCGATCCAGAGAGAGTGAGTTCAACATCGACAAAATATGGGACAAGTATACTAACCAAAAGACGGTTACGAAGTTGTTGCCTTGGTGAACCTCGGAACTCAGTATTTGTCCGATGCTCGAGGATCCAAACAACTGTTCCCACAAAAAGAAAGAAGCTGCCAGTGACGGCCCACATTTGCCACGTAAATGGCATGAGGAACGACCATGGTTTCGTTTTAACCTCCTTCATCGGAGCAACTACAACGAGCCCTGATTCCATAAACGGTTGTGTGAAGTCCACAATCCTCGTTCTATTCGTAGTGATAGTCAAATCCCCAACTGCTGCATCGTATTTCTGCAAATAAATATATAAATCGAGCAAAAATATCTTAACAAAAGCTTGAGATCTTGTTTACTGAACGAAAACTGATGGAAGAAAACTCACATTTTGGGCGACGTCGTTCACAAGATTACCGAATGACGGGTTTCTTTTACCGTCTCCGTACAAGAAATATTGGTGAGGAACAGCATAAGGCAGCAACTCAACAGCAGCTTCAAACACATCAATGCAGAATCCTCTGGCCCCTAACGGCCCTTTATCCTTCGTCACAACATCGGGATAACTAATCCTGTTCGGTACTGCAATTCGTAAAGGCTTACCGTTGTTTGGAAACACCCATCCCCGAGGCTTCACCGTAGTTTCACCGGGCCACAGGACACTAAAAAGTTTCTGGTCCTTGTTTGAAACGTTTGATGGTCTTGAATATAGAGTTTCTGGAGGAACGACGGAGAGACCCGAGTGATTCGACCAGAAACCGATCCTACGGGACCCGGTCCCACCAATGTTGAGAATATCGAAGGCTGGATGGATCATGTTCTTGTCTGAATCATACTGAATTTGTCCAGATACACCTGTGAAGTTCGTTGAGGTAAGAATCTGGAGCAGCTTCGGGCCTTCGTTGAAAATCCGGAGGGACGTTAAATGGAGGGCACTTCCTTTAATGTCACGCAAGTTAGGATCATCGGAGAAAGTGACGTTCCCACCGTCTTTAAAGAAAGCGTCGAGTGCTCGAGCTACTAACCACACAGAATCATAAGCATAAAGAGCAAATGAATTGAACTTTAAGGTCTCTTTGTTCTTGATCTTTCCCCATCGAGAAGTAAATCCCGTTTTGAGATTGGAATCGGGAGTGTGATGGCGGAGAGAGATCACGCCTTGTAGAAGATCGGCTGTTTGAGGATCAATGGAGTCTTTGGAATCAAGAACACTAGCAAGCCAATCTGTGGTAATCCAAACATAACTCTTGCTCAACATTCCAAGCCTCTTTGCTACAGAAAATATATCGAGGCCCGTATCGGGATTCACATGCACGACAAAAACCCGTGATTCCATCAAGTTCACCTCGACCAGCAAGCTGTCAATGTCGCTCTTCGGTCCTCCTGGTGTGAACGCTGCCTTGTAAGCAATCCTAGCTCGTTTCTTTGAAAGTGCATCGCCTAATATGGAGATGCCATTTCTACCATTATCATCATCAACAAATATGGCGGTTACTTCTCTCCATCCAAAGTATTCTATCAGATCAGCAATCGCGTACATTTGGAAATGATCATTAGGCACGCCACGGAGGAAGTAAGGATACTGAAGAGACGAGAGGGAGGGTCGGTAGCAAATGATACAAGCGGGACGTGAAGCTCGTTCACAACATGGGAAACTACGTGTGATATCCCTGATGATAGTGGACCAAGTGCAGCAACGATATCAGTCCCGACTAACTGCATAGCTAAACGAGTAAAGACGCCATGTCAAAATTTCCTCATTTTTCTTATTTTGAAGGATTTCTACACAATCTTATTTTCCACGTTAAGCATATATTTTGAACAAAAAGCATCAAAAGAACATATGAAAAACATGGTCATGGTCCTAAGCAAATTACAAACATATGAACAGATTAATTTGATAAATAAGTTCACAGTGAAGTTATTGTTAAATGAAATATCCAGCGTATGTGCTATAAGGTAGAAGTTTTGGCAACTTCAGGTATCACAGAAAAGTACTATAAACTATCAAATATTAAGAATAGCAGTGATTTCAACCTAGAATGTGAAGAACATATCAGCACAACTATATAGATAGATATATGAATATCTCGAAAATATCAAAGAAAGTTCATGAAATTCACTAATTCAAGAAAGCTTTTCCACGTCAATCATCATATGAACAGAGAAATAAAATAAAAAGAAAAGAAAATCACCTTCAACTGTGCCAATGAATCCACTGCAATTAGTATCCTGCACAATAAGATTGATCTTTTTGTTCTTCAAAATAGTAGTATCAGAATTCACATCTTCAACTGCAGCAAGAATTGCTGGGCTTATAGATCTTCCAATCACTGAATTAAAAGTGAACAAACCCCCAACATTCACCACACTTGAATTTCCATTCTGTGCAATTACTCCCATGGAAAAACACATACAAGAAATCAAGAACAGAAAAAACCCCTTCATCCATATAACATGGGCCTCCATTTTGCAGGCTCCAGCAATTCAAATCTTCAAGAAACAAAGCAAAAGCCATTGTGTCATTTTATCAAACACCTTATGTGCACCCTGGAGTTGCAAAACCTCAAAACCCAGAAAGTTCTCGTTTTTTATTCGGAATAATCACAACCATAAACAATATATTAGTAATTTAGGCATAATGTTAGCTAATGTGGGGTGGGTCTGTTCTGTGACTAGACAGGTCAAGTTCCCACATTTAAGACTATATAAAAAAAGGTGCAATTATTTCAAGAAATGGAAACAAAAACCAGCTTGCAACTTTAGATATTTCATTACTTCATTTCCACATGGGGAAAAGAAAAGTAACATAAGATCATCAAAAAAAAACAAGAATCAATCTTGGAGTACAGTAGAGGACCATGTAAAAAGATCCAAACATAAAAAATCAGCAAAACTAAAGAACTAATTAATTAATTAATCATTTAAAAAATGAGGATCAAGATGATGGAGAAAGGAGCAATCTTTTGCTTTTCTTGCAACTTCACGTGGATAAAATAAATAAATTAATGGAAAGATACAGTTGGTAGTTGCGTTTATTAATTACCTGAAGTTTGAATTGTTCTGAATTCAACTATATACATGTATATAAGATAAGGTGAGATATTTTTTATATAACAATGAGAATGCAGAGAAATATCAAGAGAAAGAGGAAAAAATTAATAGGGACTTAGATTCAAATACATTTATGTAAGGAAGAAAAAGTTAAAGTATAGAGAGAAAAAAATTCTACGCTTTTTTAATTAGTGGACTTAGATTCGAATCATTTCTTCATTAAAAAAAAAAATAAAAATTGAATTGAAAAAATACATTTACATTTTTTTTTGTAAGGAAGAAAATGGTAGTGATTTAAAAAATTGGCATATTGACGTCGTTAATCGTGCCCAAATTTTTTTGATTTTATATCATTACTATATATATATTCTCTTTTTCTTTAATGCATATGTACTTATATTCTTATGTAACTAATAATATGAACAAGTTATTTGAACAAAATATTTGAAATAAAACAACTTAACCATTCATAAACATTAAATTTCGTTAGAAAATGGAATAATAAATTCACAATATTAATATAATTACTTTTAAATATAAAATTTAAGATGAAATGAGTTTTAAAATATTTTATTGGCTTCCGAGTCCGGCTCTTTTATTAAAAAAGTTAAATTTAAACATTCTAAACAATATTTTAATAAATTAAAAAGTTAACAATTATTTAAGTTCGACTTTTCTAAACAAATATCGACCGGACCTACCTTAATATTTAAGTTTAAGAATTTTATATATATACACTTATAATTAAGATACATATATATATATTTTGGAATATATTATTTTTATATATATCTTCATCAAAGTAGGGTCATCTTTTTATTTATTATAATATACACATTTATAATATCATATCACCATTAAAATTTCATTTTTGTTGTCTAACAAAATGAGAAAAAATATGTATAATTATGACAATGATATAAAATATTTAAAATAAAAAAAACTGTTTAAGTCAAATAATTTTAGAAAATATATAAAAATTTAAATTTTTTTAAAATGGAATAAAAAATTAACAATTCCCCGATTTACCTCTAATCTTCATCAAAGTAGGGTCATCTTTTTATTTAACTATTATTGTACATCACCATTAAATTTCATGTGTTGTCTATGACAAGTTGATTAAATTATTGATATGACAATTGATATTTTTAAAGTAAAATTCTGTGGAAACTATTGATATCACATTGATACCTTTTTTTATATAAAAACACTTAAATTTAAACATTTTAAGCGGGGATCCCGCTTCAAGCCAAATATTTGAGGAAATTTATAAAGTAAAAAATGAAATTTTGAGGAAAAACATGAAGGTGTAATGTAGAAACTTATATTAAAATGAGAAGTTTGGGGATAGTTGTGAAAAGTGAAAAGGGAGTAGAGAGCCAATTAGAAGCCTAATGGCAATATTCTTGCAAGGTTGGAAAAGAATGTGATTCTTTTGCCTGTTTCCAATCTTATTTATACAGCTTTATGGCATTCTTCTTTGGAATTAAAAGTGATAATTCCTTACTAAATATTCTCAATTTTCAGCCTACATAAATAGTACAACAGGCTTATCACGTGATATTCTTTATCTTAATTTCTGTTTTAATCTGGCACTATCACGTGAGATGCTTTATCTTAGTTTTTGTTTTAATTTGACACATCGTGCAATTTATGTGGTCTAGAAACCATATAATTGTATTAATTGTATTAAATTCTAAACCCTAAGTCATATATAAATTTTAATTACTATCATGAAATAATTAAAAAAAAAAAAAAAATTGATATTTTATTGATTATGTGAAACACATTGGATTATCAACTAAAATGATTTTCTTTTATTAAAAAATAAAAAGTGCATTTGATTTTTCATTTTCACTGAAAACGTCAATTTCCACACTATCAAATATCAATAAAAGCCTGAAAGGATCTATCATCAAAAACCTATTTTGCTACACATTATTAGAAAAATAGTTAAACCATTTTTTTTCCAAATATAACTAAAATTTTAGTTCGTTTAACTATGGGCCTTTTTTGGGGAACTTATAAATCATTTTTCTAAACTATATAAAAGGGGTTCAATCATGAACAAAGAAAATAAGTGGTCTAGAAAGAAAGAAAAAAACCTGGGGTTCTAATGCCTGGTTGGGAAACGTGTCAATTATTTGGAACCAAAAATTTTTTTTTTTAAAAAAAAAAAATTTAATTATTAGTTTATATTAAAAATTTAAAATTTTAAATTTATTTTTTTTTTCAAAACATGAAGGGGATAAATGTATCAAAATTTATAAAATAAAATAAAAAGTTTAAAATATATATTTAAATTTTTGAAAAATGAAACCCTAAAATTTTAGATCGTTTAACTATTCGATAGAGAGGGAGATTATGAAAACCTCTTTAAACTCTTTAAATTTATTTACCAAAAGAAAACTAAAATTTTATAAGATAATTTGTTTGATAGAAAAAGATTAATAATATTTATAAGATATTAGAATAAATTATTTAGTATAAGCTCCCAAAAAAGGTACATATTTTCAATTTATTATTCTATAAACTTTTAATCTACTTAAAAATTACACTTATAAATTTTCAAAACAATTTATAAGATGTTAGACCTTATAAAATGCTAAAAAATAAAATTAGCCAAACGGGAATGTAATAAAAATGTTTAATTTCTACTTAAATATTAAAACTAAAAATTTGAAATTTAAATTGAAAATGAATCCAAATTATGGAGTCGGCAACGGTAGGTGTGACATTACTAATTTTTATTTCTAATTTATTTTGTGGCCCAAAGTTGATCATTTTTTTTAGTTGTGTTCCTATGTCAATGTCTTATGCAGTAAGTATATTCTGGCAGAATTTCTCGTGGGCCATTTTTTTTGGAAGTGTATATAATAATTATGAGTACTTACATGCTTAATATAAACAGTTTGTTCCAAATATAATAATGCCCTTACTATAATTTGATTCAAGTTATGTTCTAAAATTTGTGATTGAGCCATAATTGAGTTTGATGCAACACACAATTTAAATAGACGATAATTGTTGCACCTAAATTAAAATATTCCCATTTCCATTTCGATGACAGTCCTTAATTTAGTTTATTTATTTTCCTGTAACAAGTAACAAGGACGTGAGGTGAACTATTACTATTAATCATGAGTTGTTCCAACATTATTTGTCTTAATGTTTTCATGGAAGAGAATGTAACTAATGTCAAGAATATATATCTAGATTTAAAGATTCTTATCTCTTTGTCATTCCATCGCACGGCCCAATAGTTGGTAGCCACTTCTAATTAATTTTATTCTTGTTTTAGGCTATTTATTTCATGATTGCACGCTATTATATTCTTTGGAAAGTTTTATTATAAGTAAGTGCAAGTTTAGTCAAACGTTCTTTTTATTTTTTGATTCCAATTTTTTTTTTTTGATATTTTTTTGATATTTAAAAAAAACTTATATGAAATAGTTTCATCGGGGCATCAAAAAACTCTTAGTTTCTATTTTAGTTAATTTATTCTTATCATCGGGATTGCCAAAAATAACTTATCCTATTAAAAAATAAAAATTTGGGTAAGGTTTGTTTGGTTAAATTAATACGTTTGTAAATTAAAAAACTCTAGGATATTACATTTGTGCTTAGATCTTAAAATAATAAAATTTTCTATGGTCCCTTTAGATGATTTTGGGCTTCTTTGTAAAAATCATTCAAATTCAATAAGATAATAAGATAATAATTTTCACTTTTTAAGCTTGTTCTTTATAAATATTAGGTCCCATTAAAACTCTAAATTAATAATTCATAAATATTACAATTCAGTGGACCGAGTTCGGGGTTCTTCTTGTCTTCGAACGTCCACGGCAAAAATTATTATGGTAATTTGCTAAAATATGAATCTATTGTTACTTGATTTTTCTTAAAATTTAAATTTAATTGAATTTAAATGTAATAAAAATGTTTATTTTTAATTATATTAAAATAAAATTTGAAATTATCGATTCGATTCGATCTCGTCAAATTATGGAGTCGGCAAAAAAAGTGACATTAATCCGGGTAATGATTTCTAATTTTTTTTGATTTTTATGAATTATTTTATTTTCATATTGAGATTTTAAATAATAGTATATGTTTCATTCATAAAATGCACGATTATTTTGAATCAATATTTAATTGGCTATAATAGTTATTTAATTTATTCTTATCAATTAATGTAAAACATGTATATTTAATTAATAAATTCTAAAATAATAAAAAAATTGAACTTGGGCCTTTGAAAAAAATCATCAAATTCAATAATATAATAAGATAATAATTTTTCGGAAAATCTCTTTTTATAAATATTAGGTCCCATTAAAACTCTAAATTAATAATTCATAAATATTACAATTATAAATATTATGGTAATAAAATATTTAATTTTTTCTTAAATTTTAAATCTAATTGAATTTCATCCCTAACTTTTTTAATGCATGAATATTGTAGGAGTTCTCTAAAAAAAAGTTATATGAGTTGTTATTATGAAATTTTCATATTGAGATTTATATAGTATTTATTTTCAATATGAATATATTTAATTACTATAAAGTTATTTTTTGAATTTAAAAATCATGTATCTTTTAATTAATTGATATAAAAATATAATTTAAATTTAATTATTGAATATATTTAATATCTCTAAATTGAATATAAAAATTTATGAATTCATTTATTTTCAAGGTTATTAAATTTATAAAATTTAAAAAGTCTTTCTTTTAATTAATAAAATATTAATTTATTGATATATTAATATCTCTCTAAATTAATAAAATTTTATGATCCCAAGGTTATTAATTTATAAAGGTTTTACTGTATTAGCACTTATTCGATGTTCTCTGAAAATTCAAAACTTTTATGTAATATATATAATACTATTATTTCGATCCTTATGTCGGATACCAAGTTATAAAAAAAAACTAATAATATATAATTAAATGTATGAGAATATATTCAATAATCTTTACAGTTCAAATAATCATATACAATCTATCCAATGCCAAATTATAAACCATGTTTCATTACATTACATTTTCACCAAACCCAATCTATTTAGTACTACTATTTAAACTAGCATTAATTTCCCTTTTTACAAGAACTGTGAACAACAAACTTGATTTATCTCCACACAATTGTAGTTCTAGATTTATATATACTCTTACCTACACAACTACATACTTATTTATCCTTTTTTTTTTTAATAACTCGGTGTCCGGCCCAAGGACCGACTAATCCGGGGACCAAAACCCACCGTCCACTAACGGAGGCCCCACTTCAAGTTAGAGCTAAAGCTCTGTATGGACTGACCCGTCTCAAGAAATGATCGCATCTCAAGAATTTATCCATTTACTTGAGATGAAGGCATGTCATGCTGGTGAAATAACCTCTTGACTGACTCTTCTTTCTCATCAATGAACTCAATAAAGTTGTGTACGGCCTGCGAACACAGCACATTACTACTCGACGAGATGGCGAACGCAGGAGGGGTCGAAGGGTCCGTCCGCCTTCTCTGATAGGCGACGTATTGGCGAATAGCTCTGATGAGGAAAAGAGAGAGGGCCAAGAGTGCAACTATTCCACAAATAGAGTAGAGAGCCAAGAAGCTGTTCAGATGAAGCTCGTTAGGCTCGGCTCGCCTCGTTTCCTCTCCTGGACAACGTCTCGATTTGCAGAACCATTTTTCGTGGATCTTTTGAAGCTCTCCATCCTCAGTAAGCTTCAGGATTTCTGATGATATGTCAATTGCAAGAGGAGAGTTCTTTCGGAAAGCAATTTTTTTATATTATGATAGAACAAGAGGGGCAAAATGACAAAAGTTTATAAATTTAAGGCATAAAACAACAGTTTTTTAAAATCCACAAGGAGACAAGAGAAAATGACAAAAGTTTTAAAAGATCCCTCATTTTGGTGTTAGTGTTAGTCTCCACCCCCCAAACCGTCCGTTGACTGGCGGGATTAACTTTTTTCCCTTTAAAGTTTAAATGTAATTAATAATGTTCAAAAACTACATTTAGCTCCCAAGTATTTTTGATTTCTACATTTTAGTCAATAGTTGACCAACTAATAGTAGGATTAAATTTGGGATACTAAATGTAATTAATAATTTTCAAAGGCCATTTAAGTTCAAAATGGTTGAGTGAAATGGAGGATACCAAAACTGAAAAAAGATGAACTTTGTGGACCAAAAATAACACTATCGCTTTTCATTATGTAATAAGAAGTTGATGGCATGTCACACTTAACGTCTTCTTGCATTATGTGGCTTCGCCTATTCTTGTGTTTTAAGCTTTGCATTAGGAAATAAACGTGTGTTTAATGCATGGCACGTGTAATAAATGACATCAACAAAAAGAGTAAAACTAACTTACGAATCCCCAGCCTCTCTTCATAAAAGGCTGCCCAACGGTGCCATAATCATCTCGCCTCGACAGAAACAGCTCTACATATGGAGTCTCGTCTACAATGGCCGCCACCCCTCCGTTTGCTGGCCCTCGTCTCAGTGCACTTTCGTATTCTTCAGGGGAGCCTAAAGAAACAAGCCTTGATGGGTGTATATTCAGATTATCCCTCATATAGCTATAAGCAAACGACCCCGCTTGGTATCCAATAGGCAATCCACTCGTAACCAAACTTTCGAGCCCCGTAATGCCTGTTGAAAGCTTCTGAACCGTCAAGATTGACGTCAAGCTTGCCGTGTAGCTTGATTTGATCACTAGTAACAGGAACATCCATACCACCATTACAATCTTTCCCAGTGTGCTTTCTGTACTTTCCACTGTGATATTGCAAAATCTTCGACAATAACTATTAGCATGTTATGTACAGACTTAGGATGTGTTTGCAAACTCTACTAACATCTTTTAGAATCAGTTATTTTCAAATATTGTGAGGAATAGCTTTTGGAAGTAAGTGATTCTCCGTTATTATGTCCAAGGTTTGCAAACACATCCTTGCAGTAGTTACAAGATTACTAGCACTTACGGTTCGTATTGAACAGAGTCGAGAAGCTGAACCTGCATCATAAGTTAGTCCAGAGTTATATGTGTATTATTTTGTGAACCGTCAAATTTACCCTCATATACATCCCTCGTTAGGTGCACTGTGCAACTCAAGTGCAATTCGAATGGTATTAGTTGTTTTCACTAAAAAGTATTAGTCGTTTTCACTGGAAAGTATTAGTTGCATTCAGTTGCACAGTTTAGGTGTACAAAAGTGTTACTCAAACCAATATAACTCAGACTCGGTATACCACAGACTAGTCTAACTCATACACCCAACAAAAAGTATGAAGGTACCAATCATGCTTACAGAAACATTGTTCGTAGCTGTCTACGAGGAGGGCCACGAAAATCATCGTTCACACGATGCTCGAGTATCCAACTAACAAAGGCAATTATCATGAACGATGCTGCAGTGGCGCACCAGAGCTCTACGCTAAACGGCTTGATGAACACCCAACCACCTGATGTTGAATTGCTGATTGGAGCTACGATTACAAGGCCCGTAGCAACAAAAGACTGTGTGAAATCGACAATTTTTATCCTGTTCGTAACAATGGCTATGTCGCCAACAGCTGCATCGAAAACCTGACAGTAAACTTGTAAACAATGAGAAAAACTCATTCTTGAAATAGATTGAATATTAGAGACAGAAGGATGAATTGATTACTTACATCATTTGCAACCATTGTAACAAGTTCATCATAGCTCGGGTTTTTTAGGCCGTCCCCAAAAGGCACGAATCTGAATGAAACATCATAAGGAAGTCCTTTTAGCACTTCATTAAACACATCAATGCAGTATCCTTCTACACTCTGGTTGTGGTTCAGTTCAGACACAAATTCATTGAAACTGACTCTTTTTGGGACCCCGATTCTATACGGTCTCTCTTTTGTCGCTAACTCCCATCCACGTGGCCTTTCGACCATTCCTCCAGGCCAAGTTATATGATCAAGCCTCTGTTTTTGAAGGCTAGAGCTAACGAGACCAGTGTCTTTTGTCCAATAACCGACTTTATATGTTCCGTTTTGGACAACATTTATGATTTCATATTCGACGCCCATAAGGTTGTGATCATCATCAAACTGAATCTGCCCTGTTACGCCGCTGAAAGTTGAGGTTGATATCAACTTTACAAGAGCTTCTCCACCATCAAAAACGGTAAAATTCCCGAGGAGTGATGAAGAAAACGACATGCCACTACTCTCTTTTAGAAATCTATCAACCGAATATGCAATAAGCCACATTGTGTCATAAGCATAAAGATCGTATGCGGTTAATCTTGAATATGTCGAGTCCTTCCGCTGCTTTATTTCCCTCCGAGACATGAAGCTCGTTTTCTTGGGGGTGTCACGAATATGAGGACGAAGCGTGACAACCCCTTGAAGGACGTTTAAGTAATCTCCATCATTATGGAATGAATCTAATGTAGAAGAAAGCCAGTCTGATGCAATCCATACATAGTTTGCACTCATCATACCGAGTTTCTTCGCTATTTTGAAAAAATTCAACCTAGGATCAGGACTAATATGGACAACATAAACACGAGGACCGTATATTTTCGACTTGTTTAGAACATCAGAGACCTCAGTTAGGCTATACTGAGAAGATAAAGGAAGTTTGTAAGACATTCTCGACATTTTTTTGGCAAGCTCGTCTCCTAGTGCAGTTACCCCATTTCTTCCATAATCATTATCCTCAAAGATGGCAATGATCTCTTTCCATCCAAAGACGCCTATCACGTCAGAAATGGCAGCCATCTGATTGTAATCGGACGGTGATGATCGAAGAAAGTAGGGATATTGGAGTGAAGATAGCGTTGGATCAGTGGCAGCGTATGAGATCATGGGAATTTGCAGCCCGTTTGCGATATGTGAAACGAGATGAGCTATGGCGGAAGACTGTGGACCGACTATTGCCACCACTTCCTTTTCAATCACCTGGAAGACTGATAAAAGTATAGATATAACTAGAAGCATGTTTCTTGGTTTTTATACAGATTTATGGACTTCCAATGGAATCTTTAGTACCATTAAGGCTTTAAATGTACTAACATGACAACCACAATGAGTAAATTAGCTTAGACTTGATGCAAATTAACACACATTGAAATTTCAATATCATATGATCTCATTTCGGTTTCAATGGTATGAACATGTAATTATCTTGAATCTTTAAGCTTTCTCTGTAACAACAGATGATTTATTCCCTTTATTTTCCCAAGAAAACAAATACAATAGGTAAGTAACTTATATGTATAAATAAATGATAGAAAAGTTAAAGACCCTCCATAACAAGTCCTATTTCACCAGTATTTGGTTCAGAAAACACTACTATGCCACCAAATGTACAGTAAAAACTGTAAATATAGTAGTTCATCTCATGTAAAACAGTTTTTCCATGCACCTGTTTTGCAACTAATACACCATAGTACAATAACTAATACCTTTAAATGAAACAACAACTAATACATTTTATTGAAACAACAAATAATACCTTTCAATGAAAAACTAATACCTTTTAATGAACCAACTAATACTGTTCAAAAAATTACAGACAAAATGCAAGAAAGACAGAGAAAGGTACCTTTAATTAAACCCATGAATACACTGCAACTCGCGTCCTCCATAACCACCTCCAATTGAGTTCCATTCAGAATTTTGGGGTCTGAATTTATATCTTCAACCGCCATTTCCATGGCAATTTTCGCCCCTCTACCAATCACAGAATCAAAAGTAAAAACTGCACCGACCCTCACCGCAGAGGGCTTCTCACACTGCACAGGGGTATAAAGAAGCAGCAATTGCATAACAGCAAAAGTCACTGCCATAACAGAAAGCTCCATTCTTGCAGGACCCATAATTCTTGGAAGCAGAAATCAAGAATTCATATGGGTTGTCGTTGAAATTTCAGAACTTTGCAGTCATGAAAAGAAGAAACGTTGGCAAAAAGGTGCATTTTGCTTTGGCAGCTGAAAAATAATGTGGCAATTTCGAATGCAAATTAAGAGAGGCATGATTGAAGCCCTCTGCGATAAAAACGTGATTTTAATGGCTGTTTTTAGTGTGCAAGTTGTGGGACTTACCTTTCTATAATATGACCCACAAGAATGATAACAAGGGAATATCAGAACAATAAATTCAGAAAAGTTTAACGAATTAAAAACAAAATATTTTTTTAAAAAAAAAAAAGTTTGAGGGCAAAGGAACCAATCAAGAAAGAGGAGAAAAAAAAGGGATGGATATGTAAAATAATTCAATTACAAGGCAAACGTCTCACTTTTCACATAATTTGGGGATTAAGCGATCTCACGGGATTGAATGATAATTTAGGCTTTTAAGCGTATTTTAACACTTTATGAAAGAATTATTATTTTATTAATATTGATAAATTTTTGTATTTATTTTTTATCTTTTATTATTTATATTTTTTTTTTAAATATACATCTTATCTATATTGAAATATTTGTCAATTATTATTTTATTAATATTGATAAATTTTAATATAATAAATCAGTTTTTTAAAATGCAAAAATGAAGATGGAGTGTGGGTCATACCATTTTTATTTTTTTTTTAATGTAAAATCATACATGCAAAATTGCAAATCAGTTATACAATGAAACGGGTTATATTATTGTCTAATAAAAAATGTCTTTTCTAGTAGACATGTGCAAGTCAATCTATCATTTCAATTAATTAATGATTAAGTGAAATTTAAAAAATCACAAACATGGATTTAATCTTTTTTTTTTCGTATGTGTTTATCTTTCAAATGGTATAAAATCAAATGGGAAGGAGGTAGTACAACTTATCTATATTGAAATTTGGAAAAATTTTATGTTTACAATTAAATAAATTATATTTTTAAATTCTATAAACAAGTTATAATTTAATCTTAATCATGGATATTAGGTTCCATTAAATGTATTCTTACAAATTTTAATATAAAAACATACATGCAAATCAGTTATACAATGAAACGGGTTATATTATTGTCTAATAAAAAATGACTTTTCTAGTAGATATGTGCAAGTCGATCTATCATTTCAATTAATTAATGATTAAGTGAAATTTAAAAAACTGGGTCTACCATGGATTTAATGAAAATGAGGTCGTATATCGGTAGAAATTGATTGAACGGGAATATTTTTACTAATGTCTTTATATTAAACAAAATTTTAACCCCCACAATATTTTACATTTCTGATCTTTGAATTATCTTTATTTATATTTTTTTTTAATTCTGGAAATAAAATACATAGAATTTGGAAATTCTTGAAGTAAAATTAATTACCTTTAATGATCTATGAACAAGTTATAATTTAATCTTCATCATGCGATATTAATTAGATTAAATCTACTATAGAAATTCTTCAAAATGTCACAAATCAATGTAAATTCATACTTAGGCGATTTGGAGCCACGATATCATCTGTTCCAAAAATGATGTTCCATTATATATTTCATAGTCTAGATTAATAACATGTGGAATTGAAAAAAATATCCAATCCAATCATCATAATAATCAGGTATGGGTGTTAAAAATTTAGGGAGATGGAATAATTTAAACAAAAAAAAAAAAGAAAGTAATTAAATTGCTATTTGGATAGTCTTCCGGCCCAATAGATATATCCGTTTGGGCTTTTCTTATTTGGACAGGCCAACTTAACCCAACATGCAGCCCAATCCATAGAGAAAATAAAAAGTTGGGAAAATAAATAAATAAATAAAATTTTGAAAATTGTGGAAATGGATTGCAACATCTTATTCTCTTCACCTCCACAAATCCAAAACTAGAAATTATCCATTCAAAAATCTCCGCAAGAAAGCAATGCCGCCTTCATTAATCCCAACTCATTCCACTTACCAAATAATCTTTACCTCAATCAATTAGAAATTCTCAGAATGATTATAAACCTCTCATCATCCTCCCCTTCTCTCAGATTCATCAATTCCAAAACACCCATTTCAGATTTTCCATTAAAACCCAGAACCCATTTCTCCAAACCCTTATCAGCTTCAAGAATTTACAGCAGCAGTTCGTCGTTTTTTGTCAGGAATCGGGAATTTAAACAAGGAAGAAGCACAAAGTTTCGAACTTTGGCGATTCGGGGGCTTGATTTTGGTGGGTTCGAGAGTGCTCAATCAGTTGTTGAAGCAGTTGCGGTTTTGACTGCTATCATCATCGTTCATGAAAGTGGTCATTTCTTCGCAGCTTATCTTCAGGGAATTCATGTGAGTAAATTCGCGGTTGGGTTTGGTCCGATTTTGGCTAAATTTAATTCGAATAATGTTGAATATTCAATTCGGGCTTTCCCTCTTGGTGGGTTTGTGGGGTTTCCTGATAATGATCCGGATAGCGATATTCCAGCTGATGATGTGAATTTGTTGAAAAATAGGCCGATTTTCGATAGGGTTATTGTTATTTCTGCTGGTGTGATTGCTAATATTGTGTTTGCTTATGCTATTGTTTTTGCACAAGTGGTGTTTGTTGGATTGCCTGTCCAAGAATCCTTCCCTGGGGTTCTTGTCCCTGATGTTAGGCCGTTTTCGGCTGCATCAAGGGACGGTTTATTGGCCGGTGATGTTATCTTAGGTGTTAATGATATCGAGCTTTCGAAAGCTAGTCCTAGTTTAGTTTCTGAAGTTGTTGATGTTATTAGGAATAATCCCAATAGGAAAGTAGTGCTTAGGGTTGGGAGGGGAAAAGAGAATGTCGAAATCAATGTTACCCCTGATAAGAATGGAGATGGAACTGGTAGAATTGGAGTCCAGTTATCGCCTAATGTGAAGTTTTCGAAAGTTAGGCCGAAGAATCTCTTGGAAGTTTTTCTTTTCTCAGGCCGTGAATTTTGGGGCCTATCCGAATGTTCTCGAGGGTTTGAAACAGACATTTATGAATTTCTCTCAAACTGCTAGTAAGGTTTCGGGCCCTGTTGCTATTATAGCAGTTGGTGCAGAAGTTGCAAAGTCTAATGCTGATGGTCTTTTCCAATTTGCTGCTGTTTTGAATCTCAATCTTGCTGTTATAAACCTTCTTCCTTTACCTGCATTAGATGGTGGTACGTTGGCATTGATCCTCGTTGAGGCTGCAAGAGGCGGGAGAAAGCTACCTTTGGAAATAGAGCAAGGGATCATGTCGTCTGGCATTATGCTCGTCTTGATGCTTGGGGTGTTCCTTCTTGTTCGTGATACATTAAACCTGGACTTCATCAAAGATTTGTTATGATTCTTGGGCTGCTTACGGCTTGAATCGGGCTTCGTTCTTGATCGTATTCAAGGCATTTTAGCATATGAAGTTGCTCAGTTTCTTGTGTTAAATGGGGTTCGATACCGTCGTCTAAATCCCAAGCTAATGAGTATGCAGTGTCTGTTATTGATTGTTGTTTTTATACTGGTAGCTCAAACATAATGAAATATTTAGATTCTATACTTATGAGCCCTTATATTCAATAGTACAGTTTTTTTCTTTGTTATAAGTTGGAATTGATGTTTAATTAATATTTTATATTGTGTTTCATTTGTACTGAAGTAAGGAATACTGAAAATGGGCAAAGTTACAACTACAAGTGAAAACTGAAAAGAGATGAATATGATTGAAGAAAAGATGAATTATATATCATTGCACAAACATGTAGTGCCTTCTTTACTTGTTTTCAGAGAGGCATACACAGTATTGGAATTTAGAAGAGGAAATTGCTCATTACAAATCCCATGTTTCTAACTGTAGCTTTTGAAACACCACATTAAAACAACATAGGGAATAGATTAACAACAAGAAGATCATCACCGGCGGCCGCCTCCACCACCGGATCCGCTTCCGACTCCAACACCGTGGCCAGCACCGCCTCCGACTCCGACTCCCACCCCAATGCCGATACCAACTCCAATTCCTCCACCACCTCCGATGCCATGTCCACCTCCCAAACCTCCACCAGCACCACCTCCCAAGCCTCCACCTGCGCCACCACCAACACCTCCGCCAAAGCCGCCACCATGTCCTGACCCGCCGCCTAAACCTCCACCCCCTCCTCCGCCTCCTCCCCCCCACCACCACCACCACCAACGCCTCCACCTCCAACTCCTCCACCAACACCAAATCCACCACCATGGCCCGATCCTCCCCCAACACCTCCTCCTCCACCACCACCAGCACCACCTCCTCCCCCTACCCCTCCTCCAGCACCACCGCCTACACCACCTCCAGCTCCGAACCCACCTCCTGAGCCAGAACCACCACCAATCCCTCCTCCACCACCACTACCTCCTCCTCCACCAGCTCCACCTCCAAGCCCTCCACCGGCACCACCTCCTACTCCACCTCCAGCTCCAAATCCTCCACCATGGCCCGAACCCCCTCCTACACCACCTCCTCCACCACCACCAAATCCGCCTCCTCCTCCAACACCTCCCCCAGCACCAAATCCTCCACCATGGCCCGAACCACCACCTAACCCTCCACCTCCTCCCGCTCCTCCTCCTCCACCCAAACCACCACCACCGCCAAGTCCTCCTCCAGCTCCTCCACCAAAACCACCGCCACCTCCTCGACCAGGACCTCCACCGTAACCTCCCTCCTCCAGGTCCACCCCATCCTCCCCTCGGCCCACGCCCATATCGGCCACCACCATAGCACCCTCGCCTACTATACCTACAATCATCATCCCTCCACTCCGGCTTCACAGCTTCATCATGATCCCCAACAATCCCCACACTCAAATTCAAAACCACAATCATCAACACCACCAATGCACACATCCATTTCTGAGAGAAACCCATTGCTCAATGTTAGTTCTCTCTCTTTACTCTGTATGTTCACCATTCCTCGAATCGGATCAATACATAGTGCCAATGCAACTGCCAATAATGTGCTAGATTTGCAGTCTGCCATTAATGTGTGCAGTTTGCATGGTTAAGTGACGCGTTTGAGCAGATGGGGAAGTAGCCCAATGCATTAAATGATTTAAATTGGACATGCAAAAGTCAATCAAGATATTATGGGTTGAAACTGGTTTTTATTCACGTTAATTCTACCGACACACGCACAATAACTGAAAAGTTACTTGTAATTAAGTTTGGGTCATGAGTGGTTGAGATAAATTTAAATTTAGTTGTTTGCTAACTTAAGCTATGTATTAAAGTCAAGTTATACAATGTATTTGACTTTTGCTACGTCGGAGGCCGTTTGATTTCAAGAATTATATAAATAATTTCAATAAACTTTTAATGATCCAGTTGGGAGATGATGGAATATATGAATAATAATTCATATCAGAATTTTCAAATACAAGACTCAGTCTTCCTTACCATTAATAATACAGATGCAAGGCTTCTTAAATGCTCTCAACCGCTCTTACATTGTCTTGAGATCTATTATATATTATATATTATTATCATTATCGTTATTAAAATTGAGAAATATAGAAAGATAAAAATCTAGTTCAACAAAAAAGTAACAATATTGTATAAAAGATGCATATAATTGGAATGTGATGTCACTCACATCTAACTTTATTGATAATTGATATAATTGGAAATTTAGTCCTTTTTTACATTTATGGTTTAAGAAATTGTTATTTAATTGATTTTGTTGCCCAAATGGGTGCAAAATGGTAGTTGATGTAACGTGTTTTATTAATCAAGTTCCTGCCACCCCGTTTCTTCAGTTCTTCATCATTATCATAATATCATATATACCTAAGAAATTCTCATTCTTGTAGAATTATGTACCAGGCTAATAGCCAAGTCATATTCAATCAGTGGGCCAAAACTTTGAAAAATTCAAATTCAATGAGGACAAATTATCAAAATCCATCGTTCTCTCATTATGTCTCTTAATTTCCACAAAATTGATTCACAAACAATAATATAATGACATGCACTCCAAATAATGAATGTTTTAGTTTATCCTAAAATATCTTGCTAATATTACTAAAAAAATCAAACACATTTTGCTTAAGCCAAAGAACTATACGATGGGTGTTGACAAATTTGTAAGATTTAGAAAACTTTGCTGGATTTTTATAAAAAGACAAACATCTTTGTTTACTTATGTTTTTTAGCATATATATATATATCATGTTTAGTATATGTCTATATCAACTTTGGGTACATTATTGAGATGTCTAATTGAAGATGAAAGCCAAAAATATCCCCTTAGATCATAAATTGACTTAATTAAAGTTGGAACTATTGTTGTTGTTATTGTTGTTGCCATTGGTGCAGCTCGTGTTCGAGCTTGGATTGTTGTTATTGCCATTGCTCGCGCACGAGCAGTCAATGAACGAGGTGATGGCTGCAGCTAAAGCGGATGAGAAGCTTGGATCGGTCGTGTGTAGGGGGTTTAAGAAATTTTCATTGAACTGATTTTGTTGCCCAAATTGGTGCAAAAATGGTAGTTGATGCAATGTGTTTTGGTCAATTTCTTGAGATGTTTGCACGCCTGAAGACTTGGATTGGTTGTACAATGCTTGGCCAATGATTTGAGGCAATAGGGAGGTGACAGGTGGATTTGGGGGTCTAGGGTTTGGTGGTTGTGTTAGGTCTAATGTAATGGTCGGAAATGGGGCAGAGGTGGAGATGGTGGCATTGGTAGACGAGTATGGGAGGACAGTCCAGGCGAGGAAGTTTGTGTTTATTAAGCCGTCGGCACTTGGCATTGAGCCGGAGAGGAGCATTTTCGCGGCGGAGGAAGTCATCGACGCCATAGCCATGGCGGTTGGGGGCAATGGATGGTTGTGATTGCTTTCGTACGTTGTTACAAGGATGCTTCTATCCTCCGCACATCTTTGGACCTAACCAGAATAAAAGATGAAACTAGGACAATTTCAGTAAATTAGGGGGGGACGGAAATTAAAAAAGGGAATAAAATAAAAAATATAGTAAGAGACGGAGAGGAGTTACATGTTTTTGGAAAAGTAAAGATAAAAATTATGGACAACCATTTTTTTCCATTGTGCAACTTATTGTGTAGTATATGCGAGGAAACTTTATAAGAGACGGAGGGTTTTCCTTGGCTATCTTCAACCGCCATACTTGCGCCATTGGCACCCGTCTGGGACCTGTCATGAACCATTCAGACCTATACTAAAATACAAGATGAAATAAAGAGTTATTGTTAAATTACCATCGCGTCCTCTGAGCGTGCTCTAACCGATACACGAACCTTCCTCATAGCTTGATCAACATTCTTAACGGAGTTGTTATTGAGTCTAGCAACTTTGGTTTCGGGTCTTTGATCATCAGAATCCGCCATCAGGTGGTGGCTCCGCCGCGCATCGGATGAGTCCATCTCAAGGTCAATGGGTTGTCTAGGCAAAAGTGGTCCATTTTCGCGATTGTTTTTGCCTTCTTCGATCCCAGTTTCGTTCTTTTGTTCTTGCATCATTGTTTGAAAATGCATCTGAAGGCCATTGTAATCGTTTGTCGCTTGATTCAACTTCTCCTTCAAATGTTGATTCTCTAAGCTTATTCTTTCAAGTTCAGTTTTCAGAACTCCCACCTACTCATGATTGTCATCAACACACACTCAATACACATGAACTAATATCAAAATGTGTCATGTAATCACTTTCAGTTGTTTTTCTATGTACTTCTTCAATTTGAGTCATTTTACGTCCAATTACGATCCGGAATTCAAAATTCAGTCAAAAAATTGCACATGGCCCCTTCAATTCAATTCAAGATTCTCATTTCTACGGATAAAATTGGACATAAAAGGACTCAAATTATACATAACATGATTCAAATTGATAAAAATAAATATAATAAGGACTAAAAGTGAAATTAGCCAAAGTCACAAGGACCAAAATTGGACACAAAAAGACAAAAATTCCCAACATTTTTAAAATTTTCCAATAAAAAGGACCAAAATTAGACACTGATGTACTAAAATTGAGAAATCGGAAAGATTAAGGACTAAAACTGATTCAACTAAAGTTATAGGACTAAAATTGATATTTTCCCTGTCTATTGATACTAACTCCAACAATACGCATGGATAGTATTCGATCACATCACTTACCTCATTTTTCACCAAATGTCCAGAGTTGGAAGACGACTGGTCACTACAGCTATTCGCAGTCGTAAGAAGCAACAAATCCGTCTACACAAAATAATTCACACAAAAACAACTCACAAATTCGATCATTACATAATATATACATAATCCTTATAAAAAAAAAAAAAAAAAAATATTAACGACTTACATTGACGTTGACATCATCCAAAATCGAAGACGATGATCCCATAACCCCCATCATATTCATACGTAACCCTTCGGACTCATCGGAATTAGTCGACTCGTCGCCGCCCTCAAATTTCTTCTGAGCAAAGAAATCCATTTCATCGACACATTTGAGATTATTATTATTATTATTATGATCATGGCGATGGTGATTATCAAAGGAGAACTGAATAGTGGGAGGTGGCTCCATGAGATCAAACGAGAGTCCACTTGGTTTGTCCATTTATGGAGGCTGATGAATTTTATTTTATAGAGACAAGAAATTAATTAAGATGGCAACTGTGTGTGTTTTTTGTTTTTTTTGCAGATTGTTCAGCATGAAAATTGGGGTGGTGAAGACTAGAGAATGTGGACCAAATATAAGGTGGGAGAGGTGTGTATACTTTGATGGGATCTTGAAAATAGGTGGATTTTTATTTATTTTGTGTGTTTTTTTTTTTTAATGTGTGAATTATGACAACACATGTAAGGAAGGGTGATGTAGTGAGAATTCAACATGATGTTCTAGAGGATGTTATTGACTAAGTTTTTTTTTTTCCAACCAAGTCATTTCTAGATTTTTTATTACAAATTCTAGTTAGTTAGATCCTATATGATAATTTCGCATTCATTTCTTTCTTGGCATTTTCTATTCTACTCAAAATCTTTTCTTATTATTTTTATTTAATGGTTTTAAATTGTCCTACTAATCACATAATATAGAGTGTGAGTGAATCAAAGTATCATCTCACGTATCGTCTCTTATACTACAGTGCGTTTTGGAATCGTTTTAATTTATTATCTTGAAAAGTGAAAAATTATTATTACACTAGAGACAAAATCACTAGCCAAGACTTGTAAAGTGGGCCCGATCCAAAAAATATATGTGGAGCTTGAATATATGAGGATTTATTTTTTGCAGTAGTTAAAGAGTTTATTCCATTGAACATATTTAATTCAGGTTTTAACACCCTTGAGACAACCTGAATGATAACTGGAAGATAATATTGGTATCCGAGTTATGAGTATGATAATATGACTAATGTCGACATTATATATGATACAAAATGCTATTGCCCCAATTTAAAATAAAATCAATTCTAAAAAAATACAGAACAAATCTGGCAAACTTCTACCAAAATATGATCATCATCTGCAACATGAGATAACACATAGCTCCTCCTTCCATAGTAGGATATGGTACTGCCTCTGCAGAACAATAACTCACGAAAAAACGAATGGTATAGAAAGATGGGACTGGATATAAAACTGTCCCATATAACTGAAGAACATACCAGTTATAATACAAAATGCACTAGTAAATGATGAAGATGCTCAAGAGTTGAAAAACCAAGCAGTTTCAATCTTTTATGGAGGAATTTGTGGCGTCTGAACCAGAGGGGATCGAGAGATCAGTCTCAAGCATGAAGGAAAGATCATGCATCTGGGAAATCAGCACCTTTACATCATCTTCATCATTTGCACCTCGAGCAGATCCAAGGGACGGGCTGCTAGTTTCAGTTAACCTACAGTTTCACAATCGAGGTTTGGAGTTAAAAGAAAATGAAAACCACAGAGGTAGAACAAGACTCTACTCGGGTTCAATCTAGAATACAAGTGAATTGTGAAATTTAATTCCATATATAACATCTATTGTTCATATAATCAATGACTGCAAACAGACACACTGTTTTATGTGCTGCATAAGAGACCCATCTTATAAGCATTAAAGCATAACAAAACGAAGTTCTGGGGCCAACTAGAATGGATCTTACCTACTCAGTATATTCTATGAATATATATTGAATCAGCAGATAAGATATTATTATGCAGTGGCTGTCAAACAAACTGATACACAATAGGAAATTTGAATACGTGAGGAAAGGTTTAGCTGTTGATAACTATTACGCCAAGGAAGGTGGACTAGGTTCAAAATCCGGGTTTGATTTGACACTTGGATTCAATGGGCTCCTTTGAGGTCCTCCAGTAAAGTTGGGTATTTAATGTGCAAAGATAAAATAATGTTTTTGAAAATAGAGAACAAATAATCTCTTCCACTCCACTATGAGAACAGTTTTACTGAGAGTTTAACAGGCCACAGTTAAGATGCAAAGGAAAATAAATGTTAGTGATGGTAAACATATGATCAAGAATAGTATTCAAGCAGAAAGCGTACATTGAAGCTGAGTTTTCTGACAATATAGCATTGACTTCTGTAGGAGCTTTGCTAGTGCTAGTTGAGGTTGAAAAAAAATTTGCTTGGGAAAAGCCACCAAAATCTCCTTCAAACTTATTGTCGAAGCTGAATAAGTCTCTCTCTGAGGACTTCTCATCATAAGTGAAATCTTGATCATTGGTGGACGGAACTTGTAAGCTGGTTGAGCCCGTAAAGTCATCCCAATCTTCGAATAAATCCTCATCCATTGTCCTATGTTCCTCATTTGTTATCTCGTTCTTAATCATATCTGTACTGTTGGTTTGAAATTGGAAATCTTGGAACAGATCATTGGTGGTAGAGTTATCCATTGTGTGTCCTAATGTACGGTCAATTTGAGGCTCGTTAATAGTGCTGAAATCAGCATCAAATCCACCAGAAAGGTTAGTCGCACTAGAGCTCAGATTATTCCATGTGTCATTTGAATCCCATTCATCAAATGCTGGAGAAACCGATTGACCCTCTTTTGGTTTCTCATCTTTCAGATTTGCAACAGGTCCAAACATAGAATCAAAGTGAGCAGAAAGATCGACCTCTGGACCAGAGAAACTGTGAAAAGGCTCAGGATCCTGGAATTTAATTCCAGAATCAGCTGAGGAACTCTGAAAGGATTCAGGTTCAGGAAATTTGATTCCAGAATCAGCAGAGGAACCTGCAACATGCTCTGATGATCTGTAACGAACATGTTCCGTTTCAGAATCAGCAGATTGAAAATCTGCCTCCCATCCAGTAAAAGTTTCACCAGTCTTCTGTTCAGACGAGCTGAAAGCTGGCTCAGATGTTTGGACATTTCGAAATAAATCTCGATTGTCTACATCTTTTCTAGCAGCAGCCTCAATCTGATGGTCAGATGGTTGTTCAATTGGCATATCGGAGATGTCATTCTTATTTGATTTTAAAAAGAATGTATCAGGAGCTACTCCAGTCAAACTCAACGATCTTTTACTCTCTTCTGAGTGCTTATCTGAATTAGTCTCTTGCTTCTCTATTTCAGCTGGCCATGGTATTTTAAAATTTAAGAATTCGGAGAGACGTGTTACAGATTTAGGGGAGCTCTGGCTAACACTATGCTCACTTTTTACGCTCAGATCCACCATTTCCTGCAGTGTTCATAGTATTATTATGATTGTAAAGTAATAGCTATACATAAAAGATGAAGAATCAACATGCTGTTATTTCTATTTCTATTGCTTGAAAGGATCACAGCAGTATCATTAGAAACACTAACTAGACTGCAAACCAATTCTAAAATTCCATCAAATTTGCACAGTCCTAGCTATTTCACACTACCATTCAAGACAAATCCATCATATTATAATTTTCAATCCTCCAATTTCTACGAGCAGAAATTTATACAGAAAACCTCCCCTCTTCTATAACCATCCTAAACAACTAATTTTCCACACAAACAATCAATCATGGAAGCAGCAAGACATACTTCATCAATAAAATCTCATCCTAAACGCAATTAAATAGCACCCTGAGCTCAAATTAATGCACATTGCACAGAATATAACGACAGATATATCAACGACATTCGTCAAAACATACCGATCCATCGAGACGCAGCGAGCGGAGCAACCACTGATACCCAATGGTAGAAGTAAAGCAGATATCCTCCGGAACGGCGTCGTAATGGGGACCCAGGCCGCAGTACAAGCAGATAATTGACTCTCTACCTCTCAATAGCATTCCTCTACAGTTTTTGCAACGGAGGTTCGGCGCCGACGGGTCGGAGGCGGCTATTGCGGCGGAGAGAGGCGGTAGAGAGGGCAGGGTGGGGTTCGACGGGTCGTATTCGGGCAGGCCCGCGGCTGCCCGGGTACAGATCTGGACCTCGCGGATCAGTTCATGCGGAAGTAGGGCCATTTTTCGCACACAGTTACGCTGTTAGTGCGTGTTTCTTTCTGTGTTGCAACTTGCAAGTGTTCTGTTAGAACGAAGGAGTAAATCGCTTTTCAAGAGTAGCGGTGTTTCAGAGAGATGGCACGACTTTTACAACGTAGCAAAATGGATTGTTTTTTTCTTTTCATAAAAGCTGAATTGATAAAAATACAAGGATATGATTTTTTTTAAAAAAAAATTTAGAATATAAAATACAATTAAGATTGACAAATTCTCATATGCATCATATGCACTAATAAAATTGGTGCAATTTAATTTTAGGAGTTCTTTTTCTAATTTTTTTCAGTTTTAGTTTTTTTTTTTTTTCAATTTAGGTTTTTTTTTTAGCTTTAATTTAGGTTTTAAAATACAAACCCAAAACCGGTCCGAAGTAGTTACGTTAGGTTAAATGGTTCATATATGATTTTTATTGTTTAGGGGAAATCCAAATTAAAATTGAATATATATTGTTCATTAAGATTATACAAGGCTTTTTTTTTTCTTGGAAATGAATTATGCATGGTTCAGAAAAATATTAATCATAATGTATTAGATAAAGAACTTTAATGTTTATAATAAGGTTAGGAGTTTTTATCATCATGTATAATCATAAGAGAGTTTTATCTATTCGACTATTAATATGGAAATAGTTACAAAATATTAGAATAAAATGTCGGATTTTTATAATTTTAGTTCACTTCCAAAAATCATAAAATAATTTAATAAATTATATTAGTATCACATCTATAATCATGTAGATTATCTATTTTACATCTCTACGTTATTTTTTTTAATATAGATGTTAAATTAAAAATTGCATAAAAATTTGGAACAAAATAGTAACCCAATTTTGAAATTGTGAGTAAAAAGTTAAAAAAGACTAAAAATTTAAAAAAATTCAACTGTCTCCTTGCGAAATGAACGCATGATAATTTTTCATTTTTTACACATTTCAAATAAGGTTATTTTAAATAAGCATAGACAAATCAAAACAGATATCTCTCATATCTTGTTGCTAAATATACACTGATGAATTACACTTCTGAATATGAAGATGCACAAACAAATAGAAGGAAAGCTCAAACGCCAAAAACAGAGAGGGACTGCAATTTGAAAGATCGAAGTCAACGAAGATGAAACCCAGAAAGATAGATTCTCAATGTAAGAAATTCGATCTAGTTCTTCTGATGAACTGCAATTTGGTGTATGTCCATGTCCTTCAACATGACGGATCTCCCACATGAATCACAGGGAGCAGTTCTAGACCCACAAACGCTCTCATGTTCGGATAATCCTCTGAACCTATCTCGTGCATCTGTAGCAGAAGTTCCAGCTTGGACCATATCTCCACAGAATCGACATGTAATCAGCCGCAATGGACAATCTGAAGATTGGTGTTGCACCTGTCAGGTATATACATATTAGCAAGGTGGCAAGAAAAAAGTCAAGTCGAGAATTTGCATCCAGATGCTGCATCAGTAGAACAATTAAATAAAGAGTAATAATATGGAGCCCGCGGTGGGTTTCTTATGGAACACAACATCAACTACTTGTAAACTGCGGCATGACACAAGCAGTTTATGCTGATGTTGGACTCTAAAAGAAAACCACAGACGGGCTCCATATCAAAACCAATAATACAGATATCCTATAAACATGTTACAAAATATTCCACATAAGCGTAAAGAATCTCCGAAACAAGGTTATCCAACAAACAATATCATATTATCTATCTCACAAAACCTTAATTAATAGATGTGAGTGAAAATTGCACAAAGTTAAGATTTGTAGCATGCTCTACAAAATTAATTATATGTGTTTGCTGACAGTTAAGAAATAAACATAGCTCAACGAGTCAATCACCAAATCAGCAGAAATGAGTGAAGAAACATAAACAATATGAAATGGACAGGCCAAGTGAAAAAAAGTACAGTAATCATAATTCATACCATCTTCTCCTTCTCAAGAAGGATTCCACAGTGACATTGAAGTGGCTCATGGAACACTTTCATGTGTTTCTCCATCTCCTCCCTTTGAAAAGCTTTGCCACATTTTTCACAGTGAACATGTCTTTCCCTCTCCTCAACCCTTAGAACAACCCCACAACCAGCATGCTGGCAAACGGTATTATGTCTACTACAATAAGCTTCATGAAGACCGATTGTCCTAGATGGGATATAACGTTTACAGTTCCTGCATTCAACGGTGTCCACCTCAGCAGACGATGATGAAGATGCAGCATGCTGTCCCACCCTCTGAGTGGAAACATCTTGAACAGATACTGAAATCGTGTATTTTGACGCCCCCTTGAAGCCATATACAGCGATACTATAAGTACCCAATTCCAGATTTTTATCCTCTGCACCAAGTACTAATTGCTTCGAACCCAAGTCATGAGAAGACCACAGGTGCTGGTGTTGAGTGGGGAACAAAAGGGGATGCCTAGAAACATACAAATCAATGTCCCCATCTTGTGTTTGTGACTCTAAATTAACCACAATTTTCGCATTCTTGGACGAAATCCTATTCCAAGTGTCGTCATCTAAAGTTAACTTATAGTACATGTAGTTTCCTTCATCAACCTCTCCATTCTCGGGTTTTCCAAAGAATAGAGGCCTTAACATATTCTGGTTTGTATGTTCTGCAGACTCTGGACCTATGATATCAACCTCAATATCCGTTTCTAAAACGGAAATGCTAGAAGAAGGTTTCAACTCAAGAACACTCATATGATATGTTAGTACACCATGATTGACAGTAAGGGTATCACCTTGGGAAAGAGTCGCATGTTGCCTTAGGCTTGTCTCTAGGACAGCCTTGTGATTAGGGATATCTGAAAAGCCAAATTCAACCGTTTGAAGTTTTGCATAAGTACCTTTTGGAAGCCAAACATAATGGACTCTCACCATATCTGAACCAGGAGCATCTGTGGGGAATAAATTAGTCCAACAGTGCTGAGGAAGTGCTACAAAGCCTTCATCTGCAGTGAACTCAAGAACACCAGCATGTGTTGTCCTGGAAATTCGTGTACCAGAAATCTCAGGACCCTCCACGGTTAAAGAGAAATGTAGCGGCCCCTTATCGAAAGCTCCTTGTTCAGAGAGCTCTGTAAAACAGGAAGGGGGGAGCTTGATCTTATCTCCAATACCCTGATAAGACACAGGCACTAACATTCGAGAAAAATCGACCCCTCGACCAGCTAATGCATTTTCTTCTGCTAACTGACTAGCCTGAAAGAAGACGCAAATCTAAATTCACCAAATGAAGATCTAAAACTCTTATTTCTAAGATAATTCTATAAATTACATAAAGCACATTAGAGTAATGTCAAACAACACAATAAAATACAGGCTAAAGAAATATTGCTCTTAGTTGTGAAATTATATCTACTGATGATTGACTTCCACTTTCACCAAGGGATGCCTATGTTCATTGTTAGAGGTTCAATTTCAAACTCCACTTCAAATGCATATGTTAAGAAAAAAAAAAAAGATCACATTTTTACAAAGACAGGTAATTAATTAACCTAGAAGACAGACATGAGAAATCAATTCAAATCGCTGAAATATTAACAGATCATACAAGTAAAAAGCATACGATAGGTCAAAGGCAGAGAAAGGCGAACCGTGGCTTCGGCTTCGGCGGCGTCAAGGCGGCGTTGCCGCTGAACCGCTTCTAAAGCTTCGCGCTGACGACGGACTTCTTCCTTGGCCTTCCTCGAGCTATCTAACTTCAATTTCGCTCTCTCTTTCCTCTCCTTCTGCTCCTTCTCCAGCTTCTCTCTCGCTTTTCTCAATTCGAATTCCATAGCTGAGATTGGAAATGGAAAAACTCGCTCTTTAATTTAACAAAATCTGATTGATCTCAATTGGGAATTATTCGATCGAATGATTGATATTGATAAGGGAATTCCAGATTTCTTGGGAGAAAAGATTTGGCAATCTCTCTATGTTTTGTAGAGAGAGATTTCAATTTCCGCCGACCATTAACGCTGGATTTTTACTTCGAGAAGGGTCTGGGCCTTTCGAAGGAGAACGAGTCCAATTTGTACAATAAAAAGGCCCATAATGTGAAACCAAAAGAAGCCCACTACGAGCAAAATTAATATTATAAGCCCAATTACCAAAAATTTGTCAAACTTTTTAAAAGTAAAATCATGTACTTTCAAGCAGTGATTTAAAAAGACAATTGTTTAATTTGGTTCAACCGGTTGGAAAAATTTAAACGGTCGAAAAAACAGTAAAACCGCGATTAAGGGTTACCGGATTTTTGTATTTATTTTTGAAAAGACAATTTTTTTTTTTTTTCTTTTTTTTTTTTTTTTTAAAATTAAAATTTCAAAATTTTGAGTCTCGACTCGGATTGTAAAATTTTTTTTTTCATTCAACACTTTTCATCTCGTTTTTTTCCATTTCACCAAAATTCTTAATTTCAAACTTTTAAAAGTTTTTCAAGAAAAAAATCAACTCTGTTTCTAAAAAAAACATTGCAAAAAAAATTTCTCTAAAAGGTATTGTTCACTTTCATTAATTTTAAATCAAAATGGTTGGTGAATTTGGTATTAACTTGGTGTTTGATTTATTATGGTGATTTGGTCATTTGGTGTTTGATACTTTGATTTATTTTGATAATATG